>CM017555.1:51266608-51637553 GCA_007844125.1 Sinonovacula constricta
GTTGGAAAATAGTAGACGTTTGTTCTTATCAGGCCATAGTTCGTTAACAACTTATTCCAGTTCGTTGTTATATCTTTAAATCGACACGCAAATGTGTGTAGACATGGCTAAGGCTTTGACACAAATAGTGTAGATCCAGCTTAGCTAGCTTTTTTATGGTAGTTTTTTTTTATAATTTGCTGCGCTGGCAAGTCTCTAGCGATACAGCTTCCAATGGGAGCTGGTTGACCGGGATCTACACTATTTACACAAGCCTTATCAATTCGCGTTTAGCAGACGAAGAATCAAACGATTCATTGCTTTACCGTGGTCTTGTCATTATCACCCGATTCTCATCGCGACTGTCACGTTATTTCTTTGGAATCAGTCTCATTCTGTTTAATTAACAACTATTATTTCAAGTAACCTGGTCACAATTAAACGATTGTACATGAAACATAGACTGTACGATCTGCACATAATATTGATTAAAATTATTGCTCTAAATTGGGCAAATCGTCGTATACTTTATGATTAACTTGTGATATGATATGATAGATGTTGACGCATGCGCAGTTCGGAGATATGCTACGCTGTTGAGCTTAACCTGGCGAGTTGAAAAGGGCTGGCACGTTTTTGATTTAGACAACACAAATTTTTTGGCGGACAGAATGTCCACATATAATATATAATCATGTAATATCTTTTTTTATTATTTATATAGTTTTCTCCTTTGTACTCAAAAGATTCAATATGCAAATATGACAACAATAAATTAAGGATTTAAATATAACATCTTATCGGTAAATTGTTTCCAAACTTGGGGTTTATTAAATATGTTATTATCAATATTAAATTGAGTTTATGCTGGCAGAATAAAAAATGTTGCGATGATTTTTTTAAATAAAGCTTTAGACATTTTAACGCAATAACCTAGTATTTAATCGAACTACCTGTGCGGTAATATAATACTTCCAACGTAAATAACGTATTTATGGGGTCGATAGAAGCAAACATTTAAAAGTACCGTGCGGATCTTAATATTCTTTACGTCAATTCGAATCCCAGTGCATAACCCCTTTATATCAGAATTAAGCGGGAATTTTCTGATGCTAACATAACAGACAACCAGTTCTGGCGCAGTTCTCCGAAGATTTTCTTGGAAACGTTTCTCGTGCATAAAAAAATTCCTCGCAGGCAATATTTAATTGGCTTTCAAATATTTTGCCTACATACCTTTTACAGAAAGACAATTATTTGATGTTTAAGAAATTTGAAGACATTTTTAATTGGTATTCTGTTTCTATTATGACAATACATATGCACGTGATATACGTACTTTAATGTCGATGTGTAAGAGGACACATTTCGCCATAACAGACTCAACAAAATTAAACAGTCCTCAAAATACCAACCATATAAACTGCTATGATCTCCATTTTCATTTTCAATTTTATTGTTTTTTGTTATTTTAACGAACAATTGAAATTGGAAATTAACAACAATTATAAATTGTCGCAAGTTTCGTTTTATCAAGCTAAAACGCCTTCCTGACTTTCCTTACATGGCTTTGTTAAGTGACACTTTTATTTGTAGCTAATTTGGAGTCATGTCAAGGCAATGTTAAATAATTTTCTGTTGCACTGTCATAGTCAGTGTACATTGTCATTAAATGTCTTGTGTATTACATGGTTATATACTTACAACTTTATACAGTAAGTCGCTCCATCTTAACTTTCATTTCTCCTACGCACACAAAAATTATCATGGAACTATATTATTCTTGTGATAATGTGACAAATTCTTAAGAGAAACAAATTTCAAAATCCTCACATGTGTACATTTGTTTGCGGTGGCAAAGACACGAAAGTAAGGAATGCCTTTTGTCGCATTTATTCCTGTTATTAATGTTTGACAATACAATATTCATCTCACAATCTATCATTTAAAAAAAAATACCTCTTTTGTATTGTTCTTAGGCGGTCGCATCGCTTAACAATGGTTTTTATTGTACATAGCAATATCATCGTACTGTAAATGATAGTATGTGTTAATATATTATCATTATTATTATTATTATTATTATTATTATTATTATTATTATTATTATTATTTATTATTATTATTATTATTATTATTTATTATTATTGTTATTATTATTATTATTATTATTATTATTATTATTATTATTATTATTATTATTATTATTATTATTATTTTATTATTATCATTATTATTATTATTATTATTATTATTATTATTATTATTATTATTATTATTATTATTATTATTATTATAATTATTATTATTATTATTATTATTATTCTTGTATTGTTGCCTTTTGCTTATGTACCATTATGTGACGTCATTTAACGGATATTTACTTTGTTTGATATTGGTATGGAAAAAGATTACATGCCATGCTACGTTGTGTGTCATTGGACAATGTCACGATACTTATGTGGAAGCGGTATTACGTCATTTTACATTGTAATGAATTTAATGTGTTATTTTACCTTGCGTGACATCAATATTACGTGATTTAACTTTGTATGGCATCGGTATAACGTCGTTTAACATTGTGTATCATCGGTATGGTGTTATGTGTGCGTGTGTTTTCGGCCTGACGTCAGATAATATTGTGTGACATCGATATGACGTCATGTAGCTTGTGTTGCACCTTTATGACGTCACGTCACTAGTGGGACATCGGTATGACGCCATGTTACTTGTAGAACATCGGAATGACGTTACGTAACTGAAAATCGGTTTGACGTTTGACTCGTGGGACATCTGAGTAGCATCTGTATGAATACAATGCTTATTTGTATGCCATGGATGTGTGACTTTGAGTGACATGTTAGTGTTTTCTCGGCTTTATCCAGACGTGAATTTCAATACGTTCGCAGTGATAATATTTTGCTCAAATCATTTCATATTTTTTTGTAAACTGACATTTTCACAATACGTGATACATGTGTGTAATTTAGAAATTATGCGTATTCGGCGTTCAATACATATAACTATTTACAAAGTCAATTAATGATAGAAATTTTATATTGTTCATGAATGATACGGAGAAACTTTATTTGAAATGTCATATTTTTAAATAAGATTGTTTTTAAAAAATAAAATGATTAGTACGTGTCCTTATTCTGCGTGTTGTTTATTTATTGGATTTGTTTCACTGCGTATCTATATCAATTGTATGAATAATCATAAAAACAACATACCGTGCCACATTGCTTTCTCAGTTACTATCATGGGCGGATCCAGAAAATGTCTGGTGTGTGTGGGGGGGGGGGGGGGCGGGGTATGATTCAGAATATCCATTCAACTTTATCGCAGCATGGTCACTTCCTTTTTGAGATCACGTATTATGTTCATCCGGGTAATCAGCTCTGACGTCGATATTTATTTTTAGCTAAAATCCCCATTGAGCTTGATAGATTTTGGAAATACTGGAAATTTAAAGTGATATATTCCGCAATTTATACTGTCAAACAAATGAGGTTATGTTATAAACAGCCTTTACTGAAACTGAAGTATAAGTTTTTTTCAACAATTGTGCACACATTCAACAGGCCGCGGGTAAGAAACTACTGATACATGTACCAGATATAGAGAATCTGTCGGGATACCACTAGAGTTGGGTATCGCCGCTGAAAATGTATCACGATATTATCACGATATCTGAATTATATTGCGATATAGTATCACGTTATTTTCATTGAAACAAAATAAATGCAATTTATTGAATTTACGCCTTACTAAATTAATATCCTCATTTCTGTTTATTGTTTAATAGGATTATTAAGTGAAAACATCACTGTAAGTCAATTTAAGGCTTTTCCTGAAACAAATATTGTGTGAAATTAAGCGCTTCGATATATATATGTAAGTACAACAATACGGACATGAATTATAGTATTTCTCGAATAATAATAGTATCGTCCTGTATCGATACCTCAGCATTGTATCACGATACTGTATCGAGAAGGCAATTATCACGATTCATCGATGATATCGGCCAAACTCTAGATTACTACCATTAGGGGTGAATGAGTTGCCGCTGCCTGATTGTTTTAAAATCAGTCGGTTTAGAATGGTTTATACAAACGGCTGTTGTATACGTTAATGTGCTGCGCCTAAAAGTCGCATTCTACTAATATAAAATGCCAGAAAATATGGTTATATTTGTAATGAGCTGCCAATGGCACATTTACATTATTTATTTATTTCATTTTATTATTTTTGTCAAATTCAATATCTTGTCATAAGAACAGATTACTGGCGCCGCTCTGGAGAGCGGAACCTATTGTGGAATAATTCATTGAATAAGGACAATAAGTTTGTGTGACCTTTTTTCAAAGACAAATGCAAGTATGAGGGGCGGATCCAGAATCCAGACAATGTTGGTGGTGGTTGCGGCCGTGGGGTGGGGGTGGGGGTAGGGGTGGTATGAATCAAGATCCATTCAAAATTATCGCAGTAAAAACTAGATATATATACACATTAAGGGCCCCTAACTTCGACCTAAGCAGTCACCAGATTACCTAAAGTGGTGGTACGTGTATTTAATATGAAAAACTGTCGGCAACCACCATTAAAGGGCATGTTCTAATCAGCGCCTCTGATGTTTCATATCCGTGCTCTTTCTTGCGTGGATTTAGATGGCCTTTGAATAAACGTCTACCTGGACTTTAATTCGTCTTCACGCTCGTGCCTAGGGTTGCGCGTATATCTTGCGCACCCACTTCAATTGCTTGCTACAACATGCTTTTTAGACACCAGGTATATAATACCACCAACTATAAGTAAATAGGAAAAATATAATGTCTGTTTTCATTGACGGAAACTGTGTTCTTTCACCGGTGGTGTTTAAAAAATATGATTAAATTGTCTTAAAAGCCACCTTATGACGTGTGCCAGGTCATATGACACAAAGAAAGAACGCCAGATAATTACGACCCAATTTTTATTGTGTTTTACCAGCCTACCATTCCCTTCGTATTTCCCGGTTCTACGGCATTTTCTCACAGTCTATGCTTACGGCATCCGGTGTTAAGTTTCAAGCAATCGCAAATTCTTCCTGAAGTATCTTGTACGAGAAAATAAAAAAAAGAGACCTGTTTTTCAATTCCTTATTTTACAGGCATCAGATTATAGCAATTATAGACGATGATTAATGTATAAATAAAAAGAATATTGTGTTACATTATATTTTAAGTTAATATGGTGTTGATGGGTGTTGTACAGATTATGTTACAAAAGAAATTCGGAGCACTAAATGACCGAAGCCAAGCCAACTCAGCCAATTAAGTTGACATAAAAAATTTGCAACGATAATTACAGGGAACTTATTCCGAAATGAACAATGCAGTATATAAATAATCCATGGATGTCAGGGTGACAGTTCATGTTATCATCCGGTGAACAGGAATATTACCCGAGGCGCAACCAAGGAAAACAATCCAGTACAAGGGCTGATTATGTCCCCTCTCAACCTCCTCCTCATCATCATTATCATCATTTTCGTCATCGTCATCGTCGTCATCATCATAATCATCACCACCACTATCATACCGAAGAAATATAGCTGAAATTAGCTTTTGGTATAGGGTAAAGGACAAAAGTAAAATATTCTTTGTAATTGTATTAATTAATATGTAAATTTTTGTTATGTATAATTCATGATTTTAGTTATCTTGAGACGGTGTCCACTTAAAACAGATATAGTGCTGCCTTTACTGTGTATAGATTACACCTGGCAAGATTCCACACACAGTCACATTATCCTGACACCGGGCCAACCAGTCGTGGAACTACCCTTATATTTGCTTGAGAGTTAGCAAGGGAGTTATACCACTACCATTTAAAAAACTTTGGTATGCTGTGGCATGGGATCGAATTCGGGAACTCCAGTACTTGGAGACGACGCTCTGTCGATTACGCTACCAGGTCCGGTTTGTCATAGTCATGCTTACAAATATGTATATAGAATACTGATATTTTATGTTTGGATTAACGTTGATAATATCGTCACCTTCCGACTTTATTTTGAATGTTAAAATTAAGCTGAAAATTCATTAAGTAAGGGGAAAAATTTATTATGACTTGAATCATCTTTGAAATTAATTGAGATACGTGTTTAATTGTTCTGTTAATGTAATGATATAATTGTTAACGAGCATTTCAATAAAATATATTGTGTTATTAAACATGTTAATGGCTTCTACTTTCACCATACCTCTATCCGATCTGAAACGAGATCAAATTACGTATTGTTATTACGTAGTATAAAATGTATACAAAGGACCTACTTTCTTCGCGGAGCAACATTCCATAGTTTGTTTAGCTTACAGACTACCGGTGATGTAATCAAAGGACCCACATCTGTGGCAAGTACGGATTTAAATTACAAAATAAATCACACCACAGAATGATGTCGCTATGTTCCTGCTTGCGACATTTACACGTGTCTTATTGTGTTTCTTTAAAGCATCAACATATGTTGCAAATGGCAAAATAATGCTGTCAAAGCCTCATGGCTTGCATAAGATGCGCGCGCAACAATCCATTGTCAGGGAGATCTAAGGAAAACAAAGAGCATCATACAACACAAACCAGTAAAGATTTACAACTCATTCGCATGCTTTATATCCGAAATAATACTATACACCGAAGATCTATGGAACATCATTTTTTTCAGTGGCATGTGTACTTAAGATCATTGTTAATGCGTGACAGTAAGTAAAGTGTGCACAGTTAGAAGTCATAAATCAAATAAGTACAAATATTATGCCCATCTGACTGTTTATCCACTCACCACGTGGGTTCGAGTCCCGTTCAAGGTGAGGGACTTAAAATGGGAAAGTCTTCCAGTTGACCTACGGTGCGCCGGTGGTTCGCTCTACGCATACATCTGTCTGGGGTCTTCCTCCGTCAACACAGCAGGACGTCAATATAATGACAATTATTGGTCGCTACGATGTAATTAAAACAAACCTAAAAATATAACACATGTTTCGCACGTCGTAAATGAGGGACAGCCACATATGCGCCTCATACTTACGATTGAGTACGGATATAGCAGCATTGATTAAATAAGACGATCTACTTCATGTCTGAGATTATTTTCCCTTCTAAAAGTGGTATCAGACAGTTTGGTCCAATGCGAGCTTTCTTAAATAACCAAATAAGTCTTTGGTACCTGCAAAGGTCTTACAACATGCTGCTCATTGATGCCAAAGATCGTTGTGAACAGTCAAGGATAAATCCCCACTTGTCATTGGAGACAGGTGTTTCGTATCCGAGCCACGCCTCAGAGATAGCTATTTTTATGTCTGTAAACTTGCTAAACCACGTGACCACTTATTTTTATTTAGTCATCCGGGTAATCCGCTCTGACGTCGACGTCTATTTTTACCAGAAACCACTATTGCGATTTTCATAGAGCTGGAAAGACTGAACATTTAGAGTGTTTTTGTGTTTGTTTGTTTGTTTGTGTGTGTGTGTGTGTGTGTGTGTGTGTGTGTGTGTGTGTGTGTGTGTGTGTGTGTGTGTGTGTGTGTGTGTGTGTGTGTGTGTGTGTGTTTCGCGATTTGTACAGTCTAACAATAAAGTAAGTGTTTAAAATCGTCTTTATAATGACTTAGGTATGAGTCTATGCAAAAAGTATGACCGAATTCCCCAAAGCGGTGGTTAGAAATTAGTACGTGTATTTAATATAGGCAAACTGTCGGATACCAGTTTTAAGGTCTATCAATAATATGTGTCAATACAGCAAGTATTCGGTCAATTTGTTACACTTAAAAATCTGTCTTCTTTCGGCTTAGCTGTCTAACCTCACGTTTGACCTACTTAACAAAAGCTGACGCAAGGTCAGCCCAAATGAATATCAAGAGCGTCTCGAATTGGTAGAAATTTCAGTCAATACCATATTTTCTATTAAAACGTCCTCATGTGATGCTGTTATTTAAGTCATAAACAATTCTAAATGTATGTGTGCGTAAAGTGCATAAAATGTCATTTTTGTATCCTTCATTCAATTAAATTTAATCTCTGTCAAATTGCTCAAAGCACATCGTTCACACCCGCACCATCTAATTGCTTCGTAAATTTATAGTGTAATTTTATAGCGTCTATTACGTGAAGAACCTTAGAATTATGAGGCGCAGATGGAGCGAGCGACTTGTGTAAAATGTATATTTTTTTACAGTCTTTGTTCTTACCAATTTAGTTTCTATAAAGACATAAACATGATAAAAATGTATAAGTTAATGCCTCAACAACGCCGCATATCTTTTCTTCTTTAAAAAAAAATCCGGTTTATTATTTTGTCCTTGATATTTCCATCTATGGGTAAATTTTCATCTCGACTTTAACGTATTTAGCAATTCTGTACAAATTACATGTGTCAGATTAAAAATCGCAGATAACACAGTATCATGCGGAGACAACAGCACAGTCTGACATATTTCAATAATTCATACAGCACAAGTTGAGCACTGGACGTGAATAAACGACAACTTAGCCTGAGTAAATGTCATTAATTCAACAAACTCTGCAGGATATTACCAGATATAAAATTATTATGAATATGCTGACTTGACCTCAATCGAGTTTTACTAGTTATTAAAAAGCATTTATTCGAAATTCAAATAGCAGTTCTTATTGTGGTTTTTTACGCTAAGAAGGCAATTGAGGCATCCAAAATAGCACATTAAGATTGATTATTGGAAATACTATTTCAAAGATTCAAAATAATGTTTATATAGGTAATGTTCCATTTTATTGTTGCATAACCTTTTATTTCTACGTAACCTTTCCTGTTATTGCTACATAACCTTTTATAGCTACATAACCTTTTATTACTACATAACCTTTTACTGCTACATAACCTTTTATTGCAACATAACCTTTCCTTTTATTGCTAAATAACTTTTTAATGTTACATAACCTTTTATTGCAACATAACCTTTCCTTTTATTGCTATATACTTTTATTGCTACATGACCTTTCCTTTTATTGCTTTAACCTTTTATTGCTACATAACCTTTTATTGCTACATAACCTTTTATTGCTACATTACCTTTTATTGCTACATGACCTTTCCTTTTATTGCTGTAACCTTTTATTGCTACATAACCTTTTATTGCTACATAACCTTTTATTGCTACATGACCTTTCCTTTTATTGATTTAACCTTTTATTGCTACATAACCTTTTATTGCTTCATAACCTTAAAGATAACAGGAGGGCTCTACGAACAAAAACATAAGTAGACATTTCTTTGGAATTAATGTTAGGTGAGTATAGGCACTTACAAAATACGGTTACATGGACGTTGTTTGGCGGCTAGTTATTCATGGCCATATCAATCGGCATAGTCAGTCGGAAGTAGAAATGATGTAAGTAAGAAATAGATTGATAAATTAACGGTAGAACAACAGAAAAGGGTTCAACGCCTTTTTTGCTTCTTCAACAACAACCAATGCTGAAAGGTGAACATGGCAGACACATCATACAATTTTGGTGTATGTGTGTGTGTGTGTGTGGGGGGGTGTATGAATCAAGATCCATTCAACTGTATCGCAGTAAAAAACTATATATATATATATATATATATATATATATATATATATATATATATACAGGGCCTTCCACAGAAATTTTTTAAGGCATCCTGGCACCCTATGCGCGACATGCAAATTCGCGCAAAATTTACATGGTTGATATGTTGCATCTTACAAATGTATTAACACATATTTAGCACAAAGCAACATAGTATTCTAAGTTTTTATTGTATTATTAGAATGCAGCACATTTTTAAAGCACACTTCACAAAACTTACAGAGTCAGTCAATAAAACAGGCCACAATTGCTGCAAAATATCTAATATTAGTCTACATAGACAGGTCTAGATTGCAGACCTTCTGCTTTTGCTATCATGCCACACTTCAACACATGTGGAGAAGTCAAATCTCTACATGTGGAGAAGTCAAATTTCTCAATAGCAGGCCCATTTATAGAAATTGACAGAAGACTGTTAAGCACTTTGTTGCTTAGGCTGTTTCTATGTTCTGTCTTGATCGGCTTCAGTGTAAGATCAAGATCGACCTGCTCTTAACAATTGCTTTTTGTCACAAGTACCGTAATTAAAAACCCTAAGTCTTCGGCCAGCTTTAAATAATTGTTTTTTTTATTGGCCTAAAACTTAGGGTTACTAAAGAAAATAATTATGAAAAACGTGGCCGAAAACTTAGGGTTTGTCCGCGTTGCCGACTATCCGAAAATTGGTACAGTATACATGTGGTTTATGAATTCAAATGCGTAACGAACTTACTGTATTTCCTAAGATTAGAATAAATCTAAATTATAAGCCTTATTTTTGTATTTCATGTTGATAGAATGTCGGTTGATTTAGTCTTATGCGACGGCGAGATCAAATATTCTCAACTGGATAAAACTGCGGACTCGAAAGTGTTAAACATCGGACAAGTTTAATACGGGCTACTAAACGTTTGTTAACACCTACTCTTACATGCTTTTGTTCATCATTCAATAAACATTTCACACCTTGTTGTTTGTTTCTTACAGCGATTGATTATGTTAAAGTCAAAGTCGATTGATTTTGAATTAATTTGAATTTAATTATAAGATTGAGGCTAATTATCATAATTAATGTGTACGCCCGTCACCCAATCAAACGTTTGTATAACGTTTTTAAAGCAAATAATCTTCTTTTCGATGAATTGAGTGGCTAGAATTTAGTAATACTGTTTCTATTGGATGTATTTTTGAGAAAAAGAAAAATACTGGCTGGTTGAAAATAGTGGCCGAAAACTTAGTGTCACAGAAAAATTGCCGAAATTTAGTGGCCGAAAACTTAGGGTCATTTAAATAATTGGTTAAAAAAAAAATTGACCGTGGCCGAAGACTTAGGGTGGCCGAAGACTTAGGGTTTTTTACGGTAAATAAACTTAATATGCGGATATACATTTTAAGTGATATTATACAGTTAACTTTATCGTATACGCATATTTGAAGTCGTTTTCACATATCGTCAATCCTACGCGACCCTAAACAGGGGTGAATCCTGCGTCCTAGTACAGAGATGACTTTTACGGAGTGACGTCATCATCTATGTATAGAATGCAGCAGACGCTCATTAAATATTGTAAAGAGTGATCTTTATCAGCAGACGCTTAACAATATCGGAGAACACGTGATATCAGCGAGAAAGTTACATAATTGGACATGTTTATTGACCTTGTTTATTGAATCTTGAAAGCATCCCGGCCAAGATTTATGGCATACCGGCAGATTGTAAGCGTCCCGCAAATGACAGTTTAGAAATTAAGGCATCCCGGCGCCGGTATGCCATAATTGCCTGGGGAAAGCCCTGATATATATATATATATATATATATATATATATATATATATATATATATATATATATATATATATATATATATATATATATATATATATATATATATAAACAGAGGAAGAGATGACCCAGGAAACATTCTTGGTGTAATTCTGGATTGTGGTGAATAAAATATGTACACTATTGCTGTTAAGTCTGGAATAATAAGTTCCAAATACGCAAGGAATCAATTTGATCTTTGTCCACAAAAGCTGCTGACTATTTGTGATGTTAACATGGAATGTACAGTGACACTTCGCCAAGCTATGAAAGCAACAACATCAGGCAGTCAAGGGTTTTTTCGATGTGATTGTGCATCGCAATATTGTAAAAAACAATGTCAAACCAACAGATGTAAGTGTTTTAAGGCTGGTAAAATGTGCAACAGCAGATGCCACAACAGTCTCACGTGTAAAAATAAGTAGAACGATGTATGTGAATTAAACATGTACATTTTGTGTGGTGTTGAAAATGTACGTAATTGATATGTGCTTCTAGAGTCTGATAATGATATGTTGCTGATATTGTGTTTTTATAGGTGAAATTATAGTAGGAAATTGAAAATCTCATTTTATTATCTGGATCACTCTTGGCACATACAAATGATCATTTGATGTGCAATTGTGCTTACATAATGTGCTTTATTATGCTAATTGTTTTATCCTTATATTCAGAACTTTAACAAAAATAAAAGATGGTGTAAACTTCAGTCTTTGTCTTGTTTTGTTTTAAAGCCTTGTTTCTTAGTTTAGCCATTTCATGCCATTTCATGAAACGGCTGATTTCACAGATTGGCTGTAACATATACATGCCGAAGTGCCGACCACTTTGTCATTTAACTATGCGATGTCATGTCGCATTATACGTTGTTACATTAATCTATATTGCAGTATCTTTATTAACATGAAAAATTTGTGATGTGACATTGGTGAAAGCAGAAAGTGTTGTGGGAAATGAAACTATGATATAAAAGATAGAAAGAACGTTGAATGGACAATCGATATGACAGTTTTAATAGAAAAAAAAACGTTGAATGGACAGCAGATATGGTAGTTCTGATAGGAAGAACGTTGGATGGACAATTGATATGGCAGTTTTGATAGAAAGAATGTTGAATGGAGAACAGATATGGAAGCTTCGATAGAAAGAACGTTGAATGGACAATTGATATGGCAGTTTTAATAGAAAGAACGTTGAATGGACAATTGATATGGCAGTTTTGATAGAAAGAATGTTGAATGGACAATTGATATTGCAGTTTTGATAGAAAGAATGTTGAATGGACAATTGATATGGCAGTTTTGATAGAAAGAATGTTGGATGGAGAACAGATATGGTAGTTCTGATAGGAAGAACGTTGGATGGACAATTGATATGGAAGCTTCGATAGAAAGAACGTTGAATGGACAATTGATATGGCAGTTTTGATAGAAAGAATGTTGGATGGACAATTGATATGGCAGTTTTGATAGAAAGAATGTTGGATTGACAATTGATATGGCAGTTTTGATAGAAAGAATGTTGGATGGACAATTGATATGGCAGTTTTGATAGAAAGAACGTTGGATTGACAATTGATATGGCAGTTTTGATAGAAAGAATGTTGGATGGACAATTGACATGGTAGTTTTGATAGAAAGAATGTTGGATTGACAATTGATATGGCAGTTTTGAGAGAAAGAATGTTGAATGGACAATTGATATGGTAGTTTTGATAGAAAGAATGTTGGATGGACAATTGATATGGCAGTTTTGATAGAAAGAATGTTGGATGGACAATTGATATGGCAGTTTTGATAGAAAGAATGTTGGATGGACAATTGATATGGCAGTTTTGATAGAAAGAACGTTGGATTGACAATTGATATGGCAGTTTTGATAGAAAGAATGTTGGATGGACAATTGATATGGCAGTTTTAATAGAAAGAATGTTGAATGAACAATTGATATGGCAGTTTTGATAGAAAGAATGTTGAATGGACAATTGATATGGCAGTTTTGATAGAAAGAACGTTGAATGGACAATTGATATGGCAGTTTTGATAGAAAGAACGTTGGATTGACAATTGATATGGCAGTTTTGATAGAAAGATTGTTGGATTGACAATTGATATGGCAGTTTTGATAGAAAGAATGTTGGATGGACAATTGATATGGCAGTTTTGATAGAAAGAATGTTGGATGGACAATTGATATGGCAGTTTTGATAGAAAGAATGTTGGATAGACAATTGATATGGTAGTTTTGATAGAAAGAATGTTGGATTGACAATTGATATGGCAGTTTTGATAGAAAGAATGTTGGATGGACAATTGATATGGCAGTTTTGATAGAAAGAACGTTGGATTGACAATTGATATGGCAGTTTTGATAGAAAGAATGTTGGATGGACAATTGATATGGCAGTTTTGATAGAAAGAATGTTGGATGGACAATTGATATGGCAGTTTTGATAGAAAGAACCTTGGATTGACAATCGATATGGCAGTTTTGATAGAAAGAATGTTGGATGGACAATTGATATGGTAGTTTTGATAGAAAGAACGTTGGATTGACAATTGATATGGCAGTTTTAATAGAAAGAACGTTGAATGGACAATTGATATGGCAGTTTTGATAGAAAGAATGTTGAATGGACAATTGATATGGCAGTTTTAATAGAAAGAATGTTGAATGGACAATTGATATGGCAGTTTTGATAGAAAGAATGTTGAATGGACAGTTGATATGGCAGTTTTGATAGAAAGAATGTTGAATGGACAATTGATAAGGCAGTTTTGATAGAAAGAATGCTGAATGGACAATTGATATGGCAGTTTTGATAGAAAAAATGTTGAATGGACAATTGATATGGCAGTTTTGATAGAAAGAATGTTGGATGGAGAACAGATATGGTAGTTCTGATAGGAAGAACGTTGGATGGACAATAGATATGGAAGCTTCGATAGAAAGAACGTTGAATGGACAATTGATATGGCAGTTTTGATAGAAAGAATGTTGAATGGACAATTGATAAGGCAGTTTTGATAGAAAGAATGTTGAATGGACAATTGATATGGCAGTTTTGATAGAAAGAATGTTGAATGGACATTTGATAAGGCAGTTTCGATAGAAAGAACGTTGGATGGACAATTGATATGGTAGTTTTGATAGAAAGAACGTTGGATTGACAATTGATATGGCAGTTCTGATAGAAAGAATGTTGGATGGGCAATTGATATGGTAGTTTTGATAGAAAGAACGTTGGATGGACAATTGATATGGCAGCTTTGATAGAAAGAACGTTGAATGAACAATTGATATAGCAGCTTTAATAGAATGAACGTTGAATGGACAATTGATATGGTAGTTCTGATAGAAAGAACGTTGAATGGACAATTAATATGGCAGCTTTGATGGAAAGACAACGTCAAAATTATTTTGACGCAGGGATAATAGCAGAATGGACAATTGAAAGAAATTATTATAAGATTACAAGATTTTTATCCGCCACGTGCTAAGAACAGGATAGGTCTTGCTTTTACTTCTTTAGCCAGAAGCAATCCTTGTACTTTGTCCGTGATAGACACATCTCCAGGCATCTCAATATACCGGTGGCAGACCAATGTCTATTATTTGAAAACTGTTAAAACCACAATAAAAACCAAGTCACCGGCATTTACCCTGCTGCATATTGTTTATAACTACTACTTATTCTTAACCATGTTTCCATTTTTTACGCAAACATTCCTTTACATATTGCGAGAGACTCAGCAGGAAAATAGTGCGGACCCTGATCGGATCAGCTCACGCTCCTGTTGCCGGATCTTTCTTTACATTATGTATCATAGCCTGATCAATTCGTGCATAGAAGGCTAAGAGAAAACAACAGCGACAATAGATCGGAGCTAAATCCCTTTAGCAGCGGCCCATGGGGGTTTAAATCGTTTCCTGGTAAACATTGTTTACAACAACGTTATAAGCGTTGAACAAATCCGATGCTAGCCTAACAAACAAGCTCAATTCGTTTTTTTCTTTCTAGGAAATGGTGTATGAAGTAATACACAAGTTGTCATAGACAAATAATGTAGAATTTTCATTACGATTGTTAAAATTGTAAATTAGAGTTAAACATTCGAAAGCTATTTTAATTTTTAATTTTATCTTTTATTCCTCCAAATATTAAGAGCATTTTATATGTACAAAATAGTAAGCAACATATTACAACGAAAAGCTATATTACATGTACAATGTAAGTAAAGACATAATTACAAAAGTAATTAAAGCCCCAGTCCATTGTCCATTTTGATTTAATTTGCAGTAAACATCATCAGCAACTACAAAACAATCATATTTATAATTCTTACCGAAACGAAACGTAAGAATTATGTTTGAAGGCTCAATCACAGTCTTTCGCAGACCGCTTTATCAGTGGTCTTCAAAATGTCGTTCTTCATTTGTCTTCAAGAAGTCTTCATGGTGCGACGACATACAGAAAAAGAGGGACGTCTTGAATAATTAAAATTATAAATTAACAACACAACTGTGAAAAACTTATTAGAAGAGAACTACTTAATAAAGCATAGCGCTTATTTAATTTCAAACGGAGAATTTACTTCGATACGGCGTCATGAGGGGGAAGTCGACCCCCGTCCACCTAATCCCCCGCCCCCTCCTCCCAAACACCTAAGCAGCATTCAATTCCAATCGGAACACCTCGGATAATTCAAGATTCATCTCTCGGATGTATGTAGGTAGCCGGATCACCTCGGCCATTTCTCTAAATGGAACTTCTTTTGTGACAGACGTCGAAACAAAGATGACTGCACGGATGACAGCTCACTACAGTACGATGTCTGTAAAATTTCAATTTGTGGCTGCTTCACATTTAAATCATCCAAGTTTAATTTACCCAGCGCAGCAAATACACAACTGTCAAACGACGCCATTATTTATGTTTTGTGCGAACTACATTTTAGGCATATTCTTCCGAATTCCGGCGAACAAAACGATCGTGATTTCTGTAATTATTATTGCACCAGATACTTTCAAGGAATGAATGTCACGACGACGGAATTACACGAGGAGTTCCGATTGCATTCAGTTCCATACTATGTCCATACTATTCATGTCTTTTTGTCGCCTTACGTTAGCCAATACTTGCAACACCGTCAGCATTACAATGTGGCGCAACGGTAGCGCGTCTGACTCGAGATCAGAAGGTTGCGTTTTCGAATCACGTCGGGGTCATTACCTTTCCAATTGTTTCATCATTTTAGTAGATAAAAAAATGAATTGATTAATAAAAACAATCATAATATTTTGTCCTTAAAATGTTAAACCGTACAATATTATTGTATATTAAAATAATTAATATAAATATATTAATGCATTAATAATTCTGAAAGAAGCTTGCAAAATACATGCGAATACAAATTTTAAAAAATCTCGGACAGGCAATGGCCATTGCAAAACTTTCTGCGACCCCTACTCCCCGCCTTCGTTGAGTAACAATTATTCGTCCACGATACGTACCTGGCTTGTATATCTTTATGTCACAGACAGTATATAGTAGCGGCCTTTCTGCAGTTGTACGACTCCGTGGCGCAACGGTAGCGCGTCTGACTCCAGATCAGAAGGTTGCGTGTTCGAATCACGTCGGGGTCAATACATTTTTAATAAACAAAAACTATTTACAAAAGCTTTAAAGTTACTTAAATAATAAAGATATATTTTTAAATAATATTTCACTTTTATTTCTTTTCTTTCTATAATACCAGTAAAGATGCAAACCGTACAATATTAATTATCTATTTTACTGGAATAATTGCAAGTAAATACATCAACAACCCTTAAAGAAGTTAACACAATAGAAAATTCTCTTTTTAAACAAAAAATTCTCGGACAGTCAGGGGGTGGGGGGCGATAATCCTATCCCACACACTCCCTCTGAATAACATACAATTCGTTTTGTAACGGCCCTGGCTTGTGTAGCATTATTTCGAAGACCAATGTATTGTATTGTATTTCGTTCGAGTAGGACTCCCTGGCGGAACGGTAGTGCGTCTGACTCCAGATCAGAAGGTTGTGTGTTCGAATCACGTCTCTGTCAATTACTTTTAGTTTTGTGTAATAAAAACTTACTAACAAAAGCTTAAACATTTTTAAAATGTACCCATTGATTGGAAAACTATTTTTTATTTCTTTTTAATGTTTGACATATTAAAAGGTACACTCATTATTATGCTAGTGAACTTTTTCTCGATAATGCAAGTAAATGCATCAATAATCCTAAGAAACTAGCAAAGTATTACAAAGCACACCAATATAACAGGAGGAGCCTGGGGGAGATAACACTCTCCCACACCCTACCCATTAGAAACATTCAATTCAAACGCTGCTGGCTTGTTTATGTTTATGTCGAAGACAAGAATTTTATATTGGTCTTAAGTTAAAGTAGGACTCCATGGCGCAGCGGTAGCACGTCTGACTCCAGATCAAAAGGATGAGTGTTCGAATCACGTCGGGTCAATACTTTTATGATAAACAAAAACTATTTACAAAAGCTTTAACAGTTACTTAAATAATAAATATATTTGAACATTTTTAATAATATTTCCCTTTTATTTCGTTTCTTTATATAGTTCTAGTAAAGATGCAAAACGTAAAATATTATTCTATTTTACCGGAATAATTGCAAGTAAATGCATCAACAAACCTTAAAGAAGCAAGCACAATAGAAAATTTTCTTTCTTAACAAATAAGTAGAGGACTGTCGATGAGGGGAATAACCCCGTCCCGCACGCGCCCTCTGAATAACATAAAATTCGTTTTGCTACGGCCCTAGCTTGTGTAGCATTATTTCGAAGACCAATATTTTGTTTTGTATTTCGTTGTAAGACTCCGTGGCGCAACGGTAGCGCGTCTGACTCCAGATCAGAAGGTTGCGTGTTCGAATCACGTCGGGGTCAACTACTTTTGCAAATAAATAAACCCCTTTCCAATTGTTTTAACATATTAAAAGGTTACAAAATAATTAATTAATAAATACCATCATGATTTTTTCCATTAGATGCTAAACCGAACAATATTATTATATATTAAATTAACTAATATAAATATATTAATACATAAATAATTCTAAAAGAAGCTAGCAAAATACATGCGAATATAAATTTAAAAAATCTCGGACAGTCAATGGTCATTGCAAAACTTTCTGCGACCCCTACTCCCATGAGTACCAATTATTCGTCCACGATACGTACCTGGCTTGTATATCTTTATGTCACAGACAGTATATAGTAGCGGCCTTTCTGCAGTTGTACGACTCCGTGGTAAAGTTACTTAAATAATAAATATGTATTTTTAAATAATATTTCCCTTTCATTTCTTTTCTTTATATAGTTCCAGTAAAGATGCAAACCGTACAATTTTATTCTATTTTACCGGAATAATTGCAAGTAAATGCATCAACAACCCTTAAAGAAGCTAACACAGTAGAAAATTCTCTTTTTAAAGAAAAAATTCTCGTACAGTCGAGGGGGGAATAATCTTTTCCCACACACTCCCTCTGAATAACATACAATTCGTTTTGCAACGGCCCTGGCTTGTGTAGCATTATTTCGAAGACCAATATATTGTATTGTATTGCGTTCGTGTAGGACTCCGTGGCGCAACGGTAGCGCGTCTGACTCCAGATCAGAAGGTTGCGTGTTCGAATCACGTCGGGGTCATTTCATTTTGCAATTCAATTGTTTTAACATTTAAGTATATGAAAAAAATAATTGATTAATAAATACAATCATGATATTTTTCCTTTAAATGCTAAACCGTACAATATAATTGTATATTAAAATAATTAATATACATGTACCTATATTAATGCATAAATCATTCTTAAAGAAGCTAGCATAATACATGCGAATACAAATTTAAATAAATCAGTCAATGGTCATTGCAAATCTTTCTGCGACCCCTACTCCCCGCCTTCGTTGAGTAACAATTATTCGTCCACGATACGTACCTGGCTTGTATATCTTTATGTCACAGAGAGTATATAGTAGCGGCCTTTCTGCAGTTGTACGACTCCGTGGCGCAACGGTAGCGCGTCTGACTCCAGATCAGAAGGTTGCGTGTTCGAATCACGTCGGGGTCAACTACTTTTGCAAATAAATAAGCCCCTTTCCATTTTTTTTAACATATTAGTAGATAAAAAAAATTAATAAATACGATCAAGATTTTTTCCATTAGATGCTAAACCGAACAATATTATTATATATTAAAATAATTAATATAAATATATTAATATATAAATAATTCTAAAAGAAGCTAGCAAAATACATGCGAATATAAATTTAAAAAAATCTCGGACAGTCAATTGTCATTGCAAATCTTTCTGCGACCCCTACTCCCATGAGTACCAATTATTCGTCCACGATATGTACCTGGCGTGTATATCTCTATGTCACAGACAGTATGTAATAGCGGCCTTTATGCGACTCCGTGGCGCAACGGTAGCGCGTCTGACTCCAGATCAGAAGGTTGCGTGTTCGAATCACGTCGGGGTCAATTACTTTTTGCAATTAAATAAAAACCCTTTTCAATTGTTTTAACATATTTATAGATAAAAACATAATTGATTAATATATACCACCATGATTACATGCTAAACCGTACAATATTATTATATATTTTTTCTCATGTAATTGCCAGTAAATGCATAAATAATCCTAAAAGAAGCTAGCAAAATAGATAACATGCGAATATAAATTTTAAAAAAAGCAGTCAATGTGCATTGCAAAACTTTCTGCGACCCCGACCCCACGACTCCCTTGAGTACCAATTATTCGTCCACGATATGTACCTGGCTTGTATATCTTTGTGTCTAAGACAGTATTTAGTAGCGGCCGTCTGCTAGGCCTACTGTACGACTCCGTGGCGCAACGGTAGCGCGTCTGACTCCAGATCAGAAGGTTGCGTGTTCGAATCACGTCGGGGTCAAAAAAATTTATGTCATAAAAAAGCTATTTTCAAAATATTTTACATTTAAATATAATGTAGTAAATAATATTTCGACGTTAATTCTAATGTAAATACTGATTCCAGTAATAGGCAAACCGTAGAATTTTGTTAAATTTTACCTGAATAATTGCAAGTAAATGCACAAACAATTCAAGAAGAAGCTAGCACAATACATGCCTGCATAAAAAATATTCTAGTACAGTCAAGAGTGTATAATACTTCTGCCGCAACCGCCCATACTATAGGATAACATTCAATTCGATCAAGCTACGGTCCTGGCGTGTAGATCGTTGCTTGGAGAACCAGTATATAGTAATGGCTTTTATTTAATATAGGACTCCGTGGCGCAACGGTAGCGCGTCTGACTCCAGATCAGAAGGTTGCGTGTTCGAATCACGTCGGGGTCAAATGCTTTTTAGATAAAAAATATTCTCAACATCACATTGAAATAAATTTTATTTTTCGCGTATAAATGATGCAAACCTGATTCCACCTTATGTTTACAGCAGCTGTCCATGTTTCTTTTTTATTAATGTCTCGTCACCGGATTTTTATTCAATATTGAACTCAACAAATATGCGGCGTTTTGTATTAATAAATCAATTTTAAAAATCTGTTTCGTAGATTTTCGAAATCTATTTTTAAGTGAATTTAAGTGAGTTGTTTAAAAAGGGGAAAATACAATTATATCTAATGCCCATCGAATTCATCGTTGCGCCTTCAAATTTTAATGATAACTGTTTTAATTATATAAAATCAGGGCGCATTTTAAGGTGGTTAAAAAGACAGAAATGCAATAACATGAAACGCCAAAAGCTTCCATACAAATGAACCTTGGGACGGTAGTCGATAGAGGGGAAGTAACAGCGGCAAGGAGTTTCGAACCTTTCAAGCGCATTTGTCTCCCTTTGATACCAAACTAGGTTCGATAACTATCATGACTGTAAACAGAGTAGCCTACCTTTGAACACCTGTATGGTGGCGTTGCAGATCAAAACAACGACCTTGGCATACAGGTGTCAAAATATAGTGAAAAACATGACAGATAAAATGTTTTGACGTTTATCCCAAAATATGTCCAACTCAACACATAAATAAATACTATATACGGAAAAATACCGAGTTAGGTGAGTTGAGATATTGTTATTTTTTGTATCGTTGAAAACAGAAAATGTCGTTTTAATTCTGTGACAAATTTTGATCCTGTTTTTTGCACTCATTGTATCTTGAATGATTCCAATAAATTAAATAACTTGAATTTTGACACGGCACGATTGTGACGTGCGCTAGCTTGTAGTAAAAAAAATCAACGGTTACAAAAGCAATATTGATATTTTTTATTAAGATTTCCCACCATAACTAAAATTAACCTGCAAAATTACGTGACTTAAATTATTTAATAAATATCAAGGGGTAGCCAGTATCTAGTCCTAGTATAGAAGAATTTGAATTTGTCTACCACGCAAATCAATGCAAACGGTAGAGCATCTATCAATGGAGGGATGACTCCAAGTACAGGAGGACATGGGCTCAAACTTGTGCCACAACACACCAGAGGAGTTGAACGTTTAGCATCATATAGGGCTCTCTTGCTTTCTGTTTTTCCACAGAGTTGTCTAGTTCTGCTGGTCATTTCGTTGTTATTACAGTACACATTGAAAATATCAGCTTTTAGATATCTGTTGTGAAGCCATAATTCGTCAAGGTTGATAAGGCAGCACTATTTCTGTTCTACGTGGACACTATCCCCAGATAACTGAAATACTGTTGGTGGTGTATAGGATAATTGATAAGGCGTAACTTAAAATATAGATTGTTTATCTACTGCCATTCTTCATTTGTTGTTAATTTAAATTGTTTGTTCATCATTTAATTAAAAAATACTTAAAACATAAATTGCTTCTTCACTTAGCCTAGGCCAGATTTATTTATGCACAACAAGGTAAAAGATAAAATTACTACAGTTTACTACCTGGGGTAACGTGCAGTGATTTTTCTTATACATAGACAAACATACTGTACTCGGTGCAAAGTTTGAAACCAGGATCAAATCCGAGGCCCATGTCTTAAGCAATTGACCATATGTACTCGCAACTCTAGTCTTGGTTTTGATTGGGATGAGCGTTATTTGAGGTTGTCTTCTAGCTGACTTGCAGAGTGCTAGTGTTTCTGCCAAAAAAAACAAGATTTTTCTGTTCTGGAGTCTACATCTTAACTATTTGAACACAGACACTCATATTTTTTAGCAGGAATGTGTCTTGGTGTGGGCGGGCATCTTTATTTGGGGATGTCTTCTAGCTGACTTGTAAAATGCTACTGTTTCTACTAAAATAATTGTTAATTTTTATATGACCTTAATTGTGTTTTTAAGATGTATATATAATGTATATATAATCTAAACATAGCCAGAATTAAAGGGGGGTTCTTTTGGTTTAAGATTAAATAAAGCTCACTGATGTATTTAGAAGTGAATTTGACAAATACTCACCATTACTGTCATACTGTGAAAGTCTTATCTACTTGTTTGTTTATGTCATGATAAATAGCCTGCAATAAATAGCCGCTGTGTAAAACCTGAAGTATATGGCTTGAAACCTTAACAGGATTGTCAATATTTTTTTCTGACTTCCTGTTACAACATCGTTATCTCTGTTGACCCTCTTACTCTAGCTATTTTAAAAAGTCAGATTGCACTCTTAGGCCTGTGAAACACAAATTAACCAGACTTACCTGTATTAGAATGGCAAACTTCCACATGGAGCTTTTTAATCAGGAGCTGCACGTTGTGCTACCATGTCTTTAAACCTATAGATGATTGTTCTTATAAAGTATTTTGTTTGTTATTAACTAATGAAGCATGAAATATTGTTATCTTGTATTATACTACATTTTGTACCCATCCTTAGCAACTTCCTACTTTTACATGAAAAAGTTCCTAAACATATTTTAAGACACAGAAAATAGTGCATATCCAGATCAAACATGGTTTGGATCTGGATCTACATGATTTTCCTAAGCATTATCAGTTTGTGATAAACAGGCTAAGGGTTTAAAACTGTATCAGAATGTTGAAGTATTTCCGGGAGAGATAAAGGGCCGAGGCAGTGATAGGCTACAACCATTCCTACCTAAGTTTGTAAGGTTGTACGTTTTTAATTTGATAAGCACTGTCACTGCCATGGCCACCTGATAAAATTAAAGGATGTACAGTTTTTTTTTTGGTCATCTTAAAATAAGATAAACCATCATTGTTTTTATTTTTTAAAAAATTAATTGTGACCGGACCTGGTAGCACAATTGGTAGAGTGCTGGGTCCAGGTTCAGGGAGGTCCCTGGTTCGATCCCAGGCCGCGACATACAGAAGTCGTTAAAATGGTAATGGAATAGCTCCCTTGCTAACACTCAAGCAAATATAAGGGTAGTTCCACGACTGGTTGGCCCGGCGTCAGAATAATGTGACTGGGTGTGGTATCGTGCCAGGTGTTCACGGCTTGCTGTACACAGTGAAAGCAGCACTAAACTTGCTGCAAGTGGACACCATATAAAGATAACTGAAATACTATTGGTGGGACGATAAACCCAATAAACAAACAACCATAATTGTCTTTATTTTTTGCATGATCTTTTTTTAATTTTTAAGAAATAAAAATTAACACATTAATGATAATATATTTTTTTTCTGCTGTGCAATTATAAATATAGATTTATTGTTTTACTTCACATCAAATCATAGAACTACTTTTTGTGGTGCATGAGTTAGGAATTGTTAGAAAAGAATCTTTCTTGAAATGACAGAAAATGTCAACATTTCCTCCTGGTTTATCGTTTTAACTGAACTCTACCTAAATTGTTGACACTCTGTTCTTGTATCTAAACTATTTGGGGTTAACTGGTTACTTAAAAATGATTGGATTGCAACTTGTGTTTATTCAACTGTATTCTGTTAAAGTGTAATCTTTTAAAGCAAACATGTTTTATTATGTGAGTGTTAAAGGTCTGTATATGGCACTGCATTTAACTTTATTTCCACCTATACTGTGGTCCGACTGAAACACATTTTACATGCCCAAAGTTTGGTTTCAGAAACAATAACAAAAAGGTCATTTTTAAAGTTAAGTGTTTGTTATTGTACTGTAATTGGATGCACCATCTGTGTAAAATCCAACCAATTTCTTTCTCAACTTACTTTCAAGATCTGGAAAAAACACGTGCCCATCCAGCATCAAACTTTATAAAATTTACATGTACGCACTTAAATTTCACCACGAACGATCAGATTTGTGTTGATTTCAGTGACTGTCAAATTAATATATAGGTATTCCCTGACTGGTTGATCATCAATTGACAGTCAAATGTTTTCTGTATGACCAGGCAAAAAATTACACTAAATGGCTATTAAATGACTGGCTTATTTTTTTGCAGGGAAATATGCCTACGGTCAAGATAAAGGCATCAGGGCACATCATAAAAGGGGCAAGGCACACACCCCACCATTCTGCTCTAGATATAACACTACCAAAAAAACCCAAAATAAACAATTTTTTAGGGCCCCTGTAGCCAAACAGTTAGACTTACTGACTTGAAACCCAACAGCCCCTCACTGTGTGTGTTCTAGTCCCTGTTAGGGCAAGAACTTTCATGTGGGGAAGTTTTCCAGTTAACCTGTGGTGCACCAATGGTTCTACCTAGACGTAAGTCCAGGGTCTTCCTCCACCAATAATTAGCTGGACGTAGCCAGTATGGCCATTTTTGTGTATGAATAATGTAAAATTTTCAGTGTATGCCTTATGTAAGTACAAAGTTAAAGTTTATTTATTTTATAAGATTGTTAAAAAGATGATTGAAAACAAATGTTTGAAAGGCTGGATATCAGATATTTTATTCCAGAAATGCTCTATAAAAAGTTGTTCTAATTTGGGCAGAAGAATGTTAGTATGATATACTATGATATTTTGTTGGCTCAAACTGTCAGGAACTATAAATGATCATGGTATTTTCTCATTTTATTGCATAATAAACAATCCAAGATACTTTTCTATTCAAAACCATGTAGATTTGATAGAGATCTGGCAGATGCAGCAATGACCTGTACTGTTTATTCAGAACTAGAGAAATATCGAAAATACTGATCTCCCCTTGGGGCATGCAAGATACATGTACAATGTACGTAATGACAGTAGCTGTTGATGAGGAGTCCAGTCCTCATTTATGAATTTTGTGTACGCGATTGCAATCAAACGATAGAGAGAAAGTTAGCTATTGATGTAAGAAGCAATCTTCTTATATTGAAAAGTTTAATTAAAATTTAAATGTTTTGAGCAATTAATCTGTTGTTTTTATTTTATTTTTTAAGGGTAAGCTCTTGTCCTACTATTTCCTAAATGATTAGACTTGGGCAAGTACATCATTGGAAACCCCCGTTCCCTCATACTGCTGTTTTATGGTGGCCAAGGGATATTAGCTGATAAAAGTTTGTTTTTATGAATATTCATAGCAACCTGCGGTCCATTGAAAATGACGCATCGGCGTCAGTTACTCGTCAGTTGAAGTTTAAAAAAACTTTTTGTCATTTTCAGGATGTATGCACTAACCAACGATGCCTGTTGTTTACAAATTGTAATAATTTTATTGGCTACATTTCCGCACCAATTTGGAAAAGGAGCCAATCAAATGCTTCATGCATATATTCATGAGTTTTACCATGGGTTCCAAACACTAAAATTTTGAGTTGCTAATAAAATTTGATTAAATGTTGCATGATAAGGGTAAATCTTTAAATATATTACAAAATTGTTGCAAGTAAATGTTTGAGTTTTTGTTTTGTTTTGACAGTTTTCTTAGCACACACAACAAACGTTACATTGGGTGTCTTTGAAATATATAGTGCTACGGCCCCTATGATTGTTTATATTGGGTGTGAATATCAGGTGTTTATGTCAGGTGTTTTTAAGGTGCTTATCTGAGGTATTTTCTTTTAAGGTGTTTATCCTAGCTATGTTTTTTTAAGGTGTTTATCTCAGGTGTTTTTAAGATGTTTATGTCAGGTGTTTTTAAGGTGCTTATATGAGGTATTTTTTTAAAGGTGTTTATCTCAGCTATGTTTTTTTAAGGTGTTTATCTCAGGTGTTTTTAAGATGTTTATGTCAGGTGTTTTAAAGGTGTATCTCAGGTGGGGTTTTTTAAGGTTTTTATGTTAGCTGTGATTTTAAAGGTGTTTATCTTAGGTGTTTATCTTGGGTGTTTTAAGGTGTTTATCTCAGGTGTTTTTAAGGTGTTTATCTCATGTGTTTTAAGCTGTTTATCTCATGTGTTTTTAAGGTGTTTATGTCAAGGGTTAATACAGTATTATAGTGAAAGCGGCACTGTGGTAATATGCATCGTCTCAGGGTAACCGAAATATTGCCTATTGAGAAGTCAAAGCTTAGAAAGCAAAACAAAAATGTGATGTTACCCTTTCTAAGAGGTACAGTTGCCCAACACCTAACTAGTAAACTAAAATGTCATTCACCTGGGTGCTGGAGGGATAAATGTTTATTGACCTCAGTTATCACAAACATCATTAACCCCGAAAAATAAGGTAGGATGGAGCACTAAGCAGGGCAAGGAGTCACATGACAAGCCTGCCTAAGTATTATTAGCAATTAAAAAAAGTCAAGATCAAAAGGAATGATTAGTCAAATGTTCATGTTACTTCTTAAGGCCATTCAAAATTGGATATTTTGGAGTCATTAAAAATTTTATTAAAGATTCTTTAAAATGAATGCGCTAGGGGTTCTACCAAGACATTTGTTTGAGGTCCACACCAATAATAGCTGGATGCAAATATAATGACCATAATTGTGTCGCTATGATTAAAAAAAAATCAATTTCAGTATTTAAAATGCTTAATATTTCCCCGAAATCTGAACAGGTATGGTATTTTTTCCAGAAAAGGGCACACAAAGCACAACAGGTTTGACTAAAATGTTTGGGATTTGGGATTTGCCAGCATTTTTGTTGATACCGTGTGGCGACATTTCTATCATTATAGCACAGGGGCACTTAATGAGGTGCAGAGACTGAACCCGGCCAAGCCAATATACTGACACTGATGAGTCAGGCGTAATGCTGTCCCCTTAGCCCTGAGTGTTAGGAGGGTAGCCACTACTACTAACTTTAAAGTCTTTGGTTTGAGCCGGCCGGGGTTTGAACCCGCGACCTCCCAATCCACAGGCCAATGCTCTACCACTTGAGCTATTGTGGCCGGTTTAAAATGTTTGTATGTATGCATGTATTAACAGGCCTCTTCAAACATTTTGTATGAAGTGTCTGTAGAATTGTTTTAATATAGACACTTCAGGGTTGTGGAAATGCTTAAATCGGCATATTTGTACACATGATTTCCCCTGATGTATGCATACTTAATTAGACTGCGAGTTTTTGTATGCATAAATTTCTGAGCAGGACACAATCTTCGAATGGTTTTATTTACCCTCGTCTTTTACCCATAGGCATATGGTGACAAAAGACGCAAGTAACTATTTCCAGCTGTGTAAGTCCACGATATCATCAACAAACACATTTGATAACGGTCATATACTTTTGCTTTAAAGGAGATATCCAACAGTTTGCCTATATCAAATACTGGTAGCAATATCTAACCACCGCTTTGGAGAATTCGGTCATATTTTTGTATAAAACTGTACTTTAGTCGTTATAAAGACGATTTTGAACACTAATATTATTGTTAGACTGTACTAATCGGCAAAGAAAATCTCTACATGTTCAGTCTTTCCACCTCTTAAAAAGCGCGATAGTGGTCTCTGCTTAAAATAGATATCGACGCCAGAGCGGATTAACAGAATGACTATATAAGAGTAAGTGGTCATGTGGTTTTCTAAGTTTAAAATTAGCTATCTCTGCAGCATGGCTCAGATAGGAAACACCTGTTTGCAATGGCGATTGTGGATTTATTCTTGACTGTTCACACAGATCTTTGGCATCAATGAACAGAGTTTTGCAAGACCTTTTCAGGTTCCAATGACTTATTTGAGAACATTTTTTGGATCAAACTGTTAGATACCACCTTTAACATGCCAGTAGTTTGTTTAATTCACCACTTAATGTAAAGAATTAAGTTGACTGGATTTTCTTTAAGAATTTAACAAATCATAGCATAACAAATAGTTCATGATATATTCATTTTCTATAACATTTACAATTTTACGATGTTATATTTCAAGTTATTTCCCCAAAAAAGGGTGCCATTGCCTAAATCGATTTCTGCGGAGACTCTGCGTAGTTTCCAATGTTACTGGTTTATGAGATTTTTTAAGATTTGTTTCCCCCAGATGGTTTCAAATGCTAAACATTAGAAGAAAATTTTGTGTCACCAAATGCAATTGCTGTGTAAAGTTAAAAAAATTTTTTATGACTTACACACTTTTTAATTTCTTAACATTGCTCTTCACTTGTTTTTTTATTTATCTTGGGATAAGCCTGCAAGTAAATTATTAAAGTAAAAAAAATCTTAACGTTAACTACCTTATTTTTCTTTGCTTTTTCTTTCTTTTTTATTTCCAGGAATATTAACAGCTCCTAGATTTATTGATAGATACACTTTCCATTATAAATTTATAAACCACAGATATTTCATTGTTACAAAGAAGGTAAAACAGTATGTCAGCCAGCATAAGTATGGCTTTCAATAGGTTTTATTGCCTTGCACAGATGTGTCTCATACTTAAAATGTTTTTAATGTTTTATTTCATGTACTTTCTACTGATATAACTTCATAAAGGTTGGTTGCATGGTTGCATAGTGTACTTTTGAGGCAGTGATGGCAAATAATTTAGCTTACTAAGCAAACATTAATTAGGCAGAAGGAAATGCTTAACACAACATGGAAATGCTTGTCACACAGTGTAGATCCAGATCAGCCCACATATAGCTGATCTAGATCAGCCCACACAGGGCAGATCTAGATCAGCCCTCATAGAGCTGACCTGGGTCATCCCACATAGTGTAGATATAGGCTAGCCCGCATAGTGTAGATCCAGGTCAGTTCACATTTATCAGACCTAGATCAGCCCACATAGTGTAGATCTAGGTTAGCCCGCATAGTGTAGATTCAGGTCATCCCGCATAGAGCAGACCTAGATCAGCCCACATAAAGCAAACCTATATCAGACCACATATAGCAGACCTAGATCAGACCACATATAGCAGGCCTAGATCAGTCTACATAGTATAGATCCATGTCAGCCCACATAGTATAGATCAAGGTCAGCCCCCATAGTAAAGACCCAGGTCAGCCTACATAGTATAGATCCAGGTCAGCCCCCATAGTATAGATCCATGTCAGCCCACATAGTATAGATCCAGGTCAGCCCCCATAGTAAAGATCCAGGTCAGCCTACATAGTGTAGATCCAGGTCAGTCTATATAGTGTAGATCCAGATCAGCCCACATAGTGTAGATCCAGGTCAGCCCACATAGTGTAGATCCAGGTCAGCCCACATAGTGCCGGATCAGCCCACATAGTGTAGATCTATGTTAGCCCACTTAGTATAAATCCAGGTCAGCCCACATTGTGTTGATCCAGGTCATCCTACATAGTGTAGATCCAGGTCAGCCCACATTGTGTAGATCCAGGTCAACCCACATAGTATAGATCCAGATCAGCCCATATAGTATAGATCCAACTTAGCCCACATAGTATAGATCCAGATCAGCCCACATAGTGTAGATCCAGGTCAGCCCACATAGTGTAGATCCAGGTCAGCCCACATACTGTAGATCCAGGTCAATCCACATAGTATAGATCCAGATCAGCCCACATAGTATAGATCCAACTCAGCCCACATAGTATAGATCCAGATTAGCCCACATAGTGTAGATCTAGGTTAGCCCCACATAGTGTAGATCCAGGTCAGCCCACATGGTATAGATCCAGGTCTGCCTACATAGTGTAGATCCAGGTCAGCCCACATAGTAAAGATCCAGGTCAGCCCACATGGTATAGATCCAGGTCTGCCTACATAGTGTAGATCCAGGTCAGCCCACATAGTAAAGATCCAGGTCAGCCCACATAGTATAGATCCAGGTCTGCCCACATAGTATAGATCCAGGTCAGCCCACATAGTGTAAATCCAGGTAAGTCCACATTGTGTTGATCTTGATCAGCCCATATAGTGTAGATCCAGGTCAGCCCACAGAGTATAGATCCAGGTCAGCCCATATAGTGTAGATCTAGGTCAGCCCACACAGTAGAGATCCAGGTCAGCCAAAATAGTATAGATCCAGATTAGCCCACATAGTATAGATCCAGATCAGCCCACATAGTATAGATCCAGGTCAGCCCACATAGTATAGATCCAGATCAGCCCTCATAGAATATATCCAGATCAGCCCACATAGTATAGATCTAGGTCAGCCCATATAGTATAGATCCAACTCAGCCCACAAAGTATAGATCCAGATAAGCCCACATAGTATAGATCCAGTTCAGCCAACATAGTATAGATCCAGGTCAGCCCACATAGTATAGATCCAGGTCAGCTCACATAGTATAGATCCAGGTTAGCCCACATAGTATAGATCCAGATCAGCCCACATAGTATAGATCCAGCTCAGCCCATATAGTATAGATCCAGATCAGCCCACATAGAATAGATCCAGCTCAGCCCACATGGTGTTGGCCTAGATCAGCCCACATAGAGCAGATCCAGCTCAGCCTATATAGTATAGATCCAGATCAGCCCACATAGTATAGATTCAGATCAGCCCACATAGTATAGATCCAGATCAGCCCACATAGAGCAGATCCAGGTCAGCCCACATAGAGCAGGTCCAGGCAGCCCACATAGAGCAGATCCAGGTCAGCCCACATAGAGCAGGTCCAGGTCAGCCCACATAGAGCAGATCCAGGTCAGCCCACATAGTAAAGATTCAGATTGGCCCACATAGCATACATCAAGATCAGCCCACATAGAGCAGATCCAGCTCAGCCCACATAGTATAGATCCAGATCAGCCTATAAAGTATTTAGCATTGGTTATTAACAAATTGATCATGTTAAAAGCTTTGAAAAAATCTGTGCAACAGAAAGCATGGCTGTCAGAGATGTCTGTTTGTGACAGGCTGGGGTAATCACAACTCCCTGGGTAGTTTTGTCACTTTAGATCATCCTGAATATGCTCCTGAAGGAAGAACGTGCAAATATAGAAATGTTCTGTTTCCTGGAATAAGAAAAAAAAATGTCAAAATGTTTTAAGCTTCAACTTAAATGTGTTTTTTCCAGCTGACCTGCTGTGTGCCGGTGGTTCTACTCAGATTTGTCTCTGGCCTTTCTCAATTGGAATAGCTGGACATTACATTAGCGACCATAATGGTCACTGCTATGCATTTAAAAAAAAACAGTTTTATCTGTTATTGTTTTTAGATGCATAGCAGCAACACAATTCTGGTAATTATAGTGATGTCCCACTATATTTTGTGGCGGAACGCTCCCAGACATAATTAGTCATCTGAGCAGAGCCACCAGTGCATCACAGGTCAGCTAAAGATCTCCTTTCATGAAAGATTTTTTCCTGACACGGAACTGTTAGAAAAGTTACAGGCCATGAGACTATACCCACTTGAGAGCAATGCTCATGTTAAAAGTGGTAACAGTTTGAAATGTTTTTCCTTTGAAAAAAACGAATGAGTTACTTTAACCTGGAAAAAAAAATTGCTTGAAATACTGTCCATCGATATATTGCATCTTTGTAAAAAGTGAAAAATAACATCAGCTCGATGTTTAAATCTTGTATTTCCTGACTAAGCCATGCTGCATAGTTAGCTGTTGTAAAACCATATGACTGCTTACTTTTGAGATCATGTTATCATCCAGGTAATCCACTTTAATGTCAATATCCATTTTGAGCAGACCGGCCGCAATTGCTCAGGGGGTAGAGCATCTGCTTGTTGATTGGGAGGTCATGGGTTCAAACCCCGGCCGGGTCAAACAAAAGACTTTAAGGATGGTAGTAGTGGCTTCCCTCCTTACACTCGGGGCTAAGGGGACAGCATTACCCCTGACTCATCGGTGTCAGTATAATGGACCGGCCAGGTTCAGTCCCTGGGTACCTCATAATTGCCCCTGTGCTATAATGATAGAAATTTTGCTGCACAGTATCAGCAAAAATGCGGCTAATCCCATCCTGTTTTAAAAATTGAAGTAGTGTGCAAAATCACCTATTTGTTCTTACTTTTACATTTGGCTTGCATATGTTCTGTGCCTTTTCAAGTTTTGGCATGGATTGCAATGCTCATAGGTATTTGTCAAATTTCCTTATTTACTTAGATTAAAATATGAGTTTCTGCACATATTGTTCCTAAATTCTAGATAACAGTAGTAAAATATTATTACTTGCATTTGATGTTGGCAATCTGTTGGATTCCCCCATTTAGCTATCAGCCTGACACGCATGGGTAGGTAATAGGTTATACCAAGTTATAGTCTTTCAAGATACCTCAGCCGACTTTATAGTTTATCCCCTGGTCATTGGGTGTCTTCGTCAGTCCCGTACTATGGCCTCTGACACATGGCGCGGTGAAGTCATATTACTAACCGGAATAATCCTCTCAGGTTCCCATTTATAAACCTGGATGGAGTGGAACAATTCGAGGTAAATTTGCTGCTCAAGAAAATTAATGGCAGACTGCCCATTGGTTCGAACTGCAAACCCAGTTGTCTGGAGTTGTGCGTCATACCTCGGTACTTTTCACTCAGTTTGCTCCATTTTGTTTCACACATACAACTAAATTTATTATTGTTACGAAAAAATGAAATTACATTATCTACTTAATCAGCTCCTAAGTTGATGTTATTTTTTTTTTAGCTTAAATCCCCGTCATGCCTATTTATAGATTTGGAAATAATGGAGACATCTAAGAAGCAATTTTTTTCTGTACTGTCTGTACTGTGAGTTTGTACTGTCTAACAATCAAGGTATTGTTACAAACAACCATCACTTTTAAATTAAGTATAATTTTACGCAGAATTGATGCACAAATTCTCCATAACTGGGGCAAAATTTCGTATCATGTACAAGAAATAGGCACTTGTGGGTTACCACCTTTAAGTGAAATTTCATCTGATGCTGGAAGAGAACGCCTCCAAGGGGCACAGATCAGTGTGATCACCACCCCGCCATAGCATCAACGAGTCATTTAGCTGAGACACCAGTCTCACTATATTCCAATATAGCCAATAGTGGAACGTTAACTGGTAACATTTTAGGCAGAAGCTTGCACACTCTTCCAACTGCTCAATGTTCATTGATTGTTCAGGAGATACACAGCTACTTACGCTAGGGAGTACGCGTAACGACAGCCCGATAGCATAATACAGGTAGTTTACTGGTACAGTCGGCTCAATATGGTGATGTTGTATGTTATGGTACGAATGTTGTAACAAGGCTTGGATATTTTTATAGGTATATAGGTATGTGAAGGTTTGTTAACTAGGGATATTTTAGTTGCCAAATTATGTAGCTGTTGATATATGTTGTATAAAGGGATGGAAGATGTTTTCTATCTTGTCCTGCTTAGATTTTATGCAGGTTATTGTTTGATGTATGTAACAATGTTTGTATTTGATGTTTTGATTTGTATTTGTGTGTGAGTTGATTGGAATTGATTGGAGTATTGATTAGTATAGCCATCTGCTTAAATATATGTTTTTGCAATTGGTTATCCTAGTCTTGTCACGCAGTTTTTGACTCAAATGAAGTTAAAAGATTAAAGGTGGTAACTGAAATTTTGAGCCAGAAATATCATTGAAGTTAATGGAAACAACACATGGTAAACTTCAATGATTCATTAAAGGCTTGGCTTGGTGGTTTTAATTTGTGTGGGAGTTGCCTTGTGACATGATTTCATTGGGGTAAATCTTTTGCCATTGAAGTATAGTAAGCTATTTTCAGGACCAGCCAACAGGAGTTTGCAACTGTTTGGTCACAAACACAATGATAAAATTACAATATTCTGCTGGCTTTTTTATTAAAAGATAGTGTTGAAAATGTTCCAGTCAGTTTTTACAGTCGTCGAAATTCACACACATCCGAGGATCCATGGCGACTAAATTTAAGACCAGAATTGTGAATTTAATTAGTTTGTTGCCTGATGGACCAATGTTGTTTTTTTTGCTGCCTTTTTTTTTTGTTTTATCTTGAAAGTGAGTGTAGAAAGAAATTGGTTGGATTTTGCACAGATGGTGCCTCCAATTAAAGTACAATAACAAACACTTCACTTTTGTTTCTGGAACCAAACTTTGTGCATGTAAAATGTGTTTCTGGTCAATGAATCTCCCAATGTTACATGTCCGAATTGCATTTAAGTATTGGATGTCTATTTTGAAGACTGTTTTAAACACTGCATTAAGTGGAAATTCGCAATTCTTTTGAGCATAATTTAAAAAAATGATTTTTGGGCTTATAAGAAATCTGGATTTCTGAAACACACAGGGATTGGGATTGGGATTAGCCCGCAATTTTGCTGATACTGCGCAGTGACATTTCCATCATTATAGCACAGGGGCACTTATGAGGTGCCCAGGGACTGAACCCGGCCGGTCCATTATACTGTCACCCAGGCGTAATGCTGTCCCCTTAGCCCTGAGCGTTAGGAGGGAAGCCACTACTACCATCTTTAAAGTCTTTGGTTTGACCCGGCCGGAGTTTGAACCCACAACCTACCGATCCGCAAGCCAACGCTCTACCACCTGAGCTATTGCGGCCGGAAACACACAAATATGCATGTCTAAGGAGAATAGACGTGTCACTTGTGTCCAGGCATATTTCAAATGTTAACATTAATATTTTTAACTTGCATCTGTTTAAACTGGATGTTCATTATATTGTGAAATGAAGATATACATGAAATGCACATTTTTTAATGAACAATTCTGCATACGAATATCACTTATTGACTAGAGGAAAGAATCAAAATAAGGAGTGAAATGCTATAAGAATGAGTGTACCCCTGACTATGTATTATCTTCTAAGTCAAGGTATTTGCAATATCACAGGGATCACTGCCTTCTAAAGCTCTAAACCAGGTTATGCAATGACATAGGTCATCTCAGCATCTCAGTCTAAAGCTACCGCACGCGTTCTGAGTGGCGCACTTTTAGATTCTGATCAAAAGGTAGTAGTGAATTTAAACTTAGTTTATTTTGGTTGAATCTGGTAGCATGTATGAGCATTTATTTTAGACGGCACTTAAGTTAAAATGCAAAATCATGTAAAAAATATTGAATGTTTAATAAAATGATTTCTATTATCAAATGTTTCCGACTCAAATTTACCTTTTGTCCTAATTTATAATCTATATGTTAGAAGAGGTGTTTTTTTTGCAGCTGAAAACTTGCCTGCTTTCCAATGGGCTGTACATTTGACTTGCTACAGAATAATTTTGATCATTGTTTTCATGCCTGTAATAACGTACAGGGTCCGACTTACACCGCCGTAACAACACTTCTAGGCGGTTTGATTTTTTATGACTTTTTACTATTTACATTGTGAAAAGAAACATTCAACTAAAAGAATGTCTGTTCCACAGAACGAACCTTGGATCTTATTTACCTGGTGGCCTATTTGTGTATTCTAATCCAATGGAGTAATGATGATGTTCTGATGTTGTGTTTCTTTTAAAATACATCACACCATCCAATTATGATCATTATAGTGACATCCACCTATTTTGGTGGAGGAAGACTGCAGAAAAATGTCCGTGTAGAACCAGCGGATGATAGTGTTCACTTTTTTCTGCACCATTTTTATCTTACTTGTAATGGGATTCCTGTGGTACAGTTGCGGACTTCTTATGCCTCTGACTGCTTTCCCTTACCACATGGGTTTAAGTTTCAAATGGGGCATATAACTTAATGTGGGAGGTCTTTCGGCTGACCTGCAGTATGCCGGTAGTATTAGCCAGACATTTGGTTGGAGTCTTCCTCTACCAAAATATGGCTCACGTGCATCACACAAATTGCAGATTTTGGGATCAAGTATGGCTTCAGACAAAGACTCTGCCATTCTCTGCTGTTTTGCTTTTCCAGTTACTAATGATAGTCTAATTAATCTTAATTATTAATATCAATTATTATTAATAAGATAATCAAGTTATCTTTGATGAATGGTCCACTGAGGTGATTCTGAAGACAAAAAGTGTTGGGGCGCCAATTGCCTTGCTGCTCCACAGCTCCTTACTGCATAGTTTCCAGTTCCAGTTTTATGAGCAATGTCAAGTGGGGAACGGTGCACCAGTGGTTCTACCCAGATATAAGTCTGGGTTCTTCCTTCACCAGTAAATAAAATTGAACGACCGCAATAGCTCAAATGGTAGAGCGTCAGTTTGCAGATCGAGAGGTCGTGGGTTCAAATCAGCGTCAGGTCAAACCAAAGACTTTAAAGTTGGTAGTAGTGGTTTCACTCCTAACGCTCGGGGCTAAGGGGACAATTCCCTGGGCATTTCGTAAGTGCCCCTGCTCTATAATGATAGAAATGTCGCTGCACAGTATCGGCAAAAATTCCAGCAAATCTCATTACATCGCACTCCACCAATAATTAGCTGGACAACATTTAGTGCTTTTATCACTTGTTTCAGCATCTGATTTATAAACATTTTTTTCCTGCTTGATTACAGTTGCTGCAGTCAAAGTTATCTCTGTATAAAGTTAAAAACTGAAACTTCATCTTTTATCTCGTAACCTACAATGCACAACTTGATCCTGCTAAGGCAAATAGTCTCCATCCAAATCTGCCAGATTTAGCTCGTTTATTTTTAGTCAATTGGGAAACAAGTTCTTTTAATCCATCTCGACATCCTTCTTCCAGAATAGAACCAGTACTCAGGTACTGAGACCAGTATTCAGGTACTGAGACCAAAACTCAGGTACTGCAACCATTACTCAAGTACTGAGACCATAACATGTGCTGAGACCAGTACTCAGGTACTGAGACCAGTATTCAGGTTCTGAGACCAGTACTCAGTACTGGGACCAGTACTCAGGTTCTGAGACCAAAACTTAGGTACTGCAACCAGTACTCAAGTACTGAGACCATAACATGTGCTGAGACCAGTACTCAGGTACTGAGACCAGTATTCTGGTTCTGAGACCAGTACTCAGTACTGGGACCGGTACTCAGGTTCTGAGACCAGTACTTAAGTACTGAGACCAGTATTCAGTTACTGAGACCAATACTCAGGTACTGAGACCAGTACTCAGGTTCTGAGACCAGTACTCAGTACTGGGACCAGTACACAGGTACTGAGACCATTACATGTGCTGAGACCAATACTCAAGTACTGAGACCAGTACTTAAGTACTGAGACCAGTATTCAGTTACTGAGACCAGCACTCAGGTACTGAGACCAGTACTCAGTACTGGGCCAGTACTCAGGTACTGAGACCATAACATGTGCTGAGACCAATACTCAAGTACTGAGACCAGTACTTAAGTACTGAGACCAGTATTCAGTTACTTGACCAGTATTCAGTTACTGAGACCAGTACTAAGGTAGACCAGTACTCAGGTCCTGAGACAAGTATTCAGGTACTGAAAACAGTACTCAGGTACTGAGAACATAACATGTGCTGAGACCAATACTCAGGTACTGAGACCAGAACTTAAGTACAGAGACCAGTATTCAGTTACTGAGACCAATACTCAGGTACTGAGACCAGTACTCAGGTTCTGAGACCAGTACTGGGACCAGTACACAGGTACTGAGTCCATAACATGTGCTGAGACCAATACTCAAGTACTGATCAGCCGCAATAGCTCAGGTGGTAGAGCGTCAGCTTGCGGACCAGGAGGTCGTGGGTTCGAACCCCGGCCAGGTCAAACCAAAGACTTTAAAGTTGGTAGTAGTGGCTTCCCTCCTAACGCTCGGGGCTAAGGGGACAGCATTAAGCCTGACTCGTCAGTGTCAGTATAATGGCTGGCCGGGTTCAGTCCCTGAGCACCTCATAAGTGCCCCTGTTCTATAATGATAGAAATGTCGCTGCGCAGTATCGGCAAAAATGCCAGGTAATCCCTCAAGTACTGAGACCAGTACTTAAGTACTAAGACCAGTATTCAGTTACTGAGACCAGTACTCAAGTACTGAGACCAGTACTCAGTACTGGGCCAGTACTCAGGTACTGAGACCATAACATGTGCTGAGACCAATACTCAAGTACTGAGACCAGTACTTAAGTACTGAGACCAGTATTCAGTTACTTGACCAGTATTCAGTTACTGAGACCAGTATACCGGTAGACCAGTTCTCTGGTACTGAAACCAGTACTCAGATACTGAGTACTGAGCAATGTGCAGTAAATAGTCTTGCTCAAGTACTACCATCACATGGTCAAATTTCGGGGTTCAAACCCAGGACCCTCTGATCAAGAGTCCATCATCTTAACCGCTTAACCATGGATGCCCTCAGCTTTAAGCTGGGAAGCATCTGATAAGGGTCTGCACTATTTGCTGCAGAGACTAGATTCCAGTAATGTGCCTTGTTACCTTATGTAGTTGTTAGTAAAAACGAAGCTTTTGTTTTGCTTACAAATAAATGGACAACAAAGGTTAAAACTGCATGGACAGAGGAAGCAGGTGATGGGTTAGCTCAGGCCTGTTTACAGTTTTATTACCTGCATATCGTGAGCCATTGTCTACTGTGGTCTATATATAGGTATGTGTCCAGGTGAGGATACAGGGGGAGACTGAGGGTGACATGTTAATTGTGGTCCAGGCTGCCACAAGATTATACACTCTCATATAAAATAATTTAAATGTACACTGATATACATAAGGATATACTCTCCCTTATATAATTATACACATGTACGCGGTTAGACTCTTGAATATACATTAATATACATGTACCCTGGTAGGCCCTTTAATATTCTCTCATATAGTGATAAACATATACCCTGATATACACTATGTTTTCGTATACAATCATATACATTTACCCTGATATGCACTATATTTTACTCATACAATTATTTACATGTACCCCTGATATACACTCTGATAATCTCATATACAATGATATACATGTACCCTTAGATACACTGTGATATTCTCTCTTATGTTTTATATTTCATGAGAATGAAACTGACAACAAGTTTAGGTGCAGGGTAATTTATTTTGTTATGTTAAACACACTCACAACCATTGGTTCCACAAAAAATAAAAAATAGCCATATTTTAAGAATGGCTCACAAAATATAGTCAATTATACATCAATATGAGAAAAAAACAGAACATATATTAATATACTCAATGTCCCGAACCAATGCCCTCCCTGATCACCAACACTGATACAATCGCATCCCTTCATCCACATAACTTGCACTGAAAATATACAAAACAACCATTTATATCAAAATATGTTGTAACAAAAACGACACTGAAGTGGGAGATTTGTTATTTTCATATCAACAAAGAAAGAAGATATCTGTTTTCAAGTAGGGAGATTTCTGAAAATGTGTAAAACAACCCTCATTTTCAAAGAATTTTGAATCTTAAAAAGTGGTAATCTCCTACCAAAAGTGGGAGAATTCCCATGCATGCTTGCATATATTAACGTATTTTTCCAACTTTAAATTAGTTGGACTTATGCAAATAGTGTAGATCCAGACCAACCATGTTTCTGTATATACACTATTTGCAGCTTAGTGTTTATTAATACACATTAATACCTTTCTATGAAGTTTTTAGAAAATAACTTAATTGTATTGCTTTCTAGCAAATGAATGTAGCTTAATTTAATGATAGACATTAGTGGATAGTCTCCCCTGAATATTGTCAAAATACAAGTAGGTCTTTTCATTTGGATTACTTGGTTTTGATGCTTGTACTGTTTGGAGTGTAAGTTGAGGGAGACAGTTTCCATTTCAACAATGTATCCCACTGCTTTCTAACAAATTAATGTAGCTTAATTGCACTGGTTTGTAATAAATTCATATATCTTAATTGCATTTGTTTTACAACAATTATTGTTGCCTAACTGCATAGATTCCTAAAAAATGAATTTACCTTAATTGTGTAACTTTCTAACAAATTAATGTAGCTTAACTATAGCTTTTTTTAACAAATTACTAAAGCTTTAAATGGTTATGTTTATTGGGTAAATCGTCCCACCAACAGTATTTCAATTATCTGGAGACGGTGTTCACTTGAAGCAGATATAATGCATGCCGTGAACACGCATTATCATTGCATGATACCACAACCAGTCACATTATTCTGTCACCAGGCCAACCAATTGTGACACTATCCTTATATTTGCTTGTACCACTACCGTTTTCAGTGGCTTTGGTATGTTCCGATCCGGAATCGATCCCGGGGCCTCCCGTACCTGGAGCTGATGCTCTACCAACTGTACTATCAGGTTCTGTCTTAAAATGGTTAATTTTGCCTCTGCTAACATACTTCTGCAAAAGGGGGTTGATCTAGCTCTTGTTGGAAGATTTCTTATCAGGATCTGCACTTATTATTAGTATAACAAAAGATATAGTTTTTTTAGCAATAGTCTATAGATATCTTTACATGCAACTGTTAGCATATTGCTAACAGTGAGACTCAGTATGTAAGAAGCAGCAGATCCAGTGGGGAAAAAATGCACAGAACAAATTCATTAGAATGAATCCATTCATGATGAGCAGCAGCAGCAGAGAGGAAACGTTGATATAATATCATAATATGATTTTAAATATTAAAAAACATTGACGGGTTTTTATTAGTTTAGTAATTTTCAATAAGCGGGGCGCCCGTGGCCTAGCTGACTTAAAACTCCTCAGCCCCTCACTGTGTGGGTTCGAGTCCCGGTTGTGGTGACAACTGTCATGTGGGGAGGTTTTCCAGCTAACCTGCTGTGCGCCTGTGGTTCTACCCAGACCTAAGTCTGGGCTCTTCCTCCAACAATAATTAGCTGGACGTCGCCAATATGACCATAATTGTATCGGTGCAATGCAAAAAAAAAAAAAAATTTCAAGTAGACGATACACAGAAACAGAAAAGATAACATTTTATGTATTAATTACAATTGAACTGTCTTGTTTGTAGACTGACCTGACTCAGCCTTTACTGTTATGTTACAATAGCAGATACCAAAGACAACTCCATAAAAAAAAAATTGCTGAAAGGGCATTAATTATTGACAACTTTCACAGAATCATGTTTTATTAAATGTAATAAGTGAATAGCTTGTAAGACGCTGAGAAATATGTAGTTCAAGCTTATATCTTAAGACCAGTGCAGATGATACTACTAAATGCAAGAGATTTTTAAGATTTTTACAAAAGATAAGCAATTAATGCAAAATTTACCACAGATATCTGATATTTTACCAATAGGAAAGCAATAAATACAAGCTATACCACAGATATTTGATTTTTAACAAACATTAAAGCAATAAATGTGAGATAGACCACAGATATTTAATATTTTTACCAATAGGAAAGCAATAAATACAAGCTATACCACAGATATTGGATATTTTAACAAACATGAAAGCAATAAATACAAGATATGCCACAGATATGTAACATTTTTTCAAAATGAAAGCAATAAATGCAAGATAGACTACAGATATTTGATGTTTTAGCAAACATGAAAGCAAAAAATATACCGCAGATTCATTTTTCACCAATAGGAAAGCAATAAATGCAAGATATACCCCAGATATTTAAGATTTTTACCAATATGAAATATAAAAACATCTTGCTTTCACATTTGCATATAATTCTATATTCTGGGCAATCCCACACCAAAACCGCAAGCTTAAATAAGCTTGCGGCAAGTTTGCGACAAGATTGCGGTAAGATTGCAACCAAGCGTGTTGCAATCTTATTTAAGCTTGCGGTAAGATTGCGATAAGAAAGCTGCAATCTTAAAATTAAGCTTGCAAGGTTGCGATAGGAACCATTACGATCTTGATTGCTCGCTTGACTGCTCGCTTGCAAGCTTGCGCAATCATGCCAAGCGAGCGGTTTGGCTCACTTAGAAGCAAGCGAGCGGTTTGGCTCGCTTAAAAGCTCGCTTGCACGCTTGGCAAGCTTGCAAGGTTGCGATAGGAACCATTACGATCTTAATTGCTCGCTTGCAAGCTTGCGCAATCATGCCAAGCGAGCGATTTGGCTCGCTTAGAAGCTCGCTTGCACGCTTGCAAGGTTGCGATAGGAACCTTTACGAGCTTGATTGCTCGCTTGCAAGCTTGCGCAATCATGCCAAGCGAGCGGTTTGACTCGCTTGCTCACTTATCCCATGCGTGCGGTTTGGCATGCTTGCAAGCTTGTGCTATCATCCCAAGCTTGTGGGTTGTTTTTTTCTTTGCTTGATCAAATCCGTTGAGTGGCTAATGTTGTGGCTAGATTGACATAAATAAAATCACTAGATAACATTTGTGGTTTTCACTTAAAAATCCGATGCAACAAAAAATTTACAGGGAAAATAACACAACAGAAAGATACTAAATATATTCCACTTTAATTAAAGACAATGGTAAAAAACACAAAGAAGAAGTGGTCATTTATTAAAGGAAACAACTAAAAGATGCTTATCAATTAATTTATATTCTTAACCCATAGCTCGCTAAGCACTTATTATTAATATGAGAAAGCATGACAAGCCATTTTCGGGGGTCTAGCAAATAGGATTTTAAATGATTAAATCAAACTTAAGTATCAATTTATTTATCATTAAGAATAAAATACATACAATGCATTCAAAAAATAGTACCACAGGTATTGTGTTCAAAAACAGTTCATAGTCAGTTCTTGTTGATTTCTCAGATGACAACTCTAGTTCAGCTTGAGGGAATCTTGCATCCTTCCTCTTACCTGCACAGCAAATGTATTTTTTCTCCAATTACGTCTGAAAAAGAAAAAAAATCCAACATTCTGCATTATTTAATTTTTTTTTTCCTTACCTGATTTTTTATTTAGCAATGAAAGATTTATTTAGTATGTAAGGGTCTTGTGTTATTTGTACCACACAGGCACCTAATGATTTTTCAGTCAAATTTTGATGCAGAGTAAGTGTTCAAAGATTGAAAGAAATAGATTGGAAATTTTACAAAAAAACAAGGAAACAAACAAAAAACCTTATTAGATGCTGACACAAACTTCAACAGCTTTGGTCATGATGCAAACTTGCCTATTCTTTAAAACAGCAATTTGAAAACAGCAACAAATAACAGGAGCTATAGGCAAAAGCACCCCCATATTTTATATGTTTAAAGCCTGAGCTGAGAAATGCTGAACTAACTAAAAAGTAAAGCTTAACAAAATACTATCTTGGTTATTTTATAAGCATTAATATGCACAAAGGGGTAAAAGTAAAACACCAGACCTGGTAGTGCAATCCGTAGAGTGCCGGCTCCTGGTACTAGAGGCATTGGGTTCAGACAGGGCTGCAACATACCAAAGTCATGTTAAATGGTAGTGTTATTGCTCCCTTGCTAATACTCAAGCAAATATACAGCTAGTTCTATGACTAGTCAGTCAGGTGTCAGGATAATGTGACTGGGTGTATCATGCCAGGTGTTCATGGCCTGCTAAAATCAGTAAAAACAGCTTTATATTGGCTTCAATTGAACACTGTGTTCAAATAAATTGTTGGTGGTTTGATTAGGTTTATTGAGCCACCAACAGTAGTACTGGTTTTTCAGTTATCTGGAGACGGTGTTCACTTGAAGCAGATATAGTGCTGCCTTCACTGTGTATAGCATGCCATGAACAAATAACATGATACCACATCCAGTCATATTTTCCTGACACCAGGCCAACCATAAACACACAGATAAATAAAAAGCCAGTAAATTTAAAATGTATGGTTATTACAGCAAGATTATTTTTTATTAATGTAAGTGAATACAGAGAACAAAGAAAATTGAAATTTAATATATAGCAACTAATTTTAATATTATAATATTGCAATCAAAACAGGGGCGCCCATGGCTGAGCGGTTAGAATCGCTGACTTGAAGCTCCTCAGCCCCTCACCGCGTGGGTTCGAGTCCTAATCGGGGTGAGAACTTCCATGTAGGGAGGTTTTCCTCCACCAATAATTAGCTGGACGTCGCCAATATGGCCATAAATGTGTCCGTGCGATGTAACAAAAAATCAAACAAAATCAAAACAACATATGGTTTCCCAAAATTGACATCTTCATGTACCAACAGCTGTGCCATGCAATTAATAATAAACATGGTAGTGCTAAAAGGTAGCAAATGCATTAATACAAGAACTGGTACAAATGGTCAAAATGTTACATAGTTATCTAAGTACCTTTTGTCTGTCATCCATGCGTTGCTCTTCACTGACCTCCTTATTGACATCCGTCTGCATCTCCGATTCTTTTTTTGTTCACTTGCATCTGGCTGTTTCAAACTATTACAGAAAATACAATACTTTACATGAGTGGCAATTCCATACTAGCAAACACAGTTATGTATGTGTTCAATCATCATGTACAAGTTATCTTGGATATCTCTATTACCGGTGACCTAAATTTATTTTTTTAACACAACAATGTAATCAACAACAAAAAATATTGTGTAGCCACTTGAAACCGTTTTATGTGCCTTTATTCCTATAGTGTGGAATGTATCCATGTGTAATGTCCGGTAACTAGATATTACCGTTAATAGGGTCACTCTAAAATAAACAATATTACAAAAAATGTCTTACGTTTGAACTTGTCAGAACCGTATCAACTCTAACTGAAGCATAAATTATATATACAGTAGAAAACACATGTTTATGGAAAAGTCAACGGTTTCAGAAAACGTTTGTGATAAGAAAAATCAAAGGTGAAATGTCGGAACTGAAAAAAAAATGGCGAAAATATTTAACACGTTAATTTTGCATTCTAAACCGTTAATGTACTAAACTTACTACGTTCAAAAAACCTGATTTAAAATGTGGTGCTTCTTATACTTGTTTAAGTAGATCAATGTCTCACCTCTGCTTAGTAGTCCAGTGAAGGAAAGTCATTTTTTTCATCTTTTTCATCACATTTTTTGCATTTCGTTGAAAATTGGCGCGACCGGAAGTGTAGACTGCGCATGTGCTATTGTAAATCGGGACCGCTCGGCGATTTCTTCGGTTATTTTCCGAAAGTTACGATTGACTTTTACTAAAACACCGTAAAAGCGACTTTTAAACTTTTATTAATAAATGGTGTTTATTCACATTCCCAATAAAGTAAGAGTGGTTTTAACATGATACTCTACTGTCTGTTCTGTTATTTTGTTGTCATATTAGATATTAGACTGTAGATCTACTTGACCAGGTTTTCGAAAGACAACAACAAAAAGTTATTAAAAAACTGACATCTTTGGAATGAGATCAAAAAAATAAATATTGTACTGAGCTATTATTACCAAATCTTTTGTAGCTGTCTTTAATGATAACATAGCTTAAAATTGCTTTTGTGATCAGTCAGATCAAGGTCACTGTAACTCATAACAGCAATTTGCTTTCCATGTCTACTCAGGATTTAGATAGATATCAAATTTGGAAGTTAACTTGTTTATGGGATGCCAAAGTATGGAATTGTTTTTGTTGTCAATTAGTTTGAAGTACTGAGTCACTGTTACTAAATACATTTTATTTTGTTTATGTTCATTATCTTATTTTTTTTTGAGGATTAATCACATTAAGTAGTTAACTAACTATCTCATGGGAAGAATATGTTTGGAATTGTTTTAGGGATCAATTGTTGTCAAGTTATTAAATATATTTTTGGATTTTCTATAAATAACTCAAGATGGGAGTAAGGTATCATTACTAAATTACTTTCTAGGGAGAGTAAATCTGGGACTGTTTTGTATAGGGTTGTGTGATTTCTGTTAAATAATAAATAATGACAAAATAAAATTAAAAAAAAATTGGCAGTTAGTATTTAGAATTTTTTTATGTCACATTCTGGTAAGCTTTTTTCAACCAACTGTCCATCTAGCTGCATTAACAATTTGCTCGTAAACACTTTAAAGGCTACCGTTTTGATCCAATCTTAACCATTTTACACTGGTGGTCAGAATGTCATTAAATGTTTGTCTGTATGAAATCTTGGATGAGTTAATAAATAGGTCACATGGTCAAAAAGTAGGTGACTTGGTCAGATCTATAAAAACCTTGAGAACACATTAAAAGACTTTTTTGGGGCCTAATCTTCACAGAACTTGACCAGAATCTTTGTTTGCAATAAATCTTGATGTGTAACTGTAGGCAAAGATTTGCTTCAACATAACTTGTAATCACTAGAATCCAAGGCACAGTTGTGAACATTTAGTCTTGTGATTAAATTTTAAAGCCAGTGTCCTCAGGTGAGCGATACAGGGCCATCATAGCTTTCTTGCTGTATATCTGCAAGTGGAACTGGTCATGCTGGTCAAGTTCTCTTTCAAATGTTATTTCTTTAAAGAAATACAAAATAAATTTCTTAATGTCTTGGAATAATTTTATGCTTGCAAGACCACAACCTATCCACAATCCTAATAATAATTAGTTTTAAGCTTGCAAGATCGCAAGCTTCTTGCAATCTTCAGTGGAATATAAGATTGCAAGCTTGCAAGACCGCAAGCTTCTCGCAATCTTAATGGTTTTTAAGATTGCGAGAAGTGTGCGAACAAAACCTAACCGCAACCTTAATTTCTATGCAAGCGAGCGTGCTCGCATCCGCGACCATAATATTTAAGAAATGCAATCTTATTAAGATTGCGACAAGCTTGCGCAAACTTGTCGCAAACTTGTGACGAGCTTGTCGCAAGCAAGCGTTTTGGTGTGGGATATCTCTCAGCGATGTTTTTAGATATCACTAAATATTGAAATATAATTTTCTCTTGTGACATCCTGGCTAGGTGTGTCAGTCAGTCATTCAGGTGTGTCGAGTTATATGAGTCAGTGGCTTTCGTCAATCTATTTATACACAAAACAGCCACATTTGTATTGTTTGGCAACATGAGATGTGAACCATATGCATAGTCTTGGATTTCCGTAAAAATCCCCGTAAATTCGGGAATATATTATGTTACTTGATGGCAATAGGACAAGCAACAGCAATTGAAACGCTTGGTGTAGTGGTTAAGCATACCGCCTCACATACCTTATTTTTTGCATTATTGCTTAGCGACACAGACCTCTCGAGCAGCTATAGGGGTAGTTTCATGACTTGTCAGTTTCAGTATCTGGAGTGTCAGGCTAATGTGACAGGATGTGATACCATGTCAGGTGTTCATAGCATGCTATTCATGGTGTAGTCACCATGTTTTGTCATTGAACACCATCTCTGGATCAGTTTGTTGGTTGGATGTTACTTTTTAAATGGACCAAACATACTAAACATTCATTTGAAGGTCAAGTCACCTTTATCTGTCCTGATCTAGTATCTGTCCAGATCTAGTATGAAAAGTTCATGAATCACAAATAGGTGATAGCACAAAGCTTTTGTCATCTCCCAACCTATAATTTATTAGGGTCATTGTGACCTAATTATAGTAATTAAGATAAATAATCATCATCTGTCATGAGAAGATTTAGAGGTAACTTTATATAGAATACATACTGCTCACTGCACTTGGTAAAGCAATCAGTAGTGCGTCAACTCCAGGCACAGGAGGCCAAAGTTTGATCCCGGTTCCTAACATACCATAGTCATTAAAATAGTAGTGGTAAAGCTCCCCTACTAATGCTCGAGCAAATTTAAGGGTAGTTCCATGATTGGTTGGCCAGGTGTCAGGATAATGTGATTGGGTGTGATATCATGCCAGGTGTTCACAACATGCTATACACAGTGAAGTCAGCACTTTATTTGCTTCGAGTGGACACCATCTCCAAATAACTAAAATGCTGTTGGTGTGGCGATAAACTCAACAAATCAATGTGGCTGAAACTTATTTGACAGTTAATTTAGAAGCTGCTACTATGCTTGTCGATGAAAGACACAAATGTAATAAAAGGAAAAAATGCCTGATTTATATATAACTTTCGATATAGCCTAGACGGTTTTTATTTGCAGACCAATGCTCTATTGACGATGCTGCTGATTTTTCTTACATGCATGTTTCATGTAGTTTTATTATACATAGCAACAGATCGATGTTATCAAACAGCTTTCAGCAAAACCTGTGTTATGATTTTGATAGGTTTTTTTTTAAGCAGCACTTATCAGTTTATTTGGCTTTAACTCTGCCTCAAGAAGGGTTCAGTTGCTCTTATTGCATTCTATCGTCTGTGCACTGTACATTTTCACATACAAAAAACAAATAAAACAGCACTTTTTTAATTGATAGATGTTTAAAAAAAAAAATGTCTAAATAAAAATACAACTGCTTTCTATGATAGAAAGACACGGTCTCAGCTGAAAGTTAGTTAAACATTTTGGTTCATATGTTTGTTGTTGACTAACTTATCATGATACCGGTCCTGGCAGCACAGTTGGTAGAGTATTGGCTCCAGTTATGACCCCAGGTTCGATCCCTGGCCGCAACATACAAAAGTCCACGACTGGTTGGCCTGGTGTCAGGATAATGTGAGTGAGTGTGGTATCATACCAGGTGTTCACGGTATGCTATACACAGAGAAGCAGTACTGTATCTGCTACAAGTGGACACCATCTCCAGATACCTTTAACTGAAATACCTTTGGTGGGACGATAAACCCAATAAGCTTAGCTTAACTGTGGCAAAGTAAAATGAAAAAATAGTATTGTTTTGGCCATCAATCCTATGGAAACACAAACAAGACAAACTGAAGCAAATAGTGCATATTCTGATCAGACAGCACCCTGTGGATGCTGACAATTTGCCTCAAATGTGTGCTTTACAGGCTTAGGATTAAATCGTTTGTGCTCTTGTATTTGCTTACCAATGAAGACTTTTGGTACATTTGCTCAGCTTAAAAAAAAATTTCTTCTATTTTATGTTACATGGATAAGACAGTTCAAGAGAATTGGTTTATGTGTTTGGTTTATATTACTTTTAGGGCACCCATGACCAAGTGGTGACAATCACTAATTTGTTACTCCTTAGCCCCTCACTCTCTGGGTCAAGTCCCAGTCGGGACTTCCATGTGGGGAGGTTTTCAAGCTAACCTGTGTTGCAATGATGGTTCAACCCAGACATAAATTTGGGGTAATCCTCCACCGAGACCCATCCACCTAGCTAGACCTTGCCAATATGACCATTATAATGATGGTGCGATGTAATAAAAATCAAACAAATACATTTTTTGTTCTTTTGTTTTCAGTTAAATCAACCTAAGCAATGGAGCGGAGATATCACTAATCTGTGCAGCATGATGCCGAAAAGGTTAGGAGCCTAAGGGGAGTTACATTTGGCGGCTGAATCTCACCACTTGGGGGGTGGGGCGGTATGCCAGTAAAGCAGATCGCAGTAGTTTCAAATCACAATCAAAGCATGGAGGAGACAGGCAATGGGGCTGATAAAGCAGGGTCTGACAACCAACTGAGGACAGATGTGGCCGAGGAGATCACAGAATCCTACAGACACACAGCAGAACAGACTGGTGGGGAGGAGTTGTCAGGGGATTTTCAGAGAGGTGGGCAAGGGGGTGTGGATGTGGGACAGTGTGATGGTGTGCCTGATACGGACAAGTATGGACGGTTAGAGAAAGGTATCGGTGGGGTAGCAACAGGCAATGGGGGAATAGATATGGAAACAGGGCGGATAGAGACAGGGGATGCTGGGGGAACCACAAACCCTGGGGATGCACACATTACACATGTGGATGCTGATACTGTGATACTAGGTGAGAGTGAAACACATACTGGAAGTGAGACAGAGACGCATGTCAATGTGACTGTTGTTCATACACCCATCAACACCATTGGGACGGGCCAGACAGACACCCAACCCACAGATAAACCACCCACCACACGGAGCAATGGCAAGAAGAAAGACAAGCCCACACCTCTGAAGAAAAAGGACAGTATAGCTAAGGTAAGATTCATGAAAATCAGGTAAAATTTCATCATTATAACCATCATCATTCCAACCTCCACCGTCATCATTATCACGTCCACCACCATCATCATCATCAAAATTATCAATTAATCATCATCATAATCAAATAACTCATCAACATCTTCACCATCACCAGGCCATTCATCATCGTAATCATCATTGTCAGGCCCTTCATCATCAGCAATATCATCATCATCATTATTATTCATTTGAAATTGGTCTACTATTTACATGCTATGACTTTCAGACAAGTGATCTCAAGACCTTAATATTTATAGCATTTTCTGTTTTAAGGTTATGTAAGAATAAGTTATGTTTCAAAAATTGATGTCGTTGGTTGTTCATGCATATTATCCAAAACATTATTGGCAACTCCATCAAATTTCACTCCTATTTACGGAGGCAGCAATAAACTCCACTTACAACAAAATTAATTTTGAAATAAATAATGCATTAGTTATTTTATCCAGACTGTAACAGTGTCCCTTCAATGTTCTTAGACAAAACAAAAAACAAGAATTAAAATCTGCTACAATGGGCTTCCTTAAGTTTTCTTATTACAGCTCTGGGCCTGCTAAGCATGAAGAGAACAGGCTGATTAAGAAGTGTAGATCTGGATGAGCCAGATCCCACTAGGAGCTGTTTGGTCAGGATCTGCACTATTTGTTATTGAGTCATAGCAGTTTGTTTTATTGGAAAATAAGGAACATTTCATAATGCAGCGTAATAAATGCAGCGTAATAAGGACTAAAATGAAAATATGTCTCATAAAGATTGACCTTATCAGAATGCCATTTATTTTTTTTATGACCTTTTTCTTATAAATGGTTCTAAAAACATTTTTCAAGCAAAGTGTTGAGCTTTTAAAGGTTAGTTGCAGAAAAAGGGGAGTTGTGAACATGTTTTGCAAGTGTTTTGATTGTGTGTTGATTGTGTGTTGATGGTATGTTGATTTTGTGTTGATTGTGTTTTGATTGTGTATTGATAGTATCCTGATTGTATGTTGATAGTGTTTTGATTTTTGTTGAAAGTATGTTTATTGTGTGTTGATAGTCTGTTTTGATTATTTGTTGATAGTGTGTTGATTGTATGTTTTGGCAAATAGTGTAGATCCCGGTCTGCCAACTCTAGCTTTGAGCTGTCTGATTAGGATGCATGTTATATTCGGCTGAGTCTCTAGCAATATGTCATAACCTTTTGCATGTATTTTCATAATTTTGGTAAACATATTACACAAATGACTAAACATGTAAAAGTATCAAGACATACTGATAGACACTCAGCAGAAAAAAGAACAGATCTTGATCAGACAGCTTCCAAAGGAACCTGCTTGATCTGAATCTACCGGAACTGGCAGCGCAATTGGTAGAGCATCAGCTCCAGGTATGGGAGGCTCTGGGTTTGAACCTGGGCCGCAACACACCAAAGTTGCAAGACATGTATGGTGTAGCTCCTTTGCTAAGCCTTAAGCAAATATAAATGTAGGTCCATGACTGGTTGGCCTGGTATTAGGATATTGTGACACTGTCTCCAGATAACTGAAATACTGTTGGTGGGATGAAAAACCCATTAAACAAACATGATCTGGATCTCCACTTTTTGCTTTAGCCTAATAAATTAGTCTTTAGTAGGGTAACTGTTATTTGCCACAAGGTACACAAACACCTAAGCAACCACTATAAATATCCAATGGTTATATTATATACATAGAAAGTAACTATGAAATCAATAAAAACAAACATTTTCTGTCTGAGATACATTTGTGCAATGCTGTATGGCATATTTAAAGCCATATTTATGCTGGCAGAGACAGTGTTTTACCTAATACATACAAATGTTGTGATCATTGGTTTAGAAAGTTATATCAGAAAACTTATTATCAATAAATTTAGGAGCCTGATTTAATCTTACCAGAGTTAACAAAAATTCTAGCACTAAGAAAATGTCATTCATTGAAAATCTTTTGTTGTTTAATTTTTAAAATTGTTAAAGATTTCATAGAATTATATTTTTTTTAAATGTCATGTTATTCAAATGTTTGTCAGGTTTTATTTGTCATGTACAATAATCAGAATAAACAGTATTTTAATATGTTTTTTTCCATCTGTTCCGATGATGACATATTTTTGTTAATTTTAAGATTATATGTATAAAATGAAGTACACAATCTTTTTACATTCTGGAGAAAAAAAGTACTTTTACCACTGGACAAAGTCATTGTGTGCATTCACCATTATTTCATCAAGTTTATTTTTTGCTATGCAATAACAATTAATTGTTGATTCGGAAGTTTGAACCCCTTAATAACCAAAACAGTTTTTTGACAAGATTTTAAATGACATATGTTCTGAGTAATGCAGTTTTGAATTGCATAACATGTGAGTTTCATTGGACATTATTTTGTTCTTCTTCCTATGATTGTTGGAAGAAAGCTTCCTGCTCTCTGTTTTACTGTTAAAATCATAAAGGGACCCTATACCTACCCACTGTATAACATTTTTTTTTTCGATATACCAACTTTGAATTCACTCATAGTGTACCGGTATTAAAAATACTAGTTTTGCTCATGCTATCATCTTGAATCTTCTTGGCACACATGTACAAGTGGTTAGAATTGCTGACATATAACACCTCAACCCCTTGCCATATGGGTTCAGGTCCCAGTCGGGGCAAGCTAACCTGCGGTGCATTGTTGGTTCTACCAAGTCATAAGTCTGAGATCTTCCTCCGTCAATATTTAGCTGGACATCGCCATTATGTGATATGTTCATTGTAACAATAAATTAACAAAACAGACAATCATCTTGGAGCGATCAATATAAGGAAGACGTCCCTTATCAACACAAACACAAGTTTCAGACTTGTCCTCTGAAATGATATACAAATTTACTATCTATTTAAAACATTTCAGAAAGTTGTGAAGATTTAAAGGTGTTAGGCTGTACTCTGTTTCACCAAGTACATGTGGTCGTACTATGCTTCATTTCCCTCATTATGATGCTGATGAATAGCGGAAGCTGATCTTTTATGATCTGATCATAAAGTCATTTCATTGCTGTAATTAACTCTTAGCCATTTAAGTTCAAACTGATCAGCCTAGGCAAATGGTGTAGATCCAAATCGGCCCACTCCTACTGTAAGAGGGTTGCCAAGGGAACATCCCACTTTACCTCACATTCAATGGCATCATTTACCTCACTTATACCTCATACATTTTATGGTGTAATTTAGTCAAGGAAAAATAAACCAAATACACTCCAGGGTTGATCATTTAGCCTAAAAACAAACGCAAACTCACACACTCCAGGGTGGATCATTTAGCCTAAGAGAAAACAACCTCACATAACCTCACACACTCCAGGGTGGATCTTTTTGCCTAAGAGAATACAATCTGTCATAACCTCACACACTCCAGGGTGGATCTTTTTGCCTAAGCGAAAACAACCTGTCATAACCTCACACCCTCCAGGGTGGATCATTTAGCCTAAGAGAAAACAACCTCATGCAACCTCACACACTCCAGGGTGGATCTTTTTGCCTAAGAGAAAACAACCTCACATAACCTCACACACTCCAGGGTGGATCTTTTTGCCTAAGAGAATACAATCTGTCATAACCTCACACACTCCAGGGTGGATCTTTTTGCCTAAGAGAAAACAACCTCACACAACCTCACACACTACAGGGTGAATCTTTTTGCCTAAGAGAATACAACCTGTCATAACCTCACACACTCCAGGGTGGATCATTTAGCCTAAGAGAAAAACAACCTCACGCAAACTCACACACTTCAGGGTGGATCATAGCCTAAGGGAAAACAACCCCACTTAACTTCATACACTGTTTTCAGGTTGTTTTCAACAAAATGTAGCATGCTACATGTTAGCATATTGTTCTTGTTGTTTTTTTTGTGTGTGTGTGTGTATGTGTAATCACAAATGAAATCTCATCTTCTAGACACAGGCTTCTCTTTACAACTACATTTCACCATGCACGTATATGGTCTTATTATGATCAATTATCTGCATCATAAAGCTGACATATTATGTATCAGTCCTTTGTAATCCAATCATAATGTCTTAACTTTGTTGCTATTAAGTCTGCTTTCACGTAGGATGGTTTTACATTACATTGCCATGGTATTTGTGGCTTTCCGTCTAATTATTTCACAGCACAGAGCTGTAAAGGATCTCTTATGATGTTGTTATGTCTATAAAAATTTACCTTCTTGAAAATTACAGGAATGTTGCAGATGTATGATTTTGGCATTTTGTTTATTTAACACTCCCTGTTTAGTGCATTTTTGTGAATATTGAATTGTGTTGAGAAAAAGTTAATGATCAATCCCAGAAATATTTTGCAGAGTGTGTTATTATCATTGATTAAAAAATAAGTGTGAAACTTTAAACATGGTCTTACAAAGAAAACTACACATGGTTTAGCCCTCTTTATTTCAAGGGACAATATTCTTTCATAACCTTATACATGCCAATGGGTGGGAGGCTTGCTAAAGGGAACATCCTCTCTTTACCTCATATTCCATGGTCTCATTAACCTCATTTATACTTCATGCATTTTATGGCAAAATTTAGCCAAGGAAAACAAAAATTCTTGTAATCTCGTGCACTTTAGGGTGGATCATTTAGCCTAAAAGAGCACAACCTCTCATAACTTCACACTCTCCAGGGTGAATAATTAAGCCTAAGAGAGCACAGCCTCTCAACCTTACACACTCCAGGGTAAATAATTAAGCCTAAGAAAGCACAACCTCTCATAACCTCACACACTCCAGGTTGAATAATTAAGCCTAAGAAAGCACAACCTCTCATAACCTCACACACTCCAGGGTGAATAATTAAGCCTAAGAGAGCACAGCCTCTCATAACCGAACACACTCCAGGGTGGATAGTATAGCCTAAGAAAGCACAACCTCTCATAACACACTCCAGGGTGGACAATTCAGCCCTAGAAAGCACAACCTCTCATAACACACTCCAGGGTGGATAATTCAGACCTAGAAAGCACAACCTCTCATAACACACTCCAGGATGGATAATTCAGCCCTAGAAAGCACAACCTCTCATGACACACTCCAGGATGGATAATTCAGCCCTAGAAAGCACAACCTCTCATAACACACGCCAGGATGGATAATTCAGCCCTAGAAAGCACAACCTCTCATAACACACTCCAGGGTGGATAGTTGAGCCTAAGAGAGCACAACCTCTCATAACCTCACACACTCCAGGGTGGATAGTTGAGCCTAAGAGAGCACAACCTCTCAACCTCACACACTCCAGTTTAGATAATTCAGCCTAAGAGAGCACAACCTCTCATAACCTCACACACTCCAGGGTGGATAGTTGAGCCTAAGAGAGCACAACCTCTCAACCTCGCACACTCCAGTTTAGATAATTCAGCCTAAGAGAGCACAACCTCTCATAACCTCACACACTCCAGGGTGGATAGTTGAGCCTAAGAGAGCACAACCTCTCAACACTCGCACACTCCAGTTTAGATAATTCAGCCTAAGAGAGCACAACCTCTCATAACCTCACACACTCCAGGGTGGATAGTTGTGCCTAAGAGAGCGCAACCTCTCATAAACTCACACACTCCAGGGTGGATAGTTGAGCCTAAGAGAGCACAACCTCTCAACCTCACACACTCCAGTTTAGATAATTCAGCCTAAGAGAGCACAACCTCTCATAACCTCACACACTCCAGGGTGGATAGTTGAGCCTAAGAGAGCACAACGTCTCAACCTCACACACTCCAGTTTAGATAATTCAGCCTAAGAGAGCACAACCTCTAATAACCTCACACACTCCAGGGTGGATAGTTGAGCCTAAGAGAGCACAACCTCTCAACCTCACACACTCCAGTTTAGATAATTCAGCCTAAGAGAGCACAACCTCTCATAACCTCACACACTCCAGGGTGGATAGTTGAGCCTAAGAGAGCACAACCTCTCAACCTCACACACTCCAGTTTAGATAATTCAGCCTAAGAGAGCACAACCTCTAATAACCTCACACACTCCAGGGTGGATAGTTGAGCCTAAGAAAGCACAACCTCTTATAACCTCACACACTCCAGGGTAGATCATTTAGCCTAAGAGAGCACAACCTCTTATAACCTCACACACTCCAGTTTAGATAATTCAGCCTAAGAGAGCACAACCTCTCATAACCTCACACACTCCAGGGTGGATAGTTGTGCCTAAGAGAGCGCAACCTCTCATAACCTCACACACTCTAGGGTGGTTAGTTGAGCCTAAGAGAGCACAACCTCTTATAACCTCACACACTCCAGGGTAGAATGTTGAGCCTAAGAGAGCACAACCTCTCATTACCTTACACACGGCAACAACGCATCATTGGAAAAGAATCTTATGACATTATTGACATACAGAGATTTGCAGCACCTGCTCCATCTTCCTACATCTTAAGGTAGCTGCTGCACATTTGAAGAAAGTCAGTTTGCCACTAAAGCGAGCAAATAAAATAGCTTAATATGACTCTCTCTTTTTCTTTTTCCCTCTCCCATTGTTTCTTTTCAATATTTTTCTGTATGTGTGCCATTTAGCAGCATGGCATGTGTAGAGACTGGGTATCATGGCTTTTAGAATTGGCTGCCATCTTGCCACGGCTACTTTTGTCCCCATATTACCTGCGAGGTCCTGTTTCTGACAGTGGAATATCAAAGGTGATCCAAATGACACCCCAAAGGCTAATAAAGCCATTTATAGGTAACCTCTCATACATTCACATTCCATGGGATCATTTAGTCAAGGAAAGAAACTCTTGTAGTTCTATGTTTGTATTCATTGTATCAGCTGCTTTACACATGAACATCAAATATATAAACCTGTTTAAACAAGAAAATTTGGTTGTAAATGCAAAGAGTAAATGAAGAACAAGTGAGTTTATAAATCCCAATCCCTTTTAGCCAGGGGAATACAGCCACTTACCATTTTCACGTTCTCAACCTCTTACCACATGGGTTCATATCCTGCTCAGGGCAAAGGACTGGGAAGGTGGGGAGGTTTTTTCTGCTGACAATGTTTTTGGTGGTTCTTCCCAGACCTTTTCCCTCCACCAAAGATAGCTGGACATGTGAGTGAATATCACTGCAATGTATGTGCGATGTAATTTAAAACAACAAAACAGACTTCCAGTGGTCGCCTTTTAGTTAGCCAGTCTTTTTCTGATTAGTTGAAATCTTCCATTGTTTTTTGGTTCTATTGCATATGGGACCAGACCTGGTAGCGCAACCTCTAGAGCGTCGACTCCAGGTACGGGTTCCAAAGTTGTTAAAAATGGTAGTGGTATAACTCCCTTGCTAACGCTCAAACAAATATAAGGGTAGTTCCACGACTAGTTGCCACGGTGTCTGGATAATTTAAAATAACTGGGTGTGGTATCATGCCAGATGTTCAGGGCATGCTATACATATTGAAGGCAGCACCATATCTGCTTTAAGTAAACACCGTCTCCAGGTTACTGAAATACTGTTGGTCAGATGATTAACCCAATAAACAAACTATTCCTTATGGACTGGATGCCACAAATAGTTTGTGTGAATATCGAGGTGTTGAAAACTTACTTCATAGCAATCATAACAAAAGCACTTGCCAACAGTTTGAACCATTTGTACATATTGAATGCACATTTGGACAGTGTTCAGGGTATCCCAAGGGTTTGTTCAAGAAATGAAATTTGTAAGTTAAAATGGCCTATTGGTGGAGACTTTGCCAAAAAAAACAGGGCTGCCGGGTAAGTATTAGTTCACATATGAGATGACTTTCAAGAAATATATATCCTATGAATATCCTTACTTATGATTATAATATATAATGGTTTTAAAAAAATCTATAAACTGTAAAGGAAAGGGAAGTTTGTATTTATTGGGATGGGATGGGATGGAATTTGCCGGCATTTTTGCCGATACTGTGCAGCGACATTTCTATCATTATAGCACTGTGGCACTTATGAGGTACCCAGAGACTGAACCCGGCTGGTCCATTATTCTGACACAGGCATGTCAGGCCTTAGCCCCGAGCATTAGGAGGGAAGCCACTACTTCCAACTTTAGGTTTGTCTTTGGTTCAACCCAGCCGGTCGAAAACATACTTTAAATAGTCAACATGTGTCTTTTAAATTTTGTAGCTGTTATTTCAAATGTAATAGTATTTTTAAACGTGGGACCCACAAACAAAACAACATGGACATCCACAGTCTAGTTGTTAAAATGTTGAACAGATCAGAGGGTCCTGGATTCGAACCCCAAAACTGACCATACATTTTTAGTCCTTGGGCGAGTCTATTTACTGCACATTGCTCCAGTTTCTCCCCAAGATGTGGGCAGGTAAGAGGGATCAATATAAATAGAAAAAAAATGTCTCTGAATCAACTATAAATAAAAAGGTTAAGACTACAACAAACTAAATAAATAAAACATTTTATTATATGTATAACTATAAAATGTCAAATCAGTTAAAATAAAGAAGTTCTTTATTACTTTATTATCATGTAGATACCTGCCCTCACACACACATCATAACAACTGGCATAAAAGGTAACCATGACAATGATTGATACTGGAGGCACAATTTAATTACATTGTACAAGAAGCATTGTAACATCCCCATTAAAACCGCAATGGGATTGGTCACTACGAGAATATCCCACTCTATACATAGCTACAAAAAATTATTCATGAAACGGTAATGGATCTATTACAGTTTCATTGATACCCTGAAATTGTAATGATGGAGTGATTAATCCCACCCTCTAACACCTATCAATTAATTCCATTATCCTCATACCTTTGGTTGAACCAGATAAGGCAGGTTGCAGACTTACATCCAGTCAGCCACATTATGCCTTGAACGGCCATATGGCTTAAAAGTGACCTTGAGCTGAATCAATAAGTGCTTTAGTTGATAATGGTACTATAAACATTGCGATCTCCACCTCAGAGGTCACTTGGCTTTCGGATCACAGAAATCTCTCCCACCCAAACAGGAAAATTGTCAGTGGACTTGACAAACAAGATTGAACGAGATTATAATGTTTGTATAACATTTTTTAAAAGCAGCATACCATTATAGCTTATTTCTAACAATAAAGGCTAGGGATTTTTTACATTGTAGAAGTAAATTGGTTTGATTTCATTACATTGATGTACACATGTATGATCTCCACTGAGGTTATGGGATGGGATGGGATTTGCCAGCATTTTTTCTGATACTGTGCAGCGACATTTCTATCATTATAGCACAGGGGCACTTATGAGGTGCCTAGGGACTGAACCCAGCCAGTCCATTATACTGACACCCACAAGTCAGGCATAATGCTGTCCCCTTAGCCCAGAGCGATAGGAGGAAAGCCACTACTACCAACTTTAAAGTCTATGGATTGATCCGGCCTGGTTTGAACCCACGACCTCCCGATCCGCAAACCGACACTTTACCACCTGAGCTATTGCGGCCGGTTCTGTGGTCATGTGTGGTTACTATAGCACAGTGAAATGAGAACTAGTGTGCAAAGTGTGCAATGTAGGTTTTTGTTGTTTATTGGGTTTATCATTCCACCAACAGTATTTCATTTATCTGGAGATGGTGTCCACTTAAAGTAGATATAGTGCTGCCATCACAGTGTAAAGCACGCCGTGAACACCTGGTTCGGTGTGCAATGTAGGGCTGAGTTTAAAATGATTACGGTGCTGTTTTGTTTGGGCTTATTTGGTTACGTGTCTATCTTTGTCGTTCTTATTATCCTCTATGCCCTTAGTACCAAATCTGGTGGCAAAATCAGTAGATCGACGACTCCAGGTTAGGAATGCAGTGATTCAGCAAAAGTTAGGTTGAATGCCATTTGACTTTTTCTCTTCGATTCAGTTATTTTCGATTCCATTTTCACTTCTAAGTGGGGCGTCGACTCCGAGTATGGGAGGCCCCGGGTTCATTCCAGGGCTGCAACATACCTACATCATTAAAAATGTTAGTGGTATAGCTCTTTTGCTATGGCTAAATTGTTTGAACCCTGCCTTTAGAAAACAAAAATATGTGGACTACTGTACTATAATAACAATCGTCTGAAAGAACCAACAACAAGTCATGGTGGCGCTTCAAATATTAAATGTTTCAAATTAAATTAAACCTGACCAAGGATAGCTAATATCCCCATATCACAACTTGCAAGTAGCTGTATCAGAGTTGGTTTTACTTCAAAAACATATGTACTACCATACTTTTGAGTGCGCTTTCCTCTGAGGGCTGAAGAGAGTGATTTCTTTTCCTGAGGATTAGATCGTTAGAAGTTTATCAGCCATTTTGATGGAAAAAAACGGTGTGTTTCATTTAGGTGTGAGTTGTTTGGATTCACCTGGATTAGAATTATGGTCTAGCAATCAAAATAAATATGCATTCCAATCACGATACTATGATTGTCCATCGGACTGGCCAAATTATTCATTCGATCATAAAATCCGAAGTATCGTAACATAGCTCTGTCACATTATTAACTGCTACTGTTGGTCATTGTTGGTACCATTAACCAGTTTCTACTTGACATAAGACAGTTGTCATATTATTGTTATTCTTAGCATTTTAATATTGGAAAAAAATTAAAAGCAAGCTTATTGTTTCTTGTGTTAATGTTTATAAAATGCATGTTAACATCATTAATTTAAAAAAAAAACAACATTTGTTGTGACAATGAGAAGTGGTGTTTTTTAATGTGACAAATAACATGCACCATTTTATTTACTACATAAAAGGATGATAATGAGTAGATGGAAGTATGTTAAAAGCATGTAAAACATAATAGACAAATACTGATTTGCCAGAATGTCTTTATTTACCCTTGCCTTTCACCTTTCTGCTTATTCTGACTATGGAATATACAGGTTTTATGCCCTTATTTTACTCAATAGTTTCCATATCAGTGAAAAGCCCTTACTTGGCGGCCATCTTTGATGGCAACTTCAAGGTATTTTCAGATGAATTGTATAGAAGCATAAATTTTCTTTTCTAATAATTTCTTCATTTGTGGTCCAAAAATTAAAAGCTTTACACCACTGGAAAGCTCTTGAAATTCATATTTTTTAGAATACAATATTTTCAAAATTGATCAATGCATAAAGAATTAATACACAGAAATAAATACAATTATTGGCTTATCCTTAAACAAAATGAACAGTGTATCTTTTTGGGTTGTATTTTGTTTACCTTTTAAACTATCAAAATATAGTTTTGATATTTAAAATACTTCATAAAAGCTGTTAAATTTGATAAAAAATTTTTTAAAGTAGACTGAAAAATAAAAACACTGTGGTGAGATTAATGCAGCACATATTTCCAGATTTTGGCCTGCATTAGCTTCTGCCTTCAAAGATGGCTGCCTTATACTGTCTTATCAGTGCCTATGACATCACAATGTTATGGAAACTAATTATATTGTGTCAGCACCAAACAGTTAACAGCATGCTTATTGTTTTGTGCAATCATGATTGCCATGCCAATTAGCAAAACTAATGCAGGCAAGCAAGTAGAGCTGCTTTTACTCAGACTTGTCAAAACACGGCAGAGGGTTTCAGCGTTTGAAAAACTGTGACATAATAAATCTTACTTTAAAGGTCACATTATATTATCATCTGGTAATCCACTCTGACATTGGTATCTATTTTTTGCAAAGATCATTATTGCGCTTATGTATAGACCAATTAGCGAAACTAATGCAGGCAAGCAAGCAGAGCTGCTTTCACTCAGACGTGTCAAAACACGGCAGAGGGTTTCAGTGTTTGAAAAACTGTGACATAATAAATCTTACTTTAAAGGTCACATTATATTATTATCTGGTAATCCACTCTGGCATTGGTATCTATTTTTGGCAGAGATCATTATTGTGCTTTTGTATAGACTTAGAAAGAATGACCATTCAGAGTGTTCTTTTCAAGATAAGTACTTTCTAACAATTTTGGTAAAATTTGAAACTGTCTGTACGTTGACTCAAGTTTAAATTCTTGCCAAAATTATGCAAAAATTGCCAAAGCAGTGGTAAGATAATGTTATTTGTGTTTAATGTGGGCAGGTCGTCGGAATCCTGTTTTAAGATTGCTTCTTCATCCAAAATCAGTAAACCTTAAGAATCAATAACTCCAGTAATCAATAAACTTCAAGAATCAATCAACCTCAGTCAACCTTAAGAATCAATCAACCTCAGTCAACCTCAAGAATCAATCAATGGCAAGAACAATAAAAGAAAAAGAAAACACAAGAATCAGTAACCCCAAGAATCAATAACCCTTTAAGAATCAATTAACCTCTAGAATCAATCAACCCCAAGAATCAAGAACCTCAAGCATCAATAAACAATTGTTCAAAGAATACACAAAGGTAAGTTAAATAGCGATGAGATCTTGTATTTAAAAAAGAAAACTCTTGTCCATTACTCCAAACTTCCTGTAACATTAGAACAGAGATTTTTGTAATGCATCATACAAATTTGGATTTGGAAAGGTTTTCATGTAAACATGATATGCATGTAATACACCTGAATGCTTGTCATACATTACTACATACCTGTGAAGGTAGGTAATGGAATTTATTTTGACTATGACCTGCTCTGTTTAAAAAGAGAGATAAGTTTTTGACTGTCAACTACATGTAAAGATAACTCATCACTTTGCCTGAGACTCAGCAGCAGATGATAGCATAAAGTTCAGATCTTGAGCAGATGGCTCCAAGCAAGGGGGCCGTCTGATCTGGAGCTACATTGTCTGTCTAGGTCGGTTAAAGTCATGCTTAGCAGGTAAAGTGTTTGGCATGATCATGTGTGTTTAGGCGTGCATGTCATGTTAGGAGCATTGTTTAATTACTGGGACATGCTCACCACAGAGACGAGGGAAGCCATCTGGAAATGATATCCCAGTGGAACACAAGAATCATGACATCAGTGTGGATGACGATCGTGATATCAGTGTGAGATTTGCATGAGGTTATGTTTTTGAAGGTTCCAGAATGCTGTTGTTGACAGAATCTTACTGTCAACTCTCCCCAACTGAAGGTAGACATGGTCAAACACAGAGAGGCCCTGTTTATCACATGGAGAGGCAATGTTTATCACTTTATCCACATCAAAGGTCACATCTCATTTAGAACACAGTGACCTCTGGGAACATGTACAAAAAAAGGTACAAATCTCAAACAAGATTTGAAGTTAATCTTAATGTTGTTGATAAGGTTTTTAAAAATGTTAAAAACTTTGTCATTTATTTTAACAAAAATGTCTATTCATGTTGAAAATTAAAAAAGAAAAAATAATTATTACATTTAAAGTCATATATGGGATGAGAAAGACATAGTTTTAAATGGCAAAATGAGTCACTCTTAACATTCATTCTCTTTGCATTCCATCAAAAAGATTCTAGAAAATCAGACTTCCATTTTCATGTTCATTTTCATAAATGTTAATGAATCCCCCACACACCCAATTAGCGATTTTACGGCTTAAAAATAGATATTGATGTCGGAATAGAATACCTTGATAATTATATCTAGTAATATATATATATATATATATATTATATATAGATAGTTATTATACATTTGAGTAAATGTAAATGGTTAGATGGTTTTCTTAGTTTATTAATAGCTAACTGTGCAGTGTGATTCAGACAGTATTATTGAGTGGGTGTTAAGCTTCACTTTTCACATAAAGAAATAAATAATCCACACATTTAGGGATCTTTTTAGGAAATATTAAAAAAAAAATGTTGTTTGAGGGCAAAAAAATGCTCCAAACTTATGGATACCACCTTTAATAACTTACCACCAGCATTGACACAGCTATTGACTATTGATGAAGATAATGATTTTATCTTGCAAAACACAGTTTTTGTCATGCTTACATTAATTTGTTAATTAGCATTAACAAATTTGTAGATATGTGCAAAGAATTCAATGCATAGTTAACAAAAAAGGGTGACAAAAAATCACTAATAGAGTAGATTCTGTTATGGAAGCTGGCTGATCTGTTTCTACACTGTCTAAGATGGACCAATTTGTGCTAAGCAGGCTATGATTTAAACACAAGATCCAAAGGTCAAATTAAATCTACCTGGTTGCGCAATCGGTAGAACGTCAACTCTAGGTTTGGGAGGCCACGGATGGTGTCATGCCAGGTGTTCATGGCATGCTATACACAGTGAGGGCAGCGCTATATCTGCTTCAAGTGGACAGCATTTCCAGATAACTAAAATACTGTTAGTGGGACGTTAAACCAAATAAACAAACAAACAAAGGTCAAATTAAATCTACCTGGTTGCGCAATCGGTAGAACGTCAACTCTAGGTTTGGGAGGCCACGGATGGTGTCATGCCAGGTGTTCACGGCATGCTATACACAGTGAGGGCAGCGCTATATCTGCTTCAAGTGGACAGCATTTCCAGATAACTAAAATACTGTTAGTGGGATGTTAAACCGAATAAACAAACAAACAAAGGTCAAATTCATGTTGTTGCTAAAAGTGTTGACAGAAGTTTACCCTATATTTACATTAATAGAAATAGCGATAAGCCTATCATGAGTATGAATAATCCTGAAAGGATGTCTGTATACTTTTTATTGTAAGTTCCTATTGTGGCTTCTAGTTGTTGTCTTTGTGGATACAAAAACATGGTAAATTTCCAATACTTTTAATTACATGTATAGCTTTGTTGTTCATTTCACACCCAGCTCATGAGGTTTTACTATGATGGATATAACTATATGAAGCATGACCTTTCGATTTGTCTTTGTTTAAAAGTAGTCAGTGTAACGTGATTGATCAAGCAGGCAGCTTTTAACAGATATTTTTGCTAATGTAGGTCTACCTTGTCACTTTGAAATTGTTCATGGGACAAAATGTGGTTAAAATTGCCTCAAACACAAGTAAGTGATGTTTGTTTGTATTTGTTAGACTTAGGTATTTGTGATTTGTTTGGCATACAGTAAACCTTTACCAAGGTGGACCTGGTAGGGAAATTGGTAGTGCCTGTCAGATCTAGGTAAGGGAGGCCCAGGGTTCAAATCCAGGTCATGACATACCACTTTTGTTTAATAAGGTAGTGGGTATAGCCCATTTGCTAAATCCAAAAGCAGTTACATGCATGTGAACTCTCCCACTTTTAGAGGGAGAGTTCCACTTTTAAGGTTCAAAATTATTTGAAAATGAGGGGTGTTTTACACATTTTGCGAAATCTCCCTACCTGGAAACATTTAACTTTATTCATTGTTTATATGAAAATAACACATCTCCCTCTTTGCCAGTGAACATTTCCCACTTTGGCCTTAAAACTTCACATGAATGCAGTTATAGGGACTGTTTCTGCAGCACTTTGTTGTATTTTGGAATGGTGTTAATTGGTGAAGTATCAAGTCCAGTGTTGTCCAAGTTATCCTCCATCTCTAGATTGTAAAAAATATTCCATTGTGACAATATGACCCAGCAGAGAAGTATGACTGGCTCCAACATCTAGTTACTTCATGTACTAGATTCATTTGTAATGTCTCTAGTTAGGTGTGCAGTGCATGACACTGTGCTAGTTCAGGGAACTGTAATTTCTGTCATGGTCCTGTCACAGATAACTCTCTAACATGTCTTGTGTATAAACGAGGTTGCTGGTATGAAGGTGGCAGAGGTTGATATTTTTTTTTACCAATTTTGAGGACCAATATTGGGTCATGATCCCAAATGTAAAGTGCATGGAATTTTTCCGAATTTCAAGGAGAAAATTACCAATTCAAAAAAGAGAAAAATTGTAATTGTCACCCCTGGTCAAATTAACTACTTCAATCATATGGGTAAAAGATACTGCTTTGTAAATGAGTGAAATATAAATGGAGTTGAATGAACCAAATATTTTTTTATTTCATTATATTTTATATTACATTGAGTGTTTCCTAATTTTGTCTAAATCGAAATAAAAAAAATCCCAATTCTTAGGGTTAGGGCCATATTCCCAAAATGGTGTGAACCCTGGATGATGGTCAGCTATGACCTCTCACACTGCCTCTTGATCTGACAGCAGGCTGCTGACAGACCATAAACTACGCTTACTACAGTCTTTGTATATTTATATATGTAAATGATGTATTAACTGAATTGTACAAATGTCTGTCACAACTGTCCACACACCTGAACTAGATTTCTTTTACCACATGTATATTTCTGTAAATAACTTTGTTTACCAGCCTTATAATTTACTACTGCAGTTTTTCTTTTTAAGCCTCATCTTCTTCCAGACCTTGCTTACTTGTGAAGCTATTTCCTCTTTATGTCTGGATTCATTAACAGGCCTTGTTTCGTTTTTTAACATGTTACCTTGACACCGTAACAAGCTTTCTTTTTTATTAATCTAAGTAATCTTACTAAGATTCCTTTACATATCAGACTGGACCTCAGTCTGTAAAGTGTCTGCACCAGGTATGGGAGGCCCCGGGTTCGATCCTGGGTCGCTAAAAATAGTAGTGGTATAGTTGCCTTGATAATGCTCAATGAGATATAAGGGTAGTTCCACGACTGGTTGGCCCAGTGTCAGGATAATGTGACCGGGTGTGGTGTCAGGCCAAGTGTTCACAGCACCATAGTGAAGGCAGCACTATATCTGCTTCAAGTGGACACCATCTCCAGATAACTGAAATACTGTTGGTGGGACAATAAAACCAATAAACAAACCTGACTTGATACTCCTCAGCCCCTCACTGCGTGGGTTCGAGACCTGGTCGGGGTGAGAACTACCATGTGGGGAGGTTTTTCAGCTAACCTGCAGTGCGTCAGTAGTTCTACCCAGATATAAGTTTGGGGTCTTCCTCCACCAATAATGCTGGACGTCGCCAGTATGACCATAATTGTGTTGGTGCAATGTAACAAACAAACAAAATATAATATTATATGGTGCTGAACACAATTAAAATCCTACAGCAATTCAAAATTATTAAATGTTCACAATATATGTCCATTGTCATGGAAACATAGACTAGCAAATCAAGCATAATTTTCACTGCAAAGGGAAATTATTGTACTGCCTCTGACATACTCTCTCTATAAATTAGTCAATAACCTTTGTATTTTTTTATAGGATTGGGTTAATTAAATTTTCTTTGTTTGAAGATAAAAAAATACAAATTGGAAGTTTTTTCCAATCATAAATAGACAAAGGTTTTAATTAAAAGGGCATGTGGTAAAAATCGTCTGTGACAAACTGACAAATATGACTAAACTTGTTTTACTACTGCTACTTACAGTTTATTGGCTGCATTATGGCATCTATAAATTTTGTGTTTACCATATTGGATACATGGAATGATTCTCTACTCCAAGCCTGCTAAGCAAAAACTGATCATTCAGGTGCTAGTTGTCAGTTCAGGATCTACACTTTTGGGATGACCGGATCTGGTCGTGCAATCGGTAGATCATCGGCTCCAGGTACAGGAGGTCCTGGGCTCGATCCCAGGCTGCAAAATACCTAAGTCAATAAAAATGGTAGTGGTATAGCTCTCTTGCTAACGCTCAAGCAAATATAAGTGTAGTTCTATGACTGGTTGGCAGCACGATATCTGCTTCAAGTGAACACCGTCTGAAATAACTGTTAATGGAACAGAAAAATAAACAACCAAACTTTTGGGAGGATGGCGTAATGGCAGACTTGCAGACTTGTTACAGTTTAGACTGCTCGCCTATCACTGCATGGGTTCAAGTTCTGTTCGGGGCCAAGGACTTAATATGGGAAGGCCTTCCATTGTTGTGCTGGTTGTTCTACCTAGACATTAGTCTGGGGTCTTTCTCCACCAAAATAGCGGGACATCCCTGTAATGATTTTAATTGGTTGCTGCAATGTATTTTTAAAACGTAACACAAATAACGCTATTGTTGAGCCAGTATTGGCTGCTGTGTCTCTAGCAATATCTCCTGGCACCTTTGCAGTTAGATGTAAGAAGATGGCCAAAAGTATAGGTTATTAATAGGGATGGGTATCGCAGGGGAAAATGATATCGCTGTTTATTGCAGTCTTTGCAGTGTTTTAGTACCTGAACATTACAAGTGTTTTGAGAAATTCGTAGCAGTGTAGAAATAAGCTAAGAAAATCAGCACAGCAAATCAAAATCTTAAGAAATATACAAGCTGAATGTTTTACATGGACATGATACCAACATTATATATAAATTTATTTCTGTGAATAAATTATTCAGAACACAATATAATTTGGGATATTTGAAGATCATGTTGTGATATGTTGTAAATGTCTAGAAGTAAATGGTATATTGCGATATATCATCTATTATCATTTATTGATCAAATGTTCGCTAATAGGGACAAGATGTAAATTGACAGCAGTAAAATAAGTCTGTGAAAAAGTAGTGCAGCAAATAGCAAAATGTTTCAAGACTTAATTTTGCTGTCAATAAAATACCTAAAAAACTAGTGAAGGGGATCGGATTTGCCAGCATTTTTTGCCGATACTGTGCAGCGACATTTCTATAATTACAGCACAGGGGCACTTAAGAGGTTCCCAGGAACCTGGCCGGTCCATTATACTGATACAGACGAGTCAGGCGTAATGCTGTGCCCTTAGCCCCGAGCGTAAGGAGGGAAGCCACAACTACCAACTTTAAAGTCTTTGGTTTGACCTGGCTAAGGGTTTGAACCAGTGACCTCCTGAGATGCAAGCCGACGCTCTAACAATTGAGACTAGTGAAATGTTGAGAATTTTCATATGGGAAGGACTTTAAGTGGACCTGAGGTATGCAGGTGATTTCTTGGCTTTGTCTTGGGTTCAAGTCCCGGTTGGGGCGAGAACTTCCCTGTGGGTAAGACTTATTGGTGGTATCCAACAGTTTGCCTACATCTTATATATGTAACAGTATCAGTAAATAAGAACGAATTGGGATTCTGGCTAAAAATAGACATCGACGTCACAGCGGTTGACGTGGATGAACTAAAACATTAGTGGTCACATGGTTTTCTTGGTTTAAAAATAGCTAACTGTGCAGCATGGCTCAGATAGGAAATACATGTTTGTAATGACGATTGTGACATTATGGTTCACTTTTCCGACAGGTGCAGGACATCAATAAACAGCATTTTACAAGATGTGTTCATATAACAATGGTTTACTAGGAGGTTAAATGAAAATAATTTTGGTCCAAACTGTTGGATACCACTTTTAAAGATGACCTAGGGTGCCCAGTTGGTTCTACTGAGACATATCTCTGGGGTCTTCCTTCACCAAAAATTAGCCGAATGTTGCCAATATAATCATAATTGTGTCGGTGCGATGTAACAAAAACAAAACAATATGGATTAAATTCAAACTTGGTATATATGTACCTGTTGTTGAGTAGAAGTGCTGCAAACTGGAACCATATTAATTTTTACTTTCACTCTTTCACTGCCAGGCATTAAATTTCCAATATGTACCTGTATTGCCAGGAGCCGTCACTCTCCAGGCATTTGAGTATACCAACCGATGAATCATTATCTAACATACAAAGATCTTCTATTTGTGTATTTTATCTTTTCAGGACAAATATTTCTTGTTTTTTTTTTTACCGCTACTCAAATCAACTAAAACTCAACTTTATTCAACTACCACTTGCGAAATCGCTATCCGCCATTTATTAACAAAAATTGCACATGAAAAAATCACCACCCTCGCTTTGAAATTTCAACACAGAATATATCAGTGATGTATTTTCTAATTGTAACCATGTATCTGCATAACAAAATATCATTGGTCAAATATTTATAAAATGTGTTACGTCAATCTAGTTCTGGGTTTATAACATATTGGGGAATTCCCGAAACGGATTTACCCATCTTGAGGGCAGTATACATAACATTTTGTGTGGACGGGTCAACCCATCTTGATGGCATTGAAAGGGTTAATTTATTAATTATTATTTTGTCTTGCTTGGGTATCAACTTGAAATCTACCAGATGTATTCACTTCAAACCTTGTATGAACATACCTGGTAATGATTAGAATTGCAATGCATGATGGTCTTTTTTTTTTGCTGCATTTTTTTTCTTTCTTCCTTTTTACTGCTTGACGTGTCTTACCAATTTTTTCTTCCTTCCATTTTTCTGCTTGACATGTCTAAAATAGCTTGGTTTGTACTGTGGACATGAACCATAACCCTTCTTGCGTTCATTCAGTATGTTCATTAGTTAAACAAGAAATCTGTTGATGCGAAGCATCAAAGGCAATGCAAACGATTCAAACAAATTTAACAGATATTGTGTTATTAATTTTTAAACTTAATTAGAGATGGTATCCAGCAGTGTTTTTAATTCAAATACATGTAAAAAATAAATAAATAAAACTGCATGTACTGAATTTTGACCAGTATTTTATCAGGCTTATAAAAGTCCCCAAAACAGACTTTACCCCATGCGCAAATTTCAGTGAGCATTCCATATATAGGCATCCAGGGCAGCGTCAATAATATGCTAAATTTAGCATCAAAATAAAAACTGATCATTCCAAGGCGATAACTGTTGGGTTTGCCCTTTTTGTTTAATGACTCCTCACACATTTGTTCTTTTACATTTTTGCTTGCATGTGAAAACCTTTGTCCTGTGCCTTTCCAAAGGTTGGTATATGTTGCCATAGTCATAGGACTTTGTCATATTTCCTTGTAATATTTCATTTAATTTCTCATTTTTCACTGATTTAAATTCCAGTGTCCAAATTCCAATATGGGAGCATAACCTGATTTGACCAGATCAGTGTTTCCAATTAAAAAACAATTAAATGTAGAAAATTTATCTTCATTAGAAATCTTTTTTCGTTCTTATCACAGTAATTATAATATCAATATAGTTCTGTGTTACCAATACACCTTCTTTCTTAAGTTTTAACTGCTTAACTTGCTTTGTTTACTGGTTGGTAATCGAATAAACATGAGTATAAACAGATCTTATCAATCAGAATGCAGAAATAAATGGTCTTAAAGGTAGTGTCTGACAGTTGGCCTATATCTAACATATATATCAATACCTGACATCTGTTTAGGGTGTTTGTACATAATTTCTGCAGAAAAAAAAACATATTTAGTCTAATCTTTTGACGATTTTCAACAGTATCTTAATATTAGGGCAGTCATACTTGTTAATCAACACTTAAATGTTCATTCTTTTCAAATCTATGAATAAGAACGATTGGGATTTTTGCTAAAAGTAGTGATCGCCGTCACAGCGGATAAAGTAGATGAGCTAAAACGGAAATTGTCACGTGGTTTCTTGGTTTAAAAATAGCTAACTGTGCAGCGTGGTTCACTTTTCAGACAGGTGTAGGATATCAATAAACAGCATTTTGCAAGATCTGTTCAGGTAACGATGGTTTAGTATGATGTTTAATGAAAATATTTTTGGCCCAAACGGTTGGATACCACCTTTAAAGGTGGTGTTCGAATACCACCTTTAAAGGTGGTGTCTGTCCGAATACCACCTTTAAAGGTGGTGTCTGAAAGTGGGAAAGATCCTGTGAAATGTTGTTTAATGATGCCCTACATCTAAGTGAAAAATAAACAAAACACTCCACTCGTCATTTCCTATCTGAGCCAGGCTGCTATTTTTCAACTAAGAAAACAACAAAACCACTTACTTTTAAGATCATGTTTTTTTATCATCATCTAGGTAACTCGCTGCATAAGATCATGTTTTTATATCATCATCTAGGTAACTCGCTGCATAAGATCATGTTTTTATATCATCATCTAGGTAACTCGCTGCATAAGATCATGTTTTTATATCATCATCTAGGTAACTCGCTGCATAAGATCATGTTTTTATATCATCGTCTGGGTAACTCGCTGCATAAGATCATGTTTTTATATCATCGTCTAGGTAACTGGCTGCATAAGATCATGTTTTTATATCATCGTCTAGGTAACTCGCTGCATAAGATCATGTTTTTATATCATCGTCTAGGTAACTCGCTGCATAAGATCATGTTTTTATATCATCGTCTAGGTAACCCGCTGCATAAGATCATGTTTTTATATCATCGTCTAGGTAACTCGCTGCATAAGATCATGTTTTTATATCATCGTCTAGGTAACTCGCTGCATAAGATCATGTTTTTATATCATCGTCTAGGTAACTCGCTGCATAAGATCATGTTTTTATATCATCATCTAGGTAACCCGCTGCATAAGATCATGTTTTTATATCATCATCTAGGTAACTCGCTGCAATGTCACTATCAATTTTCAGCAGAAGTTTCAGTTGCGCTTGTTTATAGATTTATAATGAATGGACATTTAGAGCTTCTTTGTGATTTTTTTTTTATGATTTGTTCTGCTTAACAATTAAGGCAGTTTTCAAAGTCTTCTTATGATACATTATGAGTTTATGACGATATTCTGTCCAGATTCCCTGAAACAGGCATAATATTGTAACATGAACTTCATCATGGCAAACAATTGGATACCACCTTTAGATCCTGATCATTTCAGAGTTATTAATTGGCAATAAAAATTTTAGCAGCTAAAAATTTAGGCATATTAAAAGCAACTCAGCAGCCCAGGTACAGATCCCAGTGAGAGCTGGCTGATCTGGAACTACACCTTTTGCCTAAACCTTATCACATGCATTTACCTAACTGAGAGTAAACTATATTTTATTACATTTGCTAATTGCCTTTATAAAAAAAAAAGTTCTAGCAAAGTAAATTATTTATAAAACCACATATTAAAGGTGGTATCCGACAGTTTGCCTATATCAAATTCATGTAACAATACCTTACCACAGCTTTGGCGAATTAGAGAATAATTTCTGCCTAAACTCATACTTTAGTATAAATAAAGACGGTTTTAAACACGGCCCACATTGTTAGACAGTACAAATCGCGATAAAAACACTCTAAAAGTTCAACCATTCCAAATCTATAAATAAGCATGATAGCGATCTCTGCAATAAATAGATACCGATGTCAGAGAAGATGGCCCGGATGGCGATATAATGTAATCTCAAAAGTGAGTTGTCACACTGTTTTCATAGTTAAAAATAGCTATCTCTGCAGCGTGGCTCAGATAGGAAATACATGTTTGTAATAAGAAATAGGGATTTATGTCTCGCTCTTCACACTGATTTAATGCATCAAAGAGAAGCATTTTGCAAGATCTTTTCAGTAAATAATGCCTTATTTGTTTATTTAAGAAAAAAAATTTGGTCCAAACTGTCAAATACCACCTTTTAATTTGACTCAACAGCAAATATTGTAAATCCTGATCAAACAGCTCCAGCTTGATCGGAATCAAATCTGTTTCCCTAGGTCTGGTAAATTCATACTTTGCTGGCTTGAGAATTTAACAATGCGTAGCTTGTTTGAAGGAAAAACGTTGTACATTCCCAATCTTCTGGGAATACCAAATGAATCTGAACAGAAGGCTGTGTCAGCTGAGTGAATATGTACCACAAAATAAGCAGCCCTTACCTTACTGCAATAAAAAGCAATACAAAGTCATAGTCTCTTGTGAAGCAACTAAATGCTATAGCAACAGGGCAGCAGCAAATAGTGCAGAACTTGATCAGAAAGATCCCAGTATGAGATGGCTGATCAGGATCTTCATTATTTGCCTCAGCATGATAAGTTCCGATTAGTAGGCTAAGAGGTTAAAGAGGATGAAACGTAAGAACTATAACAGTTTTATTCGGAACAATTAAATTCTTTGCAGTTAAAAGTAGTTATTGTAAGTTTAAAGCCTATTTTTACATTGTTAGTAAAACTTTTTAAACAATATAAGCTGATAGTATGGTGTTTTTTAATCTTGATAGTAAAAGCAATAGGTTTTTGTTTATTGTTTACTTCCATCACACTGACACAAATATGGTCGAATTGGCAATACCCATCTATGTCCTCCATTGGTCATTTATGCTCATGACCACGCCCACATTGTTCTTGTTAAACATATTCGTTTTGCTAAACGCAGTATCTGACAGTTTGGATCAATTTTTTTTCTCAAACAACCAAATAAATTGTCGTTACTAGAAAATATCCTGTGAAATGTTGTTTATTGATTTCCTACACACACCTATGTAAAAAGTGAAGCATAACACCCCAGTCATCATTATAAACATGTATTTCCTATCTTAGCCACACTGCTATTTTTGAACTGATAAAACCATATGACCACTTACTTTTGAGATGAAATATATCACCATCCAGCTAATCTGCCCTGACCTCAATGTCTATTTTAAGCAGAAGTCCCAAATTGAGAATGTTCAAATCATTATTGCCTAGACTTAAGTGTGCGTTTCTGTAGAAATTGTTAAAAAAACACAAAAAAACAGGGTTCAGATAGTTTAACTTGTGTTTGATACAGGTAAACTGTCAGATACCAATTTTAAACCCTTTTCTAAGATTTGGTCATACAGCTACATGTCAAACAAACATAACAGAAATACCAAAGTTGTAAAAAATTGTAGTTGTGTATCTCCTATGTTACTGCTCAAGCAAATATAAGGGTAGTTCCAAGACTGGTTGGCCCGGTGTCAGGATAATGTGACTGGGTGTGGGTGTTCACAGAGTGATATACACAGTGAAGGCAGCAATATATCTGCTTCAAGTCAACACCGTCTCCAGATAACTGAAATACTTTTTGTGGGATGATAAACCCAATAAACGAAAAAACATGTCAAGCAAACATATCTGTCATATGCTTAAGCAGGAAATAGTACAATGACTGACTATACAGCTCCAAGCGGAATCTGGCTAATCTTGATCAATCCCATTTACAAAAGGTTGATCACCTCTTGCTTTGCAGGATATTATTTAATTATTTCTCTGGAATTATATGCTTCACAAAATACTGAACAATGGTTTTGCTCTAGTTATATTTATAACACATACAAATAATAGTACTCATGCCGTGTCCCTTTCGGAATAGATGTCTATATTCACTTTGACATACTTACCAAAATGCTCATGCTAGGTCAGCTCCAATGAATATCGAAGCAACTGTCCATGGTAGAAATTCAAGGTAACACCACATACCACATTGTGATTTTGAACACCCTTTTGCCTCAGCATGATAAGTTCCAGATTAGTAGGCTAAGGGTTTAAAGAGGTTTGAATGTAAGAACTATAAGTTTTATTCGGAACAATTAAATTCTTTGCAGTTTAAAGTAGTTATTGTAAGTTTAAAGGCTACTTTTACATTGTTAGTAAAAATAATATGTTTAAATATTATGTCATAACATTTTTCAAAAGGGGTATGTTTATTAAGTTAAAAAACAACAGATGTCACAATTTTAAAACAGTATAAAATACAAAAAGACAACAGAAAATGTTTAAATCTTTTTGTGTCTTGGTTTTTACAAGATTTTTTTTTTAATTGTCAGTACATTGCATTAATTAAAGCTTCGTTAACATTGTTTCTTTATTTTTTTATATTTTCATCTTCTCACCATTTCCAAGACAAAGAGACTTAGTACTTCTAAACTCTCCTCACTGCTGGCTGGTGATATAGATTCAGAAAGACATAGAGTTAGTATGATATACTGTGTTGAGTCAACAGCAAAACTTCACTGTTGCCTGGAAATAGTGCTGCTGCATCAGGGTGTGCTATCTTGGGAGACTGTGTTTGACAGCAACATGGGTGCTCTGTAATGGTTCTGGCAGGAGACTGAACATTGAGGGGGCGATCATTGTAGTTGGAAATGACAGGTGACCCCTTAGCATGCTGCAATTTGTAAGTTTTTTAGTTTTAAGCTCATAACTACAGGGGAAAAAACACCATGGACAGAAATTTTGCTAGATAATCAGTAAATATGGCAGTCATCAAAAAGCTTCCAACCTGTGCTGTTCAGTCTTATTCTATACTATATTCTTTATCCTGATTATTTTGTGCTAAGCATTAGCAGACTAAGTGATAACCACAAGACAGCACTCTGGCCAAGTCAGTTCTAGTAACCATTGGTTACTAGTAAGAGTTACCATTAGCATCTATAGGTTATCACTGGTTGTCATTTGGGGCTAATAATCACATTTTCTTTATTTAGATTGGATATTTGCTATAAAACTCTTAAAGTACTTATTGTTGTTTTGAAATAAAATTCTTGAAGTACTATTTGCTGCTTTGCCATACAATTCTTAAAGTACTTGTTGTTTGTATTACAATCACTTTAACATTTACTTATAAAATACTAAACATTTTGACTAGCATTTTAAATGATTCAGTCACAGTTGGTAATTTTTTTATTCTTTAGTTCAAAAAAGCAAATTTTTGATGAGCCACTATGAATAATTGAATAGGATAGTACATTTGATCAAGAATTTTATGTGAGCATGCAGTGTTGTATTTAGGAGATGCAAAAGTTGCAATGTGCGGTGTATAGGTAAGTCATAAACTTTGCGATGATTTGCTTGTTTGGGAAGCCTTTTATTTCAAAACTTGAATATGCAGTGCAGATCATGTTTTATTCCCATTCAAAACTTTGTCCAAGTTGTTTGAAACATAATTTATTACAGTACGCCATTTTTATACTTCTGCTGTTTTATTCACGCATATTCCATATTACACGTCTAACATTTCATTCATACTTACTCTATTTAACATGTCTACTGTTACATTCATGCATACCTCAAATTAACCCCCTTTTTTAAAAAGCAAAAAATTGGGTGAAAACATCAGCTGTGTACATTCTGTTTTGATACACATGTACACTAGACCTAAGTGTGCCTATCAGAATGATTTGGGGTTGACTTGCAGTATATTGGAATGAGGGGAAAATTTCAGTTACAATACAGGGATTTTTTTTTTCAATTTTAAAACTGTTATTAGGGCAAATTCCCAATGAGAAAAATCAACCTTTTCCAATTTTTATAGAAAGATAATACTGAATTGGCACAAAATAACATTTTATAGTGCTTCACTTAATCTGAAATCAGAAATTCTGTACGAACTGCTTTTTTGTTACTTTTATGCATAGACATTTTAACAGAATAGTAACATTGTTTTATTTTTAAAGAAATAGTTGGAAAAATTCCCCAAGTCAGTGGCTTCTGTTTGCAAAACTTCCTAATGTAATAGATGTTGATCATTTTCCCATGCATGTGAAAAAAAATCCAAGCAATGTATGAATTTGTTAATGTTTATTTATGTCTGTACCTTATTACCGTATTTAATTATTTGCAGGAAACACTTCATGCTAACTCGCCAACACCTATGTCGACGGAGCGTTGTGATTCGTCGCTGTCTAACTCGTCGGTGGACGTCTGCCGGATCTGTCAATGTGATAGCTGTGAAATCCAGAGTGACTCGCCCCTGCTCACGCCGTGCCTGTGTTCAGGAAGCCTCAAGTACATCCACCAGGCATGCCTCCAGAAGTGGATCAAATCCTCCGACAAAATGTCCTGCGAACTCTGCCAGTTTGAGTACCAGATGACAAAAAAGACAAAACCATTCCGAGAGGTATGACATGGGTTCATTACTGTAGAGCATATAGCATAACACCCTCTGCATGCTTTGTTTTGTTTTACTATATTATCAATAAAATATACTATATAAACTAAGACAGACTGTATTAGTAATTGCTAAAACTTTGAGTTATGGATTATATTTTTCAGTAACATAGACAGATTTGGAAAAGGGCACATTTATAACTTTTAAAAATTAAACCTATAAAGAATTATATTGCATTATTTTTCAATGAGTATGTATGCATAAACAGTTTGATATCTAACTCCTGCATTTTGAAGTTAAACGATCAAACATTATCCAGTTTTGTATAAATGCAGATCCTGTCCAAAAGAAATTCTGTTGCAATTAGACTCTCCATTACTAGATTTATTTCTTCCCAAAATGTAGACAGTAAATTAAACAAAGTATTTTATAGCAAATAATATCAAGTTACATCAAATGATGTCATCTTTAGTTTGGTGTGATGAATACAAAAGAGATGTATCGAATTAACCGTAAATAAAAAAAACCTATCACATTCATATCCTTTTTATTATCTTATAGTCAAGATATGATGTAGAATAAAATTCTTTTTATTTCTTTTTTTTTTTAAATACATCCTAGCAACCAGTTATAATCATGGCTGCAGGTATGGGAGTCCCCAGGTTCGAACCCGGCCCGTGACATACCAAAGTCGTTAAAAATGGTAGTGGTATAGCTCCCTTGCTATCGCTCGGGCAGATATAAGGGTAGTTCCATGATTGGTTGTCCCGAAGTCAGGATGTGACTGGGTGTGGTATCATGCCAGGTGTTCACAGCATGCTATACACAGTGAAGGCAGCGCTATATCTCCAAGAAGTGGAAAATGTCTCCAGATAACTGAAATACTGTTGGTGGAACGATAAACATAACAAATATGTTTATATGGATAAGTGGATAAATAATGCTGGTATTTCATGTTCACCAATACACAATTTCTAATATTTTTTTAAAGATACATCGCAGCGATCAGTTATGATTATTATAGCAAGGTCCAGCTAAATTGTTGGAGGAAGACCCCAGACGAATGTCTGAGTAGAACCACAGGCGCATTGCAGGTCAGCTGGAGAATCTTCCCACATAAAGTCTTTCACCCCAGACACTACTTGATCCTACACAGGTAGACACTATGCAGTGAGAGGAGTAGTAGAAATATTACATTTTGTGTGATATATCATATAAGGATGTTTTTATAATGATTCTTTGTTATTATATCTACAGCTTTTAGGATCAGCGCAGCTAAATGCAACACATTGCCCTATGCTTCTTTAGATCATGCTGAACCAGAGTATTTAAATGTAATTTTCTTCAATGTCAGAATCAGAATAAAACTTGAATGAAAGTTTTCCATAAAAATCTCATTGTCTTAAGAGTCAAACAAATTATTATATTTTTCTCCCTTAGTCTATCTTTTGGACAAGGTGACTACAGCCAACGTAACATCTTCTAGATGGGGTAATATCTAGCGATGGTTTAGATATTGTTTTTCTTGTTGCATGGGGGACTCGTGGTTGAGTGGTTAGAGTCGGTGACTTGTAACTTTTTAGCCCCATTACCGCATGGGTTAAAGTCCCAATTGGGTTGAAAACTTTCATGTGGGGAGATTTTCCAGTTAACTTGCGGCGCAGCGGTGGTTCTTCCCCGACATAAGTCTTGGGGTCTTCCTTCTCCACTAATTAGCTGGACGTCGCCAATATGACCATAATTGTAATGTAGATGTAACAAACAAAAAACTAAACAAAAAAAACATTTTTCTTCTTGCATATATCAATTTAAGTAATACCAGGTATATAAAAAAAAGAGAAACTGCTATGTTATTATAAATATTGTATGTTATACAGAATATCTGTATGTCCTTCATTCCATATTTACAAGGTTGTTTAACTTATTTTTTCATTTTAGATAACTTTCAGCAATTGCATCAGGTTACATTACCTAAAAAGCAGGAAAAAAAAACAGTCTTTAACAAAAGCCCTTTAAAGGTAATATCCGGCAGTTTGCCCCTATCTAATATATGTAACAATATCTGACCTCTGTTTGTGGTATTTGTGCATAATTTTTGTAGAAAAACATCATACTTTAGCCTAATCTTTTCAACAGTATCTCAATTTTGAGATAGTAAAACTAGTTAATCAACACTTAAATGTTCATTCTTTTCAAATCTATAAATAAGAAGACTATACAGTTGGTTGTAGTGGCTTCCCTCCTAACGCTCGCGGGGTAAGGGGACAGTGTTATACCTTACTCATCGGTGTCAGTATAATGGACCGGCTGTGTTCGGTCCCTAGGCACCTCATAAGTGCCCCTGTACTATTATGATAGAAATGTCGCTGCATAGTATCGGCAAAAATTCCAGTCCCTATTGTTAGAAACTCTGCGGCCATATAGTGTAGATTCTAATCAAACAGTTCCCTGTTGGAGCTAGCTGGCCAGAATTTTCGCTATTTGCCTTATACATGATCAGTTTAGCCCAGAAGGTTATAAGCTGTCAAATGTTACATAGCCATAGCTTTATTATGTACAAAAAAACAAAAGATTGTGGTTAGCAGGATAAACTTTCCATAAGGTTTTGCCACAAATGGTCCCAGTAATTAGCATTCAGCTTTGCTATAATTGTTAACCCATTCTTTAGTTAATTTATTTATAGGGTAATTAAAGTTTCATGCCTACACAACAAATACTACAGGAAATGTCTCAGAAGCAAATAGTGTTGACCCCGTGGGAGCTGGCTGATCTGGATCAACTCCATTTGTCCAAGCCTTATTTGCAAAGTTAATACTACATAAGTTCTACAGATATTGATCAGTGCAAATATTTCAGTGGAAATCATCTGATCAGGATCTGCACCATATGCTATCAGTTATTTAGGTAATGTCTGGTTATCTTGACTAGGGACTACATGCAAATAAGCAAGAATAAAGTTATGGGTTTGCTAGAATAAGGTTACAGATTTGCCAGAATAAAGTTATGGGTTTGCAAGAATAAGGTTATAGATTTGCCAGAATATAGTTATGGATTGCAAGAATAAGGTTATAGATTTGCCAGAAAAAAATGATGGGTTTGCAGAATAAGGTTAAAGATTTGCCAGAATAAAGTTATGGGTTTGCTAGAAAAAGGTTATAGATTTGCCAGAATAAAATTATGGGTTTGCTAGAATAAGATATAGATTTGCCAGAATAAAATTATGGGTTTGCGGAATAAGGTTAAAGATTTGCCAGAATAAAGTTATGGGTTTGCTAGAATAAGGTTATAGATTTGCCAGAATAAAGTTATGGGTTTGCTAGAATAAGGTTATAGGTTTGCCAGAATAAAGTTATGGGTTTGCTAGAATAAGATATAGATTTGCCAGAATAAAATTATGGGTTTGCGGAATAAGGTTAAAGATTTACCAGAATAAAGTTATGGGTTTGCTAGAATAAGGTTATAGATTTGCCAGAATAAAGTTATGGGTTTGCTAGAATAAGGTTATAGGTTTGCCAGAATAAAGTTATGGGTTTGCTAGAATAAGATATAGATTTGCCAGAATAAAATTATGGGTTTGCATGCATAAAGTTATAGATTTGCCAGAATAAAGTAATGGGTTTGAAAAATAAGGTTATAGATTTGCCAGAACAAAATTAGGGGTTTGCAAGAATAGTTTCAGTTGGTTACTGGTTTTATTGTCCCTCCAAAAATCTTTCAGTACTTCCGAGTTGATGTCCACTTAAAGCAGATGCAGTGCTGCCCTCACCAGTCAGCCCATTCATACAATTTTTCTCGAATATATTTATTGAGAAATGACCTGATCACACACATTTTGTTGACCGAGTTTAGATGATCACAGGTATTTCAAGCCCTCAGACTGTCATATACGTAGTGCCCGAGCAGTAATAAAGGCCCCTCAGCCCCCTGCTGCTAGCCAGGCTCCTAAGGCCATCTGGCATGTGTACCACATCCGCTGTGTGTATTGCATTTGCTGTCCATTTTCCAATTAATGAGCTTTATCGGCACTCCTCTGTGGTGATGCAGACGTTATTAGCCGAGGTGTTCCGAGCATTTGTCACATTGCATCACCATCAAGGTACACAGTTGATTTAAATCCAAAATCCCTTCCATTAATTTTAGCATAGGTGGACAAAATCTAAAATTTAACAACAACAAACAGATAAAATTACTACCGTAAATTAATTACTGTAAAATTTAACTTAACTGTGCGAACCCAATAAACATTGCAAAATGTGGACGATTTACAGGACGGGAATTATCCGCATTGGAAACATTACGGGATGGTGTTTTTCTGCCCTTGCTAAAATGAACAGGAAGAATTGTGTTTCCGAAAGATTTTGTACCTACTCCATTTTTAGCAATAACCCAGGGTCAAAGAATTATATGTCAAGTTGCAAAAAAAGAGAAAAGGAAAGATTTATTGTTAAGTTGAGGGTAATTTTATACTTTAGTAAACTGCGGCTGTAGAAAGCACCATGTGTAGCAATAGTACTTAAAGGTGGTATCCATCATTAGGACCAAAAATATTTTCATTTAATATCATAATAAACAAACAGATCCCACAAAATGCTGTTTATTGATGTCCTACACCTGTCTGACAAGTGAACCATAACAACATAATCTTCATTTCAAACATATATTTCCTATCTGAGCCACGCTGCACAGTTAGCTATTTTTAAACTACGAAAACCACATTACCACTCATATTTTAGCTCACCCTCGTCATCGACTGTGATGTCCATGTCTGTTGTTAGCAGGAATCCAAATTGTTCTTAGGACGATAAACCCAATAAATAAATAAATAAATAAGCAATTGTTCTTATTTATAGATTTGAAAAGGATGAACATTAAAAATATTTTTAGTGTTGATTAACGAGTTGTACTATCCTACAGTGTAGGTACTTTTGAAAACTATCACTGCTTAGACTAAAGAATGATTTTGTGTGTGTGCCAAAATCATGTACAATTACCCCAAACAGAGATAAGATATTGTTACATACATTAGATATAGGCAAACTATCGGATGGCTAAAGGATGTTGCTGTTTTAAACATTTAAAGGTCATGATGAACAGTGTACTGGAACATGACGGTAGCCAGGTTGACTATGTGTGCACAATCTGTAATATTTTGGTCCAAGTTTTAATAAACCCGTTGCTTGTTTGATGTGCCGAAACTCCAAACGTCTTTGTTATTTTGTTTATTCTATGATAATTATTTTATAGTTGTATTTTGTTAGTTCCAACATCTAATAAAGACCTCGAGACGATTCAGCACTGTTTTGCCACACCATTTACTGGAGGCTGCGCTCGCAATTTTGGATTTTAAATCACGAGTTTTACTTGTAACATCCATAAATACTGTACATCAAAATTATGCACAGCACACTCTCGAACACCCAACAGAAATATAAATTTAGGCAATATTAATGCATATCTTTAAAGCATAATTTGCCTATACTGCAATGGTTTTTTGCTGAAAAATTGTGCAAAGATTTTTTTAAAATTATTTTCCTACCATTATATACAAATAATGATCGATAAGAAAACACAGCTACAAATGTAATGTACCTGCATTTTAAGTTCTAACTCGAAGGGCAGTATGTTTTTGCCTATTTTGATTTATTTTTTAGTAGAATCGGAACCAGTTTTTAAAAACAAAGTTATGTTGCTAAAGGTTTATGTCTTCGCATTTTCAGACTGTCAGAGTCAGTTTTTATAAAACCGTTAAAAACTATTAACCTTTTGTCCAGATACATTTCAGAACACATCTCCGATATTTTAGAAACATTTTTTCTGGACCCCCCAGAACGTAGGTCATATTAGGTCTTTGCCCCCCACCCCAGCTGAAAAGTTCTGGATCCGGGCCTGCCGTGTAAAGTGCATCAGGAACACCTGGCATGATACAATGCTTAATTATATTATCTTGACAGAAGACTGAAAGTAGGAACTTCCATTGTGTTTGCTTTAGCATTAGCATGGGAGTTATAGCACTTCCATTTTTAACAACTACAAACCTGGGGCCTTTCATTTTTCTACAAATAGCACTACCCATTTTCCACTAATTGTACTACCCATTTGAAATTTTCCAATTCTCCTTAGTTATCTCATTTACCTAAATTCTGTTAACACCAAAAAGCTCTTTTTTCATCAGTTGTTTCAAAATGATGACTCATTTATGATAAAAAAATTCTCTTGAATACTGTAAATTCTACAATGAACAAAATCTACAAAAACTTTAAAAAAATGCCATAGTAATGTTCTTTAAATGTCATGCGATTGTGAGAATTGGCATTCATATCCCTGTGAATCATAAAATGTCAGAAGTTAATCCAACTTGTTGAAATATTGTTGCCTTGCTTTAAAATTTTATTGATATGGCCATTTTGAATAATTTCTCCAGATATATTTTTTTCCCATGGAAGATGAGACATGAGTCAAGTTGAGTCACATTAGTTGCTCATGAGAGAGATCTCATTTTGCTGGAGTTACATGGACAGCACCCAGGCCAGGGCTGGATTTAGGGAACCCACATGGTGCCTTGTGTCTGCCATAGCAAGCGTGAACTAATGACATTAAACCATCTTTGAGCTTCAAATTGTATGGCTCGTACAGCAAAAATTACATAAATCTTGCATAGAACAATGACATCCATTTATAAACATGATTTCTCATTTATGGAAATGTCAATTTTAAGTGGATTTTTGTTTTCTGTCAAAAAAAAAGTTATGTGTAGGATGGGGGTATTTGTTTTGTAAGAAGTGCAATTTGTGTACTACAGATTAATGGACTTTGTTGGGAAAAGTAAAATTCCAAGTAATTTACTTAGGAAAAAGAGCATTAAATCGGTTAAATGATTAAGCAATATGGAAAAAAATTGATGTTAGAAGGTTATCTGATAGTGAATTATAATAAGAAAAACACAAAAAGTTCTGCTGTTTAAGGTGTTAAATTTTGTGGATTTTTTTTTTTTTTTTGGGGGGGGGGGGTTAATTTAATAATTTTTAAATCTACATATAGCTATATATAACACATCAGATCCTTGTATCTTGTAACTAGAACTAAGGGGCTACATAGCTATGTTGTTAGTCACCGACTTGTTACTCCTAAACGCCTCTCCAGGGTGAGAGCTTTTATATGGGCAGTCTTTTGGTGGAGTGCCAGTGGTTCTACCCAGACATATGTCTGTGGCTCTTCCTTCGCCAATAATAGGGAATGTTGCTATAACTGCTGTAACTTTGACATCACCATTATGACCCTAATTGTGTCAGTGCGATGTAACAAACAAAGATTATATCTATGTTTTGTATGTTTCAGTGGGAGAGATTAGAGATGACGCAGGCAGAGAGACGGAAGGTTGTCTGCAGCGTAACCTTCCATGTGATTGCCATCACTTGTGTGGTCTGGTCCCTGTATGTTCTCATCGATCGCACCACAGAAGAAGTAGAGGCGGGCTCCTTGCTCTGGCCCTTCTGGACCAAACTGATCGTAGTCGCGATAGGCTTCACAGGGGGCGTGGTCTTCATGTACGTACAGTGTAAGATGTACTGGACTTTGTGTAAAAAATGGCGCATGTACAACAAGGTGATAATTATCAGTTCTATATCGGAGGCTCAACGTGAAAAGTCGAACCATATGAGTTTACAGCGTCTCCTTGAGAAACAACGACAGCTTGAAGAGGGTCATGTGACCACATTGTTCAATGTTGTTAGTGAAACTGAGAGTGTTTAATGCACTGCTCTCTCAGCAATGTCTTAATTATTGCTGCGAGTCATATTGCTTCAAACATATACATTGTTTTATACATTTATTAACTTACTGTTTTTATTTTCCATGTTCATCAAATGTGCTGGATTTTTTTTTTTACATTTAATCATCGTTTTTTGTTTTTTTTTATTAAATAATATTTATATTTGTTAACTTGATACCTTCTACCTTTTTTTATTTTTATTGTTTTATTGTGATATTTTTACTATAATACAGTGTCAATGTTTTTTTATGATGTGTTATCATCATGTCTTTATTTTAAAATTTAGGCAGATTGTCTGACATTTTTACTTGCACAAATTGTAAAGCTTGAAATTTTTAAACTTTTTCCCTCAATTACCAGTACAGGGTAGTCTGCCTTGACTCATGTTCATATTAATCTTATATTAATTTATGGCAATGCACTTTTGCTTTTCTTTCCATATACCTAACCTATTTAACCCATTTTTTGCTAGACTTACCAACAAACCGTACAAATTGCAAAGCTGACAAAGCATATCGCTAGAGGCATGTCTGCAATAGGGTGCAGTACCAATCCGAACTGCTCATGTAATTCCATCCTCGGTACAATCATCTATTGGATGTATCAGGTGCAATGATACTTACAGAAATCATGATCGTTTTGTTCGCCAGAAGTCGGAAGCAGAATATGCCTAAAATGTAGTTCACAGAAAACATAAACAATGACATTGTTTGACAGCTGTATGTCTGCTGCACTGGGTAAATTCAATTTGGAGGATTTAAATTTGAAGCCGCCACAAAGTTTTACAGGCATCTTAATATAGTGAGCTGCCATTTTTGTTTTGACGTCTGTCACAAAAGTAGTCCCATTAAGGAAAATGGCCGACTACCTACATACATCCGAGTGATGATTTGTGAATTATCCGAGGTGTTCTGATTTAGTGCAGTTCCTGATCAGACAGTATCCAGGCAATACTAGCTGATCTGAATCTGCACTATTTGCCTAAACCTGATCAGATCGTCATAGCACGTTAAGAATAATACATGATGAGAAAAACTGTTATAAGCCGCATTTAAGTCTGGTTACTCCTTGTTTCTCAAGTTTTAGAAGGTTTTCTAGAGTCTCATGCAAGATTTAAGAAATTGCAGGGACACCCCTGGCATATTGATACAGTTGCCAGTTTGTAAATCAGCTGACTACTGTGGGTTTGAGGGCCCTTCTGGGTGAAGGACTAAATGTGGGAAGGTCTTCCAGCTGACCTGTGGTGCGCCAGTGGTTCTACCCAGACATTATTTTATCTTGGGTCTTCATCCAATTTAGCAGCTGGACATCGCTAAAATGATCATAATTGATCCCTGCGATTTATCTTGAAAAACGTTAGAAATTGTGTATTGGTGAACATGAAATGCCAGCTTTATTCATCCATTTATCCATATAACCATAGGCTGAATACCAAGTATCCAAGATGTGCACAGTAGCACTGCAAAATCACCAGTCATTGTATAGACTTTTCCTACTTTAAAAAAAATAGCCCTTTAATTCCCTACTTTTTGCTCTAAATTTAAAAATTAAAAAACAACAACAATTGTAACATGAACCTCAAAATATTTCAGAAGCTATTTTCAGTTTCTTCATTCTTTGTGAATAGCAGTTAAGATGTGTTAGGGGGTACACCTTGGGATGTCCATCCTTGAAAGCAACATGGCCTCTTGGCCAGTCAGTCCAGACATTTTGGTCAACAGGTGCCTGTCTTTCAAGCATGAACAGAACAAGGAATTATGGTGAGCTTAGTGTAAGAACATAGTCATAATTCCAAATAAAACTGGTGAGAAATTCCTTATTTAGCATTTATTTTTTACTAATGAAATTACCTACTTTGCCCTACTTTTTTTGTTAAAACATGCCTTACTTTTCCCTACTTTTTTGTTAAGAGGCAGTAGAAAGCCTACTTTGTTTCCCCAAACCTGCTACATTTGTTAATATCTTCATCTTAATTCTTATGTTTCGGCTAGTACAGATAACTACGTGCTAATGGGACCTGAAGGTACGCTAGAGACCGTAGCAGCTTATAGGGCAAATCCTCCCAGTGTCAGCTTAACGACCTTGATCTACACCATTTGTCCGGTCAATTCATGCTTAGTAGCTAAGTGTTTCAAAAATGCACATTTTTTTATATATGTAAAAACATGTTTTAACAGCTTGTAATATGTTCTTCATTTTGTAAAATATTTAATAAAGAACATACATTTCACTCATTAGAATATAAGCACAGGGTCAGATGTCTGTTAGGGTTGATCTGAAATATTTGGCTTTTTTTTAGGCCAAGTTTATAAAACCATCATCTAGAGCCTCAGATTATCCTCAACTCTCTGATTGGTTGAATTTTATTTGAAAGTTTAAATCTGGCCAATCAGGTGCTTCAGGCGGATCTGATTCTAGCTTAGAGTTTTATAAAAAAAATAAAAAAAAGTTAGATATTTTTGTAATCTATGAAAATGTATTCAATCTTGATCTTATTGTTGTAATTCTAGACAAACCTCATAACATATTTTGTATTTAAAGAGATGTATACACTTTTGTTGACCAATCACTGAACAACACATGTGTATATATATAGTCTTTAACCAGCTACCAACATATGTTCTGTTCATTGAATTGCCCATATTTTTTCCTAATTTATTTGCTTATAATTAGAAGCTCATACAGATATAACAATATATTTTGCTGTAAGCAGCAGACAGATCAGACAGGAGAGCAGACTATTTACCTAGGTTTGATTCTCTTTTTTTTCTTTTTCTTTTTTGCTGATAAACTCCTACAATGGTTGCTTGAAAAAAATGTCAAAGCACATCCTGATTAGAGAAACCAAAGCACATTCTGATTAGAGAAACCTTTCAGTAGATGCCTGCTGATCGTGATCTACACTATTTGCCATGTTGTAACCACTACATGCTAAGGAGATCAAGAATTAGGAAGAACATACATGTGAACACTTCCGCTTTTGGAGGGAGACTCCCCATTTTAAGGTTCAAAATTATTTGAAATTGTAGGGTCTTTTACACTTTTTCAGAAATCTTCCTACTAATAGACAGATAACTTTCGTTATTGTTTATATTAAAAAGAACAAATCTCCCTCTTTGCAAGTGAAAATCTCCCACTTTAGTCTCCAAAAAAGTTCATATGTATGGAAGATGTGAATGAATAATGTTGAATCATAATGCTGTAACTCTCATACTTTTTCACTGTGAGACCAAGATTACTTTTGGAAAGGGCATTCTGGAACTGTGCATGGCAGTGATTGATCCCTCTTGCTCCCCATCCATTATGTGGGATGTGTGTGCATTGTGTTTGGGAGGGGGAGGGGGATGGGGGGAGGGGTGGTGTTTAAAGTGATCTTCCAAATCTCATGGATCAATACACTTTCAACTTGGGAGCCCTTGAATCATCATAATACTTGGAAACCATGTCAATCAGACCCCTATTGCACCACTACAAAAATCAAAATACACCCAGTTCTGCTAAATTCATAGCTTTTCGGACTGATTTTGTCAGATTATTTGTTCACTAAAAAATAAATAAAAATCAAGATTTTAATACAATATTAGTGCTTGAAGCAAATGCAGCCAACCTTACAAAGTTCAACTTTCTGAATTGAGAAAAAAAGTACCAACACATTTTTTACTGAGTTTGGACTTCATTATCAGTATCCCTTATTTAAGATTAATCAATTAATTACAGATTAACTCACCTGGTAGTGCAATCAGTAGAGCATCCAGGTACGGAAGGCACCAGGTTCAATCCAGGGCCGTGACAGGTTCAATCCAGGGCCGTGACATATCAAAGTCATTAAAAATGGTAGCGGTATAGCTTCCTTGCTGACAATCAAATATAAGGGTAGTTCCATGACTGGTTAGCCCGGTGTCAGGATAATATGACTGGGTGTGGTATCATGCCAGGGATTTACGGCATGCTATTCACAGTGAAGGCAGCACTATATCTGCATCAAGTGGACACCGTCTCCAGATAAATGAAATGCTGTTGGTGGGACGATAATCCCAACAAACAAACAACAGATTAACTCCCATAGCAGAATTATCAAATGATAACATAAGCATACACAATGAATATAAAATGCAACATTTTATGGGTATCAAATTTGTAACCTTCTCAAGCGTGTAGAAATACAGCTTCTTGAAACTCAGTACATTTGATGTACACCATGTCCGCCTCTCTCCTCAAACTGGTTATATTTTACTATGCCATTGTGATCCACCCTTATCTCCACGTTTTACCTAAGACTGATCATTGTTTTGTTAACATACCTTTTTTAAGACTTCTATCAGATAAAAGTCAAATTTTCACTGTGATAGGAGACAATCATGTAATATTTGAATACTTTAAAAGTCACCTCTTGTTTCTTAAATAAAAAAATACAAACCACATGCTGTAAAACCTGGTAGATCTGATATTGTAAAGAAAATGTTTTAAAAATGCAGTATGAATTTAAACAACAATAATTCTGTTCCACTCTTAAAGGTTGTATCCGACAGTTTGCCTATATTAAATGCATGCAACGATATATGACCATGGTTTGGGGAAATTTAGGCATAATTCGTGCATAAACTCAAACTTAAGCGAAGACTATTTTGAATGTAGCCATGGTTGTTAGACAGTACAAACCATGAAAAAAATGCACTCTGAATGTTCATTCTTTCCAAATTTATGAATAAGCACAACAGAGATCTAGGCTAAAAATAGAGAGCGATTTCAGAGATGACTACAGAATGATGATATAACCTGATCTCAAAAGTAAGATGTCACCTGGTTTTCTTAGTTTAAAAATAGCTGTCTCTGCAGCGTGGCTCAGATAAGAAATGCCTGTTTGCAATGATGAATGGGGATTTCTGCTTCGCTGTTGACACAGATCTAGGGCACCAATGAACAGCATTTTGAAGGACCTTTTCAAGTAATAATGACTTAAGTGCTTATTTGGGGAACAAATCTTCGGTCCAAACTGTGGGATATCACCTTTTATCAAAGTTTTGATTCTTCAGCTTTCATCAAGTTATTTCCACAAGCTTTTTTCACTTTTTTATATTTAAAATATTTTTTTTCTGCACACAATAGAAAAACTTAAATTTGTTTATTTACTCTGTTCAAGGTTCCATTTGGCTATTAATAGACTGGATATGTCCAATATGTTGATCTTAGAATTCTGTCAGAATATGTTTTACATTTGTTACAATTCTGTACCAGGCTTGTGTTCAGTATGAAGAAATCGTTTGCAGCCATTCTGTTACAGTAAGCTACAAAAGTTGTCTCTAGGTCATAAATCATGATATCTTTTTCTGTTTCGTTGCTTAACAGTTGTTTCTGGGTCATGCACATTTTCTTGTGTACAGTACAACATTATCCATACAAGATTATGACACAGACAGCTTTCCATAGGCGAGTTGATGTTCTGAGATATGCACATCCCTTTATATTATGGTCAAACCATGCTCATGTGTTAGTACTGTCTTAGATCTGTACTAAACCTGTTGATTGTTGTTTTTGAGTTGTTACGAATTTTGTTACTCCCAGTTTGTGTAAGTTAAAGTACTGTTTTCTTCTTCCATGTTTATTGGTGAAATATATGTTATTAGTGAAAATAATATCAGTGAAAAGTTTTCGGTGAAATTTTCACTGCAATGAAAATAACCAAAATGTTTTTTTACTATTTTGGTGTTATGGTTATACATATATGTATATTTTTTCTATTTCAATATCTTGAATAAAAGTATAAACATTTGAACGCATGTGGGGCTACAAGTGGAAAAGTATTTGTATGAAATCGATAAAACAAATTAAAATAACCTAAAAAAGGCATGAAAGAAACAAAAACTATGTTGATAACGGTGTAAAATCGCATTGTACTTCTCCAAGTGAGCCTAGAAAATAATTTGTATACTCACTCGGAGGAATGCAGTGTGATCTTCCATCGAAATCAGCAAAAATTCTCAATATCCACTTCCTTCCACTGCCCACAGTTATAAATCTTTGAACGAATTCCCCATTTTAGAAATTAAAGAAATGCATTAGTTGTCTCCCTTGTAGGAAGATATTTTCATAATAATTTATACATGTAAAAGATATATCACAAATTTTAAGTTTAATTTGTTTCTTTTTATTTAAATGCTCAAGCAGTTTTACTTATTCCTGTCTTTATTAACAACATACAATATAATATGCATGTTGCAATCTGTCATGTTCTCAGTAGTTACAGGAGTTGAAAAAATCATTATTTTTCTAGAGTAACTGTATGCAAAATACCTATTCACAAGGGAAGTAATACATGTAACTTAAATAGTTAGAGTAATGTCCCTTTATCCATGGTAAAGAGAAATTAAAATGCATGAGAATGACTGTAAAGTCCAGTTCAAAGTTGTATAACCTCTGTAAAAGGTTACTGAACATTTATCAGAGTAACATTCCAATCCAATTTTTATAGCCACACTAATTCTGAGTAATTTGCTACCAACTAGGTGAAAAATTGCTGATACCAAATGCGCAAAAAAATGACATTATGACATAAGCAGGATACCTACTTTTGCAAAACCTGACCACTTTTGGAGGGAGACTCCCACTTTTACGGTTCAAAATTATTTGAAAATGAGGGGTGTTTTACCCATTTTTAGAAATCTTCCTACTTGGAAACAGATAACTTCCTTCTTTGGTATTTTAAAAATAACAAATCTCCCAATTTACAAGTGAAAATCTCCCACTTTAATCTCAGAAAGAGTTTATATGTATGGAAGATGTGAATGAATAATGTTAAATCATAATGCTGAAACTCTCGTACTTTCTCAATGTAAGACCAAGATTACTTTCGGAATGGGCATTCTGGAACTGGATAAATCTTCAACTTTGCAAGTGAAAATTGTTCACTTTGGCCTCAAAAAAAATCACATGCCTGTTACTGTACCATTGAATTTTATGAGCTGTGTTTAAATTGATGATATTTATTGTGTTATCTAGATGGAATGCAGTTTTTATCGCATATTTTTGTTTATTTTATTTTTTTTTAAGGACAGCAGTCAGCCATTCCACTGGTGTTATTGTGTAATGTTACATGTCTGTATGTTATGTTGTTAGTTTCTGTACATTATATTGTTGTATTTCTTAGCCAGTTCTCCCCAGCACTTTATAAGCGGTATATTTCTGTGTCATAAAGATAAAATGTTAGTGTGCACTAGCCACTTACACACCCCAGTAAGCAAGATGCATAGGTGTCTCTAGGTATATTTTACCCATTTTTCTGCTGCTTTTCTTTTTCAATCAGTCGTGGTTCTTTGCTTTAAATTAAGATGAAGTTAGAATAATCTTAGCATAAAATGTGTAGGTCCTGATCAGACAGCTCCCAGTGCGAGCTGGATCTACACTTTTTGCCTAAGCCTGATCAATTTGTGCTAAGAAAGTGCTAAGAATGTGCTAAGAAAGTGCTAAGAAAGTGCTGACCCATTCTAATGTACCTTGCATGTTATTATTTGCTTGAATTTACTTGCAAAGCTTACAAGACAATTTGCTTAAGATTTTATGGCAAATAGTGTATATCATGATCAGACCCAACAAGACCTGGCTAATCTGGAAATACAGCCTTTGCATATGTGTGATTCAGGGTCGGATCCAGAAAATTTGGGTGGGGAGGTGGAGTGGGGGGAGGGTATGAATCGAGATCCGTTCAACTTTATCGCTGTAAAACTAGATTTATATACACAATTAGGGACCCTGTCTTCGACCCAAGTGGTCAACAGAGAAAATTTACTTTAAAAGCTTAGTATTTTTTAAGCTTACATGAATGTGTTTTCACAACTCTACTCTTTTACCTGGTTGTTGGGGAATGTGGGGGTGGGGGGTTGCATCCCCTTCTGAATCCCTCCCCACCCTTGGATCCATCCATTATGTGATAAATTCATGCTAACCTGGTTCATTGCCAGAAACATTGACCAGGAATGACAGAATACATTTCAGGCACAACATTTCAAGTTTTAAAATTGTTCCACATAAATGCATACAACAAGTGTTCATTGTTTCCACTCAATTAATTTTTTAAAAAGTCATTGACTTTCTGTAAATCACATGTTTAAGTTGGTATGTAGATGTGTGATACATGATGCATTTTTATCATTTGTAGATATCCTAAATTGAAATTGAAGAGAGAAATGGTTGCCTTTTAAATTGTGTGCATTTACCTTCAAATTATATATCATATCACGTGTCTATATGTAGCAAAACTGGTTTCCTTGTATAATATGTCATGTTAATTGGTTGTTTTTTGGCATTACATACTACCAAAGTACATTTTAAATGTTGTTAAATCAAAGTGTTTGTGTTTTAATTGGCATTCTGATAAAAAGTATATATTTACAAGATTGATTTCTTATTAATTATTATTTAATTAAATGTTTAGGGCAACATTCTGGGAATATTAACTGCAACTTTATCTCCATTAATCTGTTCCTGGCTACATCTGCTAAATAACCCATACTCATATGAGATATTTTAAATTTTTGCCAATACTCCATGTATTAAACTATCACATTCATAGAGAATTCACAATTTGTAAGATCTTAAAATGTAAATGCCCATATTGACATCTTTTGCATTGGAAGTGTGAAGGTTATGTCAGTCTTCTTTAATCTGTACCCAGCTGCATCTGTTAAATAATCCATACTCATATGAGATATTTCCAATTTTTGCCAATACTCCATGTATTTAATTATCACATTCATAGAGAATACACAATTGCAAAGATCTTAAAATGTAACTGCCCATATGAAGGTTACATCATCATTAGATACAATAAAGACACAATCAAATGTCATAGGCACTGATTAATGTTTAATTAATGTTCACTGATTCTGTGGCACACACTCTCTATAATCGCTTCCTACAATGCTTCTCATTGACAGAATGCATGAGCCTGTAATTGTTCTTTTTTGCAGTAGTTCATCAATTTTTTTTACTCTGTTACACTGTGCTAAGCAGCTGAATGAGTCTGCACTGGACGACGTTTGATGTGACTTCACATACATGTGAACTCTCCCGCTTTTGGAGGGAGACTGCCTGTTTTAAGTTTAAAAATTATTTATAAATGAGGTTGGGTTTTTTTCCAGAAATTTCCCTATTTGGAATCAGATAACTTCCTTTTTTGTTGATATGAAAATAATAAATCTCCCACATTGCAAATGAAATTATCCCACTTTGGCAGCAGAAAAAGTTCATATGTATGCTTAAATTACCTTTGCTGCTAAAGAGCTCGCACTTAGTGGCAGCAGATTGTGCAGGTTCTGAACAGACAGCTCCTATTAGCCCAATTTGTATTTATCGTCACAGCTTAATTGGAAAACATTGAAGATTTATAAAGATAATCTTCTAATGCACTGATTTATTGTTTAGATAAAAACAGGACACTTTTGTTACTACCTGCATCATGCACAGCTCTGTCAGTGTATTTTTTGCCCAGTATAGTATAAAATCCATTGTAGGCACAAACGTACTCAACAATGTAGACATAGTGGTATGTCTTACATTTGTTATATTTATTATTATTATATCATTATTATTACTGTGTTTTTACTTATTTCTGAGAGTTTATGTTAATTTCTTTATGTCCTTGTTACAAAGGACAGTCACTGTGATTTTGTTTTCACCTGTATTTAAAAATATTTGCAAATTATATTTCTTTTTTATTCTGCTTCATATGGTAAAACTATGGTTATATTAAACCCAGAGCTGTCTTATTATTCAATACCAATTCAGAGACTAAAAACACCTTGGTCACATTTGTTTGAATATGATGTGTTTTTTTTAAATTTGTTTAAATAAGGAAAACTTTGTTGAGCCACATTAGATAATGGAATGAAAAACATGTTTTATCTCTGATTACTAGATTACTGATTACATCTAATTTTGACATCTCTCAAAATATTGTGTTATTTTATTAAAGTTGGGAGAATTAAAAAAACTCTGCAATGCTTTTCCTCATCTTTTAAGCCAGTTTTAGTGAAACACCTTACAGTATCTTTGAATAGGGCATCTTTTACGTCATACAGCAACAATGCTCCGATGCATGACGTTAAAAATGGTAGTGGTATTGCTCCCTTGCTAATGCTCAAGTAAATATAAGGGTAGTTCCATGACTGGTTTGCCCGGTGTCAGAATAATGTGACTGGGTGTGGTATCATGCCAGGTGTTCACAGCATGCTATACACAGTGAAGGCAGCACTATATCTTCTTCAAGTTGACATTGTGTCCAAATAACTGAAATAGTGTTGGTGGGATGATATACCCAATAAACAAACAAAATTGCTTGGATATGAAGTGCAGATTGTATGGGTTTGTTAGTTGTGTATCTACGCAAAACTGTGACCAAGTTGCTTTAACTTAGCATGCTGCATTTGTTAACACATAATAAATGTATATATCATAATAAGACAGATTGATCATGGTTTAGCAGCTTATAGTGTAGACCCTGATCAGTCCTGTCTCAACAAAAACTGCCTGGTTCATATCCACACTTTTTTATCTAAGCCCGATTTAATTGGAGGCACTCGTTGCCGAAATTATCAGTATCTCACCGTGTGGTTTGAGCCTTTTTTAGGGCAAAAACTTCCACGTGGGGATGACTTACAGCTGACCTTTGGTGTGCTGGTGGTTCAACCCAGAGACTTGTCTGGGGGTCTTTCTCCATGAATAACTTGCAGGATGTTGCCTTTATGACAATAATTGTGTCAGTGTAGTGTAGAAAAAAGAAAAAAAGTCTGATAAAAACAGGATAAACAGGCTAAGAGCTAATAATCTTGGACTTGACTGATCTGACATGGGTTATATATCATTATATATCATATTTTTCCAAATTTTCACACAAAAAATATATAGTTAAGAAACCTATAATATTTTTATAACTATACTATTAAAAGTCATTATGCTACTTTGAAGTCTTAAAGAATTAAAAATTATGATCTGAAGAATTTGATTGGCCAAATTTAAGAGATGAAACAAAATTGACCTATCAAGCCTTTGGAAATTGTCCATGAGTTGGATTTCAAGTTTTATAACCTCAGGTTGTTTTGCTGTATGGTCCTGAAATTTTGGGTTTGTTGACATTTTGTATATGTGCATTACATTATTGATATAACAGGTCGTTGACTTGTTAGCTATTGATCATTTCCAATAAAAACACTTTAACTACACCCAAGTCTTGCATGTTTGTTTTTTGTTGCCTTTGTAATAAGAATATATACATACATATATTGAAATGTATATTTAAATTTAATAAATCATACAAAAGTATAAAACAGGTCTTGTAAAAAAAAAACTATCATTTTGGAAACAACAAATTACATTCAAAGAAAATCTCTATAAAAACTAACAACAACATACAATATGTTCAACCCCAAAGTAAAACACCTGCAATACAGTATTGAAAGACCACCCTTAAAAAGAACTCTAATGGTCTCTTAAGACATGTGGTTTTAATGCAATAAATAAGTTTTTTTAGAAACACGATTAAAATCTGCAAAAAGTGTTTGTATAATCATGACCATAACTTGTATAGAAAGATCCGACATCAGTGAAGATCCCTTATCTTGGCAGCCATCTTTGATGCAACTTCAATGGATTTTCAGATGAATTGTATAGAAGCGTAAATTTTATTTTCTTGTAATTTCTTCATTTGTGGTTCAAAAATTAAAGCTTAAGACCATTGGAAAGCTCTTGAAATTCATTTTTTAGAATACAAAATTTTTAAAATTGATAAATGCACAAAGAATTATTACACAGAAATAAATAAAATGATTGGCTCATCCTTAAACAAAATGGACTGTGTACCTTATTTGGTTGTATTTTTTTTGCTCACTTGAGCACAACGTGCTCAAGGGGAGTTTTAATGATACAGCTTCGTCGGTCGTCAGGCATCTGTCGTTCATCGCCTGTCGTCAACATTTTAGCTTGTGAACACACTACAGGCCACAGTTTTTATCCAATCTTCATCAAAATTGGTCAGAATGTTTGTATGAAATCTTGGATGAGTTTAATAGTCACCTGGGGTCATTAAGTAGGTCACTAGGTCAAATTTTAGGAAAAACTTGTGAACACACTAGAGACCACATTTATAGCACAATCTTCACCAAACATGGTCAGAATGTTTGCCTGCATAAAATCTTGAATGAATTCGTTATTGGGTCACGTGGGGTCAAAAAGTAGGTCACTAGGTCAAATTTTAGAAAAAGCTTGTGAACACACTAGAGGCCCCATTATTGCCTAATCTTTACCAAACTTGGTCAGAATGTTTGTCTGCATGAAATCTTGGATGAGTTCATTATTGGGTCGCGTGGGGTCAAAAAGTAGGTCACTAGGTCAAATCTAAGAAAAAGCTTGTAAACAAACTAGAGGCCCCATTTATGGCCCAATCTTCATCAAACTTGATCAGATTGTTTGCCTTTATTAAATCTTGGATAAGTTCGTAACTGGGCCATGTGGGGTCAATAAGTAGGACAGTAGGTCAAAAAATAGAAAAAAGCATGTGAACACATTAGAGGTCACTTTCATAGCCCAATCTTCACCAAACTTGATCAGATTTTTTGTCTGCATGAAATCTTGGATGAGTATATTATTGGTTCACGTGGCCACATTGATGGTCCAATCTTCACCAAACTTGGCCAGACTGTTTGCCAGGATGAAATCTTACATATGTTTTGATCATGTGGATTCAGTAGATTACTTGGTAAACTTCTAGAAAATGTTATAAACCCAGTGGCCACACTAATGGTCCAATCTTCACCAAAGATTTCTAAAGTAAATAACACTTAATTTCTTGATGCCAGATTTGAGCCTACTGAAAGCCTGTGTCATCAGCTGAGCGATTAAGGGCTATCATTGCCCTCTTGTTTACCTTATATACTATAAAAATATAGTTTTGCTTTTTAAAATACTTTATAAAAGCTGTTAAATTATATATTAAATTCAGTAAAATAGACTGAAAACTGATGCTACTATTTGAAAATGAAAATTCATTCAATAGCCTTGTTTTACAGAAGTTAGCAAACGCTCTTGCGGGTAATACTTATTTAAGGGGGGCTACTCTTTAAATAATGTCATTTTTCTTGATCAGGTTAACCTCCCCTGACTTAATGGATTTGGCATGATTTATTGTCAAGCGGACGGCGTCTATATTTTCTTCTTTAAAAGACCGCATTTAAATCGTAAAAGCTCTCGAAAATATTATGCCATATCATAAATAACAGAGCAAAATGTTTGCTTGATTGAGACTTACGTCTCCAAAAATTAATTACATACTTATAAATATACTATTCTCAGTAAATCTGCCTTTAGATCTACTTATTTTCTAAACAAATGCATATTCTAACCACGTTTCTTTGCCATCAATTTCGTTTAAAAAAATACGTTTTATGCACATTAACAGCAAACTTATCAACTTAATTTTTAATTCAGAGTAAAAATATATTAAGGCTTTAAGTCTCAAGAAACAAACAAGATACATGTATTTCGAGTTTTTGAATCACTTTCATTATGAAATGGGTCCTATCCGCAAATCATCTTAAGTATTCCCTTAAACTGGAAGTGACCTCAATAACTCAACCAAATTTTGCTGCAGAATTTTCAATTTTGTTTTTTAAACTTAAGAGCAAATGTGAGCTATGCCCACATTTTAACCTTCGCTCATAAATGCACGGCTTAGCTTGGAACATTTTTTTCCGGAACAATAGGTCACTGTCTTAAAATTTTAATCTAAATCCCAACTCTTAAGTTTTAACATGATCATATGATTACCGATGATATTGGTGGTGGTGGTGGTGAAAATGATGATGATGACGTGATGATGATGATGTGATGATGATGATGATGGAGAAAAAGAAGAAAAAAGAAGAAGAAGGAGAATATGATGATGATGATGATGATGATGATGATGAAGGAGAAAAAGATGAAGAAGAAAAAGAAGAAAGAAAAAGAAGAAGGAGAATGTGGTGATGATGATGATGATGAATGATGATGATGATGATGATGATGATGATGATGACGGACGACGATGATGATGATGACGACGATGATGATAATAAAGAAAAGTGGAGCCGGGCGGCTATGTCCCTAAATTGTTACTGTCGTCCTAGAACCAATTGCAATCGAGCCATCAATCAAATACAAAAGGCCTAAAGCACAGAATTACAAGGAACATTATTTTTGCAGATCAATACCATTTCTAATATTTGGAAGGTCATAAATCACTGGCCTAGAGCTTTGTTCATAACATTAATCTCATGGCTCATATTCAAGAAAACACTGACACAACAGAAGTACTCGTAAAAACACAGGGAGGGACGCTAATTGAATGTCGATGAAATGGCCTGAGTCAGAGTACGAGGCTATGAATGTAAACAGCAACACTCTATTCATCCCAGTCCGTCCGTCCGCCCGACCGTCCGCCCGTCTGTGACGTCATCTCTCCTTCCATGACTGTCCCTCTGTATGTCCGTTCGTCCGTGCGTCAGTCTGTCTAGCTGTCTGCCTGTCTCTTCGTCCGTTTCGGTTGGGCGGTCTCTACTCTCTCTCTCTCTCTCTCTCTCTCGCTTTCTCTCCTCTCCTGCCTGCTCTGCGCCCCACTCCATGTCTCTCGCCCTTACTCTTTGTGACCCTCTCTAATTTTCCCTCTGTGGTTTTCCCTTTATATCTCCCTTATTTTCCCCGCTCTTCCCGCGATATTCACTTTCTCTCTCTCATTCACGGAATTCAATCTCTCCTCCTTCAATATATGTGTATGTGGGCATATGTGCGTATAGCAGTCAAGCTCGAGCATAAAGGTCAATTCTATGCATTTTATATAAAATTTATTAAACACAACTTTTACTTGACATGCTTCTGGAAAATAAATTAAAACAACTGAAAGCTGTTTATTTTAAAATGTCAAGTACCAGAATGTGCATATCAGACTTTCCTTTAACCGTTAAATTGAAAATACAACAAGCATGGGTAGTGTTTGATTTTTCAGTCTTTCAAACGTCTCATATTACAGAATAGTGGGCTAGCATACAGCAGCAGAAACAATATATCGAAGACAATCCAGAAGGTTGATTCAACGCCCCCTCCTTCCCCCCCCCCCCCCCCCCCCCCCCCCCACAAAAAAAAAAAAAAAAAAAAAAAAAAATCAAAGGTAAAGTGATTATGTGTCTGTGTGTTTATGGTTAACACAACTTGGCAATTTCATGTAAATGTTTTAATCATATTTAATCTTAAGTTATAAAATGAGAAATTAAAGCTGAATAATGCGGTTTATCCAAAACATGCTAACAGTTGGACAATCGTTGCATATAAGGCATTTAAAGATGGTAGTTTGAACCAAATTTTCTTTCTGAAAATTTCTGAATTTTTTGTTTTTTGAAAAGATCCTGAAAATTGCTGTTTTTGATGTCATACATATTTGTGAAAAGTACAGCATAACAACCCACTCGTCATAACATATCTGTATTTGGATTAAGAAAATCACTTAACCAAACGTCATAAAGCACCATCCGGGTTATCCGCTCTGGCGTCGGTATCTATTTTTAGTGGAAATCACCATAGTGTTTATTTATAAATTTGAAACGAATGGACATTAAGAGCAAGTTTTTCACGATTAGTACCCATTGCAATCGAGGTGGTGTTCGAAATCGTCTTTATTTAGACTAAAGCGTGAGCGTATGCAAAAGTTAAATCGGAACTCCTCGGGTAATTTCGTCCTCGGGACAATCATCCCTTGGATGTATCTCGTGCAATGATACTTGCTCAAATCACGATCGTTTTGTTCGCCGGAAGTCGGAAGAAGATGCTTAAAATGTAGTCCGCAAAAAACATAGACAATGGCGTCGTTTGATAACTGTGTCTTTGCTGCGCCGGGAAAATTAAACTTGGATGATTTAAATTTGAAGCAGCCACAAAGTGAAGTTTTACAGGCATTGTACTATAGTGAACTGTCATCCGAGCTGCCATCTTTGTTTTGACGTCTGTCACAAAAGAAGTCCCATTCAGGGAAATGACCGAGATAATCCGACTACCCACATACATCCGAGAGATGATTCGTGAATTATCCGAGGTGTTCCGATTGGCAAAAGTTATGCCCCAAATAGGGTTATGGTTTTGTTAATTGTATTTGATATAGACGAACTTTCGGATATCACCTATAATGTTAATGTTAACTTTTAGCCGGCTACATTCGTAAAATATCCATATTAAATAATTTTAGTTAAAACACTTCGTAAGTGCAAGTCATGATTTACGTGTAAATGCCCTATCAAAAGTACTATAACTAATTATGTATACACACTCCATCAAATAAAAAACGTGTTACATTAGTGCAAGTCGTAATTTATATGCCGAATTAATAAACTAAAGCTAATAAGATGGATTGTCCGCTAATATTATCCGTATTAAATAGTTTTTAGTTAAAACACTTCGTAAGTGCAAGTCATGATTTATATGCCCAATTGATAAACTAAAGCTAATTAGATGGATTGTCCGCAAATAAACATACCACATAAGTGGAAGTCGTGATTTATATGCCATGTCAAATAGATTTTAGATATATTCGCTCCGCCGGAGACAATATGTTAGGCTACATAAGTGCAAGTTCTATAGCAGATAACTAGATGATATTTGTCGATTTTAGTGAATGATTGTACTTTATTTCACGACTGGTTATAGAAAAATGCGCAGCCACGAGTGAAAATATAATGTTCTACGACCACGAGTAAAATAAAATCGTTAAGATTTTCTTTTCATTTCATTTTATATCGTTTTTAAATTTCTGTTAATCTATTTTAATTATTACCTCTATTGGGACCCAGTGTAACTACCATTACCCTTTCATTGCACTGGGGGCCAGGGTGATTCCCCTTTTATTTCTCACTCTTTCTTCCAAATACACACTTCACTAAAATGTGTTACATCAATGCAAATCGGTATTTTTATGTAGCCTATCAAAAAGACTATATATAGCTTAAAAGATAATCATGTAGCCTAAATACGATATACACACTTCGCCAAAGCACAGGATACAAAAGTGTGTGTCGTGAATTATATTCTTATAAGATATACACACTTAGTCATATTACAAAACACAAGTGTATGTCCTGATTTATATTATTATAAGATATACACACTCAAACATATAACAATACACAAGTGTATGTCCTGATTTATATTATTATAAGATATACACACCCAAACATATAACATAATACACAAGTGTATGTCCTGATTTATATTATTATAAGATATACACACATAAACATATAACATAATACACAAGTGTATGTCCTGATTTATATTATTATAAGAGATACACACTCAAACATATAACATGATACACTGATTTATATTATTATAAGATATACACACTCAAACATATAACATAATACACAAGTGTATGTCCTGATTTATATTATTATAAAATATACACACTCAAACATATAACATGATACACAAGTGTATGTCGTGATTTATATGTTCTATGTTTGAGTGTGTATATCTTGTAAGATTATAATTCCCGTGTGTATATCTTAGAATATAATCGAGATTGATATTTTTATAAGATCTAGCATAGAACATAAATATGTCCTATAAAATAAACTATACTTTATAAGATACATTCTCCGCCAAAGCACATGATACAAAAGTCGTACTTAATGTATAGGACAGAGTCTATAAAGACGTTTCTAAAGAAAATAGAAGCCGAAACGAGCGCAAGCCAGAATGCGTGCTTTGTTGCACATGCGCAAAATAAAACCATTTAGTAAAATAGATTGATCTGTTTTGTTCATAGTAAAATAAAAAATAGTTAGGAGTTCTATTGAAATAAATCGCTGAGGTATTTGAATTTTCATGGCTTATAAATGGCTACAAATGTAGGGCGACTTCTAAAATAGAACTCAGAACAAGAGTACAAATGTAAATTTGTTTTAATATCAAATGACTGTAAAAACACTATAACACCACGTACAGTATAAAGAACGTACGAACTACATTTTATGCTTTGTGGTGATACATGGAATTATAAAATCCATCTGCTAAAGAACTGGATGTAAACAATTTTTGCACTAGAATCAACAAGAACGTATTTGCACAAGTTTACACGTACGAAACAATTGAGTTCATTCATCAATCCGGCGGTATCATGGTGTTAGTTTTGTTTATAACATTGTTGATGCAATTCAATATAGATTTCTTGTTAATTTGATCTTGAGGTTGAATCTTCTGATGAAAAACAAACAAACAACAACAACAAAACAAACAAACCTTTATCGATTTTTTATGAATGTTAGGGTGGCTGGTGCAGCTCTTTATTTTTTTATTTATGACCCTCGCAGTCATTATTTTTTTAATGATATTAACGTGTATACTGAAACCGTGATTTCAAACGTTTAAGACAAGCTTATTATACTATGTTTCATAGTAGGTCTGGGACGTCGAAATTGGTTTATATTTTTTCTAAAAACGCTCACTCAGTTCTTTGGCAAATTGCCTTTTTCAAGAGTTAAGCATAAACAATTGCCCTCATTACATATTTGTAAACGTTCATGGGCGCCGCTATATTAGAAAACGTGTGTTATAGTTTAAATTGTGTTTTCTAATATGGCAGCTCCCGTGAACGTTTACAAATACGTAAAGGGATCAATTATTTATGTTTAACTCTTGAAAAAAGGCAATTTGCAGAACATTTGAGTTTTTTTTAGAAAAATAAAATTAGTACAGTTCCCTCTGGAACAAGTAACAAAAGTGTGAAATTGATTTAATCTCAATGCGAGTCCATTGCAACCGAGCAGACGGTTAAGACGTAAATCGGCGTCCGTTGTACTTAATTTTAAATTAAATCTAGATCTATATTTTAAAAGTCAATTAAAAATCATTCTGGCCTGACAACAGTCTTCCCAGCAAGAACTGGCAATAAGTTGGTAAAAACTTGGGCAATGTGACATGAATGGTCGTACCAAAAGTCTAACATATCGTGGTAGGTTGTGGATTTGAACCGGAACTCTCCGGTCCGGTCAGGAGTCCTCTGAAGGATTTAACTCTAATACTGATTAATCAGGTATTGCAATTCATTCGCTAGATAATTCCAATCTGAGCCTGAAAACTGGCCTCAGGAACAGTATGGCTTCATAACTCGAAATAAATCGATAACTCTCAGAAGTGCATTCCATGTAGAATCAGAGAAAAGTCAAATTGTTACAAGACAACACCAGATGGCACACTTGAACCACCTAGGCTATTTTTAGAACGAATCTGATAATTCACAATCGGAACGCATCTGATAATTCACAATCGGAACGCATCTAATCATTCATAAATCATCCCTTGGATGTACCACGAGCAAGCCTGCGAAAATAAACATATCAGGGCTGATGACGTAATCAAAACTCCAAATACATGTATTTAGGCTTTGTTAAACCTGTATAAAGTATACAACAACAGTATATCAAAGGATGTGTGAAATGTAAATAGATAAATTAAAGTTTATATAAGAAAGCAATTCTAGAAACTACAATAAAGGATGACTTGAAGAACGGTTTTATTTGGTTTTGTTTTTTGTTTTTGTTTTATCTTTTTTGTTGTTTTGTTAAATGTGGTTTTTGTTGTTGTTTTTATGCCGTATTCTTCTTCCGGCGAACAAAAAGTCTCAATGTTTCATATCTTTGCAACAGATATGCCGCAGACTTGTATCCACATGTTGTGGTATGATTATGATCTCTCGTCAATTCGCTCCTTGCGTCTGGTCTTGATCCCAGAGCACGTGCTGCACGAGGGGTGGGGTGGGGGACGTACTGGTATATCGACCAGACAACTTGATGGAACAAACAGAACAGACGGTGTGTTTAATTCATCGTCAATGCCTGGTTTCTGGTGCATCCCATGACACCTGTCAAAAGATATAAAAGTATATGTCACATGGAACGTATAGATCTATACACGCGAAGCGGTTCCCATCTGATATCAAACATTAATTCAGGGCTTCGAGATTATCTGCCACAAGAAGGAAAATCTGTTATGACAAATATGGCGTATCGATTTCTCTCTGCGTAATACTGTTTTAGTTTTTACTTATGTCTTATCAAGATATGGTACACACACACACACACGCACACGCACACGCACACACACACACACACACACACACAAAGGGGGCGCCCGTGGTTGATTTTTTTGGAGTCGCCGACGAGTAACTCTTCTAATTACTCGGTCCTTCGCCGCGTGAGCTAGAATCCTGGTCATGACGAGAACCTTATGTGGGGTATTCTTCCTGCCGACCAACGGGGTGTCAGTGGTTCTACCCCAGACATTTGTCTGGGGTATTCCTCCACGACAAAAGCTGGACATGTTACATTAGTGTTAGGCGTTAAAATGTATTGCTGTATTGTTTTAAAAAATACACAAAAATATGTAACATGCTGACAACGGGGCACTTTTCGTGGGGCAGAGAATACAGAAATACATATACCCTTTCTGTTAACTGAATTTCTTTTATTGTTTATCTTTGCTGACATTTTTTGTCAAATTTACTGTATTAATTTAATGAAATTTAAAATTACCTGCAGCATTATAATAAATTTTGAAGAAAGTGAAAATGCTGTCATAGACATTTGCACATATATATGCACACGAATGTATAGTTCTTTGGTCCTAACTTCCAATGAAATATGTATGCGTACACCAAACTGCCTGCACATGTTTTCACAGCGATTATTTCACTTGAATGCCTGTTTTTGCCCGATCCATTAATATATTGTATTACAAATTAAAGTACATTGTCACATTTCCTAAACTACTTGTTCATGAAGGTATGATCCTGTCTGAACTCTGTCATAACTTTCCACTATACAACATCATATTCAAATGTTCTATCGACACCGGAGACAACTTAGAATAATGTGAAAATATCACATTATAAGCCAACATTTAATTGAGTCGTATGCTATAAATGTGCTAAATTAAACAGCTGTCTTTTTTAGTAAAAGTCGTTATGTTGCAAAAAGATATGTATAAAATAAAATTATTTTACTCTTTCTGTGTTCTCTCTTTTGATTTATAATTGGCATCCGCGGACTCTGAACCGGCGTGGACCGTTCCCGATGTGTTCACAAGGCAGCGCCATGGACCACTCGATCTGCATGGTCCTAACAATATGTCAACACAAAACTAAACAAATAGTCTGTGTGAAACCGCTCAAAGGATTATGGGTACTACAGCCATGATATTTTTCATTCAGTTTTCATGCAGTTTGGCTGACAATGTTTGAGCAGATGGGTCACTTCTACTTCCCTAGCAAACTTTGATATTAAAAAAATCGTATATTCTAAAGCTGTCAAACAAATGTGGTCACATACGCTGAAAGAGAAGGTAGGCTTCAAAACATTTATTTTTTAATGACTATTTTTACGTGTTATATATTATTAAATACTCTACTACATACAAATAAACGTCTATTAAAAAGAAATAAAGGCTCTATGCATATATACGATTTCAATATAATAATATACGAAAATCTATTAAATTGTGTCGGATATTGCCTTTTAATTTTGTTTTGAACCATTCTATGGTCTCATGAATATAAGTTATACATAATGTATCTCGGGATTTATAGTATACTGAGAACTTTCAAATAAAAAACATAACTTTTAAAATGTCTTTGTTTTTTGCTTACATCAATGAACAGCATTTTGCGGGAACTTTTCAGATAACAATGACTTATTTGGCTATTTGAGAAATTAAATTTTGGTCCAAACTGTCGGATACAGCCTTTGAACGACGACCACTGAATTTTTTTTTCATAACCGTAATATGAATGATATACTATTTATCAAAATGAGTTGTGTCTTTTTTTTTTTACTTTTAACTGGAACACACACTGCATTATATAGAAACACAACATCATATAATAGTTGATTTAATGAGAAAGTAATAACTCAGATTAAGGTCATTCTGTTGCAAATGGAGACGGTCGTATTAGCTCTTTGTCAGGCGCGTAGCTGTCTGTACGCAGCATGGGCGTAGCTGTCTGTACGCAGCAATGGCGTAGCAATGGCGTAGCTAGGCATGATATAATGTGTACGCATGGCAGCTAGTGTGGTAAGGAAGGGGGGTGGGGGGCATAATGCCCGGAAAATTATGTATTTCTAGATAACAATACTATATTTGCAATTATGTACATATCCCTCTATCAGATACTACCAAGTTAGGATTGGCCTAAGGACGAAATTATCTGAGGATTTCGAATTTGAAATACAGGTATTAAACATATAATTAATAGCCCATACCCAAAATGCGAGTGTACAGAAAGATATCTTAACCGATATCTGGTGGACAGGTACAGAATTGCAACTGTTTGTTCGTCGATTAATACTTATTCCTGTTTTGTAAGATATAAAATGGTGTGTTGTTGTTTTTTTTTTGTTGTTGTTGTTTTTGCAATAAAACTGTCAGTCGCTAAGTCATAGGCACTTACATTTGTTCCGTTACTGGACTTACAGACATTTATCTGAGAGACAATTCTTGACCAATACATTCTTGGTTTTCTTATTGCTTTTATATTGATTCAAATTATTCCACTTGAACCATTTGTCTGTAAGGATTTCTCAAAATGGCTTGAAAACAATTGTTCGGTTTCTCCATATCAATACATTTTGCTTGAAGACACAGTAATAAAATTACGTCTGTATAAAACAAATGGTTTATTTCTTGTATTAATAATAAGCGAGGACCAAACTTTCCATTAATAGTTATGATCAGAAAATTGGCGCCTGTGTTCCTCTATTGGAAATAAAGAAGTGTGCCATGATTAATACATTTTTTTAAATTTAATATTAAATGTCTGTAACCTGATATTTTACTTAAGATTTATGTACTTTTGATGTCGTATTCTCCTTAGGAGCTCTCTAGCCCGATCTAAAATAAATTATTCTAATTTTTCTATTTGCTGTACGACAAGTCGACTTATTCCACTTGAACAATTTATCTGCAACGATTTCTCAACGTATCTTTGTTTTCTCCGAATCAGGACCTTAAAAAAGTGTGTGTGGGGTGGGGGTGGGTGATAAAAAATAGGTCTGCATTAAATCGAGTGATTTATTTCTTGTATGAATAAATAAATAAATAAATAAATAAATAGCGAGGATAAAGATTTATAGAAATTGTCATAAACAGGAATTTGTCGCTTGTGTTTGAGTAGCTCTTCTACTGGAAATAAAGTATGTTATGATTAAATATAATCGTTGTTTTAATATTTAAGGGACTGTTGCATAACATTTTACTTAAAATCGAGTAGAACCTAGATACTGAAACCTCCCAAGAAGCCACCGCGTACGATCTAGGAACATAACAAACGCAACATGCCCCCGGACACAAGGCGCGTATCCGGACCGTTTTTGAAATTACGCACCATTACAAAGGAAATAACCTTTGTAATAATACTTTGAATGTATCCGTTCTTTTCTAATGAATAACAGGTAATATGCGGACATACCAGGAACTTGACGCAAAATATGAACGACTAAAATCCTGACGTGTATAAGTTGAATCGTTTTATACCTTTTCAACTTGATTGATGTGGTTATAAGATTTTATGACATAGAAACTACGGAAATAAAATATATTATTCCTAACCCGGGTTAGGCTTCGACATTCTTAGTGTGTTTCGTACTTTTATATTTTCAATTTTTCGAGCGGAGGTTATGCACGTGCGTAAAGTGCGTAATGGGAGAAACGCGCCTGCCGGACACCCATATCGACCAAGTGTACACATCATATCGAGCCTAGCTACGTCCCTGTCTGTGGTACCTTAGATGTCGCACATACATGGTCTTTCTTGAACTGCTTTGTTCTACGCTGGGTCTATAAAGGTGGGTATCCGACGGTTCGTTGTGTGCGGTAGAGACGGGTAGATTGTGTACGGGTTTATACTGTACATGCTTACGCTCATTTAATGTATAGTACATAAATTTAATCAAAGTTATAAACAGCCACAGTGGCGTCGCTCGACATAACTACTTAAACGTATGTCGAACTCTGAACATGACGATATAATGACGAATGAAGCACACCTATGTGGTCAAAAGGTAAACTGTACTCAAAGGAAGACAGTTTTGTTGTTGTTGTTGTTGTTGTTTCTGCTTTTTTGTTGTTGTTTGTTTTGTTTTTTGCTATGGATAATCAGCGCATTGTACAGTCAGCCTCAATGAGTTTCTCGCGATACAATTTGTAAGCAGACGATTCTATTATGGCGCGTTGAGTTTTATTATTGTTGCTTGTACTTGTTTTCTCACAGTTATTTTTTTTACTATTTCCACTATCTGTATGCTAAGGTTTTTAAACAGATACAAAGCCTAATTTTAATAACAAATGTTTTTCAGTGTACGTTTGCTGCAACACCTACCATCCCTAACAAACATATGATCTATTCCTTCATCAAAGTCATTCATTCTTAATTGTAACTGTCTTCTTCCGCGTTGAAATAATTTGAACTTTTAGTATACGGTTTGGTTGCACATTACATACCTTTACAATAGCAGCAACAATCACCCTCATTTGTATTGAAAAGATTATGACCAAAAAACAACAACAAAAAACAAAACAAAACGAGAACAATTATTTTTCCAGCTATGACACCAATTAATCCTCCTACGAACTACTTCTTGGGGCTGCGTTGTTCGGTGCAGAAAGTAAACATATCATGGTGCCTATATGTCCGGCGAGATTCGCTCGACGCCATATAACCATATAATTGTATATTTTACCAGAGTAATTTAGATCGCTATTAGTTTGCCTTTCTTGAATCAAATAGCAGGTTTATTGCGTAGTGGACACTTTTGACAATCAGCACTCATTACATTTTGTCCAGAAGCTTGATGCAAGATGGTGTGACGCAAAAAATACATACAAGATAACATTTTTGCACTCCCGCATCGGAGCAAAACATTTATCCTTCTATCCTTTTAAATGATTTCATCTTGACAAATTTACGAAGGATACACTGCAAACATAATTTAGCAAAGGTTAATTTCTAGAATTACTTACCAAATACCAAGTATTTTTTCTTCAGTTTGCGTTCATGCCCCTTTCATTATCTCTGGTCATACTTAAAATGGTGTATTCGACAGTTTCTCTTTATCAAATACAAAGAATAAAACCTTGCTCTTGTTTGGTGGAATTCTGGAATAATTTCTGCATAAATTCATTCTTAATAAAGTCTAAATAAACACTTCTTCAATTGTTAGACAGCGCAAACGCTGAAAAGACGTTGTAAATAGTTTATCTGTCCAAATCTTTAAATACGCATGATCGGGATTTCTGCTATAAATAGATACCGACGTCAAAGAGGATTACCTGGGTGATGATATATATGATATCACATGGTTTTGTAAGGTTTAAAATAGCTAACTGTGGTGCAACGTGGCTCAGATAAGAAATACAAGATTGTAATGAGGAATGGGGTCTCATGCTCTACTTTTACATAACTGGTGGGAAACTAATAAGGAACATTTTTTCCAGGATTTTTCCATATCTTAAACAACTTACATGGTTGTTAAGAAAATCGGATCCAAACTTTAGGATCCACCTTTAAAGGGTCGCACATGCTACGGGGATTCAGAAGAACAAATGCGAATTAATTAAAAAAGTACGATATTTTTGTTGTTGTTTTCGATGTCTGTCTAGATAACACAAAATACAGTTTAAAAAATCTATAAAGTTCCTACCTTTTAAGATTATTTTGTGCTATAAATCTGTAAATACGAACGGATTACTATTCAGGGGCAGTCATATTTTTCAATCACACATCAGAAAGGAATTCCAATGGATATTTCCTAACTGGATTGAAGCGTTTACCAGGAAGTCCGACTGAATTGTTTTCAAATGTATTTTAATTGCTGCTACAAGGTTCAATATAGTTTGTATATTCCCCAAAGGTACATCAAGCTATGTGATTATACATATATCAGTAAAACGTTCTAGCAGAACGTAAATGTTGGATTATTTTTTCACTAGAATGACACGTGCTTACGAAAATCAATACGTTTTAATGGGTGAAATAAGAGAAATTTTACCATTTGGCCTGTATTTTACAGTGCTACGTTTCTACGTGTCGTCATTAATTCTTAGCAAGCACATTTTGATCTGGTATAGTCAAACAGAGTAGATCCAGACCAGACTTTTCCCGCCCCCGCTCCTGTTAATTTGCTCAGACTGCGGCATGCTTTCGTAGAGCATAAGCGTCAGCAAAATTAAATTTAGTATTTTTTACATAAATATTGTTGGGTTTTTTTTTCCTTTTTGGTTTTAGAGCAAGTGTTCCAAAGGTTAAAAATACGCGCAGGGAAATTGGCATTGATTCAACAGCCGCTTACCTTCGTTGGACACGCCCACTTGAATAATTCTTCTCAAGACCGACTAAGATTGTCATTAAATTACGTTTTTTTGCGTGAAATAAACGTAACTTTCATGTTTATAAATTATCAGGAAAAGCCAATTTCTTTAATATTACTCAACAGCATAAAATATCAGATGCGCACGCTTGTTTATTTACGTACACGGTGTCATACATTTACGCGTATTCTGACGTCATCTTCAGGCTCATAAGTAATTTGATTATTATTTTATAATTATGATAATAAACAGAGTTACGTTAACGAGCGTAAGTGATTTTAGTGTTTATTATTATTATTATTATTATTATTATTATTATCTTACAAGTTTAAAGGTGATATCCCACAGTTTAGACGCATTTTACTATTTTTAGCTGAAATTACCATCGCACTTGTTTATAGATTTGAAAATAAAGGGAATGAAAAGCGATATATTTCACGCTTTGCACAGTGTTTTTCTTTTTCATTGGTGAAGGAAGACCTCCAGACATAACCAGACATATGCCTGGGTAGAAACACCGGCGCACCGCACCTCATGAACATTCTCGCCCCGACTGGGACTCGAACCCACGCGGTGAGGGGCTGGAGCGTTTAAAGTCAGCTACTCTAACCGCTCGGTCACGGACCCCCCCCCCCCCCCTCCCTCCCCCGCCCCGTACTGTGTTTAGGATATGTCATTAATAGCCTTAACCTAAACTAATATATAATTTTATTCAAAAGTTATGCACCAAGTAACCTGAGTAAGATGTAAACTGTTGGACACCACCTTTATATCTTAATGTCTAAAACACGTAACATATTTTCTGCATGCACAGAATAAGCGATTCGTTTAGTGACAATATTTACTAATTGTGTAAAACAGACAAATCTAAACCTGCTTTGCCGAATTAATCTAAGGTAAATAGTGTACATCCAGATTAGCTGATTGCTGTCTGATCAGGATCTGCACGATTTCTTGCCGACCCTCCAGCAATTTCTTGCTACCTTTGGCATAAAGTTATCAGCAAATAAGTTAACCTTACATAGATGTTGTGTTGCTTAGTGTTTGTTTGTTTGTTTTTGAAATTCATGGCAGCGACTAATTATGATCATTAAAGCAACATCCAGCTTTTTGGTTGAGGAAGACCCCCAGACACATGTCTGGGTAGAACCACACGCGTACCGCAAGTCAGCTGGAAGATCTTCCCACATTTAGTCCTTTGTCCCTTAGGGAATCGAACCCACGCGGTGAAAGGCTAAGCTGTCAAGAGGAAATACAAATCGGCGACTCTACCACTACGCCATGGGTGTGTTGCTCAGTGATAATTTTAGTTTGACCTAGACTTTAATGTATCCTTACTAGAGCATGCAGCCTGGACATTCCTCATCGACGACAGAATAAATAAGGGACAGGATAAGTGGTCTATATCGCTCGATAAAGTTTGCAAACTAATAAATATATATAAAAACCACGTTTTTGTTGACAGGTCGAGCACTGGAAATGAATTGGTATTCCCCACGACAAAGTTGAATCGTTTATCTCTCACGACATCGTTATTGGTTATAACACAATCACGATTCGATTTGCTGTTTTGCATGTTGGGTTCATGGCCTCGTGAACAATATTTTTTTTCAGGAGACGACGTTTACTTAAAGCAAATACGACGTTGCCTTCGCCATTATAGCATGCAACGAACACATAACATCACCCTAACCCCAGGATAATCAGTAACACTTATTTTCACGCTATAAGGATAATGCAGTAATCATTTGTTTGGACTCTACTTTATGCATTTATCATTCGGATGTCAGCATTTTTACTTTTAGAAATACGAGTACGAAAGGGGCCGACGATGATGCGAATATGGATTTTGTTTGTTGTTGTTGTTTTTTTTGCGTGTGTAACATAGCACTTACACAATGAGGTTCAGTTCATAATTGGCGGAAGAAGAGCCCAGACATATGTTTGGGTACAAACACCGGCGCTCTTTTCCACGCGAAAGTTACCGCTCCGATCGGGACTTGAGCCCACGCGGTGAGGCTTAAAAGTTTGGGTGACTCTAACCGCTCGGCCACAAACCACGACGCCCTAGGGGCGCTGGTAGATTATTTTAATGAATTTTAATATATATATTACTGCATTGTAAGTACGGATTTTTGTATATCTTTATAGAGTATACTACTTATAATAATGTCCAAGTAATCCATTACATTTAGTCTATAATATGTTTTATTATATCGTATTCATAAGAATCAGATTTGAACGACTGTATGTTTTCAATTAATTGTATATTCCTTAGTGAATAAGAAATTTAATTTTTTTCGACTCCATGTCTAGACTCAATTATCGAGAATATGAACGCGAGTTTGATGTTTGACAACCTTGTTCACTATGTTCCTGGACACTGGATTAGTTTTGCGAGCTTCAATTATTTATCTTGTTTTTAGCAAAATAGTATATTGTAAACTAAATAGTATACTAATTAAGCGAGAACTTTCACTAGCAAAAAATAAAATAAAAAAATAGTCCAAAATGTTTGTATTCTTAGCGACATAAATAATCTACATGTATATTCATATTATTTTCCCTCTGATGAGGGGAAAATTTAAAATTGAGCGAGAACCGTAGGTACGTTTAGTGTTAGCGGAGTGTCGGGGAATGCTCCCACAGGAAGAGTGTTGACATCTAGAAGCCAAAAAGTGTCATTTCCTGTATTACAGATGCTTGAAAAGTCTTTCTTAGAAAGCATTTTTACACAAATAATTTAATTTAAATGCGTTTTCCCAAGACGGTATAAGTATAAATACGTGCTGTATAATTTTACCAGTAGCACAGAACGCATATGTGGAACTACTAGTGTGACACACCCTGAAATGTTAAAAATATGGTCATAATGCATTCTTTAGCATTGTAACTGAATTGTTATCGATTCGTAGTCGAAGTTGTTTATAGTTATATTTGTGTTACAAATACTTAAATAATATTTTTGCGAGTATACTCATGCATCAAATTACGAATCACACACAATGTATCAATTTTTTGATTTGTAAAATTTTGAAAATTTACCTAGTCCATTTTAAGTTTTCTTAACTTTATTTGGACGTTCTTGAATTACCTGATGTCTGTTCAAACATTCGCATATGATCAGAAATTATACTTGCCAAAATCTTTACACAACAAAAAGTTTGAATATTTTGATTGGGGCATTCAAGTTCTTGGTAAACTACTGGTTTGCCACTGAATATTTTGATTGAGGTATTAAACTTCTTGGTAAACTACTGGTTTGCCACTGAATATTTTGATTGAGGTATTAAACTTCTTGGTAAACTACTGGTTTGCCACTGAATATTTTCACTGAGGCATTCAACTTCTTGGTAAACTACTGGTTTGCCACTGAATATTTTGATTGAGGCATTCAAGTTCTTGGTAAACTACTGGTTTGCCACTGAATATTTTGATTGAGGCATTCAAGTTCTTGGTAAACTACTGGTTTGCCACTGAATATTTTGATTGAGGCATTCAAGTTCTTGGTAAACTACTGGTTTGCCACTGAATATTTTCACTGAGGCATTCAACTTCTTGGTAAACTACTGGCTTGCCACTGAATATTTTGATTGAGGCATTCAAGTTCTTGGTAAACTACTGGTTTGCCACTGAATATTGGCATTCAAGTTCTTGGTAAACTACTGGTTTGCCACTGAATATTTTGATTGAGGCATTCAAGTTCTTGGTAAACTACTGGTTTGCCACTGAATATTTTGATTGAGATATTCAACTTCTTGGTAAACTACTGGTTTGCCACTGAATATTGGCATTCAAGTTCTTGGTAAACTACTGGTTTGCCACTGAATATTTTGATTGAGGCATTCAAGTTCTTGGTAAACTACTGGTTTGCCACTGAATATTTTGATTGAGGCATTCAAGTTCTTGGTAAACTACTGGTTTGCCACTGAATATTTTGATTGAGATATTCAACTTCTTGGTAAACTACTGGTTTGCCACTGAATATTTTGATTGAGATATTCAACTTCTTGGTAAACTACTGGTTTGCCACTGAATATTGGCATTCAAGTTCTTGGTAAACTACTGGTTTGCCACTGAATATTTTGATTGAGGCATTCAAGTTCTTGGTAAACTACTGGTTTGCCACTGAATATTTTGATTGAGGCATTCATCTTCTTGGTAAACTACTGGTTTGCCACTGAATATTTTCACTGAGGCGTTTAACTTCTTGGTAAACTACTGGTTTGCCACTGAATATTTTGATTGAGGTATTAAACTTCTTGGTAGACTACTGGTTTGCCACTGAATATTTTCACTGAGGCATTCAACTTCTTGGTAAACTACTGGTTTGCCACTGAATATTTTGATTGAGGCATTCAAGTTCTTGGTAAACTACTGGTTTGCCACTGAATATTTTGATTGAGGCATTCAAGTTCTTGGTAAACTACTGGTTTGCCACTGAATATTTTCACTGAGGCATTCAACTTCTTGGTAAACTACTGGCTTGCCACTGAATATTTTGATTGAGGCATTCAAGTTCTTGGTAAACTACTGGTTTGCCACTGAATATTGGCATTCAAGTTCTTGGTAAACTACTGGTTTGCCACTGAATATTTTGATTGAGGCATTCAAGTTCTTGGTAAACTACTGGTTTGCCACTGAATATTTTGATTGAGATATTCAACTTCTTGGTAAACTACTGGTTTGCCACTGAATATTGGCATTCAAGTTCTTGGTAAACTACTGGTTTGCCACTGAATATTTTGATTGAGGCATTCAAGTTCTTGGTAAACTACTGGTTTGCCACTGAATATTTTGATTGAGGCATTCATCTTCTTGGTAAACTACTGGTTTGCCACTGAATATTTTCACTGAGGCGTTTAACTTCTTGGTAAACTACTGGTTTTCCACTGAATATTTTGATTGAGGTATTTAACTTCTTGGTAAACTACTGGTTTGCCACTGAATATTTTCACTGAGGCATTCAACTTCTTGGTAAACTACTGGTTTACATACATTTTATTTGGTTTGTGAGGGAGAAACCTTGGCCTAAGCAGTCGGATACCAGCTTTAACATGAGCCATTAATTTTACAATTAACAGTTAAAGTACTCGTGTATCACATATTAATTAGGAAAAAGGTCGTATATCACATATTTATTAGGAAGAAGGTATTCAAAGCAAGACGTATATGGCACTGACTGCTCAAGCAATAGCGATTGACCGCTCATTCGGCCCAACTGATAAGCGCCGGTTGAAGCATGACGATAATGGCAATCTATGTTAAAATTAAAATGTAAACATCGTGCCGGTGACAATGCATAAAATACCCCAAACATGTACGACAGCTCACTGGTGCCGTCACTAGAACATTGTCAGTGCTGAATTACAGTAGGACCATTATTGAATCCTACAAAAACAGGCAGGCAATTTTATTGCTAAAATTGTTGTCATTCTTCTTTCTAATATTAATTCCTGTTTTTGTTCGATTTATTAGATAGCTATTATTATAACCAAACCATAGAATATTAAAAACAGTTACGGACAAGATTTTGCGTGGTTAGATGGCTTAAGGTCTTTTGTTTGTTTTTTTATATCACGGTTCTTTACGGATCTGTCCACTAGTATCTTTATATATTTTGCCAGACTGGAGTACTGTTTGTTACAAATTTAAATCAGCACCGCTTGACTTCCCGAAGATCTTAAATTAATACTACCTTCGGTTCCATATTTTAAAATAAAACGATCAATATGAGATATTTACATTGTTACATTTAATTGAACTGAATACAAATATATTTTTGGATATTTTTTTGCTACTTTGGGGGATATTTTCTTGTTTTAATTCTGCCAATACAGCTCTTTCTAGTAACTATCATATCACCATGCATTTTATAAAACTAAATGGAAGCCATTGCACTAAATGCAAAGTTAATGCTTGTCTGTCTGTGCATGCATGTAGCTAATCGAGCTATTTTTGGTATTGCACGATCCCAATCTCTTACCCTGTCAGATTATTTGAGACTACGAAAGATAACACTGTGATGAAGCGGCTCAGGCAGTCTCACATGCACACCGCATGTCACTCGGAACGCCTCGGATATTCACGAATCATCTCTCGGATGTATGACGGGAAAACCCCGTGAAAATGAACATGTTGGTACCTATGACGTCATCAAAATAACATAGATCAATGTTTTGTGATCTCTTGAAAATGCAGTAAGTTGTGTGTCTAACGAGATGGGAACAGTTTTGATTGATAAATAAAAGTTTATAGAATTAAATAATCGTATAGAAAACACCTATCGCATTTTTTTGAAGAACTGTTTTATGGCGTATAATTTTTCCGGCGAACAAAACTAACAATCGTGATTCAGTAAGTATCATTGCACCAGATACATCCTAGGGATGATTGTCCTGAGGACGAAATTACCCAAGGAGTTCCGATTGCACCGCATGTCAGATGAAAGACCTCTCAGTTATGCTCCCACCCACAACCACTCCTCGACCGCGACTCAAACGCGCGCAGAGAGGGGCCGAAGAGCCAGAGGCGTTTAAGTATCTCTTCACTCGGTCATGGGCAATCCTGTGTGCAAAGTGTTCTCAGGCAATCGGAACACCTCGGATAATTCACGAATCATCACTCGGATAGGTAGTCAAGATTACCCCGGCCATTTCCCTAAATGGGACTTCTTTTGTGAGAGACGTCAAAACAAAGATGGCAGCTCGTATGACAGCTCACTATAGTACGATGCCTGGCTGCTCAAAAATTTAAATCACCCAAGTTTAATTTACCCGGCGCAGCAAAGACACAGCTGTAAAACGACCCCATTTTTATGTTTTGTGCGAACTACATTTTAAGCACATCTTCCGACTTCCGGCGAACAAACGATCGTGATTTGAGCAAGTATCATTGCACCAGATACATCCGAGGGATGATTGTCCCGAGGACGGAATAACTCGAGGAGTTCCGATTGGTTCTCAGGCTGTTGATTATGTATGTTACGAATGTAAATTTGTGTAAGTTCAATTACGTTTCATGAATCGTCCTTTTTCCCCTGGTATCTACAAACAAGACAGTGGGAGACTGAATTGAAGTTCAACTGTTGTGTCTACTGAAGAACATTCATGTATTATGTATTTTAGCGCGTGTGTGAGTTATGGTTTGAAGCAAGTAGCTGCTTGAACGGTGAACTTGTCTTTTAAATAATATAATTCACTATTAACCCGATACTGGTATCAAGCGAGACAATACATCAGGAGGCCAGCTTGTGGCTCCCTGGGTTGCTGTCCCTGGTAGCTGGGATCACATGCAGACAGATCAGGAACCGCTTGCAGAACCATTTATCAGGTGAGATTTTGCTCAAGTTCGTTTGTTGATTGTTGTTGATTTGTAACAATAATGATCATATTAGCGACGTCTAGCTTATTTTAGTTGCAGGAAAACTCCCGACTTATGCATTGGGTAGAACTACCGGCGCATCGCAGGTTAGCTGGAAAACCTCCCCACATGAAAGTTCTAGCCCCAACCGGGACTCGAACCCACGCGGTGAGGGGCTGAGGAGTTACAAGTCAGCGACTCTAACTGCTCATGTTTACATTTTTTTTACTTGCAAAAAAACACTAATTTTACAATGATACAATTTTTAGTTTTACACACCACTAACCTTGCATAGTTAAGGTATGACATGTAACAGCAAAAATAATGCATCTTAATCAAACTAATGCAAAAAGTGTAGATTCAGATTACCAAGCCCTGCTATATGTCAAGCAGTACATACAGTTACATGGCGAATAAAGGCTAAAGGTATGACATGTAACAGCAAAAATAATGCATGTTACTCTTAATCAAACTGCTGCAAAAAGTGTAGATCCAGATTACCAAGCCCTGCTTTATGTCAAGCAGTACATAGTTACATCGCGAATAAAGGCTGAAGACAAAAGAACAACAACTAAGAATTAAGTAATGATTATTAATATTAAGAAAATAATGAACTGTCAATATTTGAGCTTGAAAAAAATCTCAACTGAGAAAGAATTCTGAAGGTTGGACATGCTCTTAACATCTGGCCACGCCTATACACCCAACACAGGCACATAGATCGACAGACACACATGCTTCCAGAGGTAAAGGGGGCAGTTAGTAGCAAAATGTAGCCATAGACTAGACAGGGTTAAATACGTGTGTAGCAGCAGCAACAGCTGCACCTGTTGCAGCAGCTGCCGCAGCAACAGCTACTTTAAAAGTTGCAGCAACAACAACTACTGCTGTAGCAGCAGCAACAACTACTGCTACGGTGGCACCATCAGCAACGACGGTCTCAGTTCTGGTGTAGAGGCATGCAGATGTCAAGCTTGACAGGATCGGAGTGAGGTAGTAGGCATATATGCTCGACAACAGTTTATTAACAGTTTTCAGAAGGTGAACTAAATAAAATGCACACAGTTTCAATGACAAGGTTGGCTAACAAGTGCAAACAACTAGTTAATAACATACCGACACTACAGAAATATACATGGACATCCCAAGGTAAGAAATTGTAGAACAATACAACCCATGCTTCTTATTGTGTTAATTGCAATTTCATCAAAACATGCACTTATCACATAAATATCTTGAAAAGCTTTTTTTCCCCCCGCCATTTTGATGCTTTTTAAGAAGAAAAAAAATCAAATGACAGGATGGCATAATATATATCGAGTTACACAACAAGAGAATTAAAATGAGTTGGTTAATAGGTAGATTATTAATAACAGAAAATACAAGGCATGAACTGCCTGAAAACAGAAAAAAATAATATAAATATTACCATTGTGAGTACTGCAGAATAAAATAAACTTCAGCAAAATAAGAAAGAACTAATCTACAGCACAACAAAAGCTTGTAAAACAAACAATTATTCAAATATATACATTCAGTACAGTCTGAAATGCTAATTCCACAACATAAAGTTCTTACACATCTTAACTGACATTATCACCATCCTAGAACAAAAAAACAACAACTTAAAGCTAAAATGTTAATGCTTCACACTTAGATAACACATGCAAGCAGCAACAGTGAAAACACCATAATAATCATCAAATAGATAAGATGTTCCACACGAAGTAACATTTTGATTTTCATCTCCTGCTACGTCTGGTAGAATTTCCCCTTCACCATGGCTACCTGCAGACTACACACAGAGACAAACATGCCAGACAGTTGCTGACCTGGCATACAGACTGCTCAGTGCACACACACAGATACGGGTATATATATGTACATGCTAACAATAAGGTGTATACAACAACTTAAAGAGATGGGTCGACCACTCGGCAGGATTTCCAGCTGGATTTAAAATTAAGAGATAAGCCTGTGTGTTATGTTTTTCTAGAAAAGTCCTGTCTTATAATTCTAACAGGTTTCTGAAAATTATAGCTACTACAAAGAAACAAGGATGCATATTTTCAGCTGGAATCAAATAGTAGTCTTAGTTCTATTTTCAGCTGGAATCAAATAGTAGTCTTAGTTCTATTTTCAGCTGGAATCAAATAGTAGTCTTAGTTCTAAAGTTTTAAGGTATGAGATCATTTTTAAGAATTTTCATGGAAAATCTTAGTTTATTGAGTTTATAGTTCCACTAACAGTATTTCAATTATCTGGAGACAGTGTCTACTTGAAGCAGATCTAGTGCTGCCTTCACTGTGTATACCATGCCATGAACACATTATCCTGACACCGAGCCAACCAGTCGTGCAATTACCCTTATATTTGATTGAGTGTTAGCAAGGGAGCTATACCATTACAATTTTGTATGACTTTGGTATGCTTTTAAATGCAAGATGGTGAATTTGGATTCTGTATCATTTATCTTAACATGTGCAGAACATATTCCATCTCAGTAGTTTCTAAGGCACCAAGGCATGGTATAAGCTGTTTCTTTCAACAGCCTACATAAAACTGAACAAGCATGCAGTGATCTATGTTAGTGTGTGCTTTTTAGATTTCATAATTATTATTGTTTTATTATAATTTGTTACTGCTGACTGAATAATTCCACAGGTATGTAATTTCAGCTTGCAAATGTCCCATTTAGTATAGTGGTTTACTTAACATTGCTGCTTATGAAGTTCTTGTATTGAAACTAAGCTACGAAGGTCAACTCATATATTATAAGCTTTTAATAAAAAAAAACTTTTCGCAGAATAAACAACAATGTATTTCTCCTTGCAAGAAAACTCCTAACTGAAGTTTCAACCCATCTCATCAAGAAGCTGCATACACAATGCAAAGTGGGTTAAAGAAAGCAAACTGATGTATATAATAAGTGAAATAATGCAAGTTATTAACAAGAGAAAACAGTACTATATACAAAGGAGTATGCAGGCAGGTTTGACTGTCAGCCCATGGGGACCTACAAGCACCCACGTCGGAAATTAAGGTGGCCCACGGGAAATGGGCTTGGACCCAGCAACCATCATCTGACTGGCATAGCTGTATCGTGGCCAAAAGAGATAAGTTAGTGCCCATTTTATTATGGACTCCAGACATATTGGCTGACAGTTGCAGGATGGGCAAATCTGCATATTTGAAAATTACAACAAACACGATAGTTTAAATAAAACATTTCATATATTTATGAAATAAATTAATATTTTGATTATCAATGACTTGCTTCAGTGAATAATGGCATTTACATTTTGTGTGTGAAATATTTGTAAAAATGTAATGCTATGGGAAAAGTCCCAAAAATATCTGATACCATATAAAGAGTACAGAAAAATATTGCCTTCAAGACATCCAAACAATACAAGTGTCATACAAGACAAACTGAGAACTAGATATTCAAAATACTGAAACGACATAGTATATTATATGTCTATAATAAATGAAGCCAACTAAAATCCGTCTGAAAATGAATTTTAAAAAAAAAAGAAAAAAATAAATATCAAAGAATGTTTCAAGTGCTCATTTTCTTGAGTTTAAAAACCTTTTCAAAGAAAGAAAAAAACAGTAAAAAGAATCATGGGGAAGAGATTGCAAAAAAAAAAGAGAAAAAAAATCCACATATAAACTTAACCCACTAAAGTTTTCAAACCATAAAACTATTTTTTTTATTACTTAAACTTTAAATGAAAAATAATCACTATCATTATCTCTGAAAGGAGGCTTACTGCGTAGATTAGCACTTATCACATATACAAGAAGAGATTCAATGTTAAATTGATTGTGTTGCATAAAAAACAACAACACCAAGTCACAATAAAAACTGGCTGACTTGAGAGGCAAGATCATTTTGGCAAGATTCATCTTGAAAAAGAACCCTTGAACTTGGTGATATTACCATACATTACCTAATTTAAAATACTCAATAACTTGAAACCTCTATTATGAAAAAAGTGAAATAATAAACATAATTTTACTCACAATTTTCTCTGATAGTTTAAAATTGTAAGGGCAAAGTGCTGAACGTAGACCATGAAAAATAGTCAATTATTATTTTATATACACCCCTGAACTTTTCCATTTTGGCAGCAAGAATAATCAGTTTTTTTTCTAATTCCAAACCTCCAAGTATTAGCATCTGAGTTATAGTTATCAAAATAAGTTCACTTTATCTGAAACTTGGAAAACCAGTTCAACAAATGTATGATTAATTAAGCCAGTTTTCTGTATTTGTATAACTCGTAATAAAGCACTTGGTTTTTGGACAAATTCACAGCATACTAGAAGATATAAATAAATAATTTAAATACATAGTTAGTCATTGGTTTAAATGGACTTAATTTCATCTTATTTGGTTTAAAACTTTAGTACTATATGGTAATATCACCTTCAACCTAGATTTACACACTACGCTACACCTAACAAGACTAGAAACCATTTGTCACCATACATTCTTGCTCTCTCTTTTCTCTCCAGTATGTGTCTCTCATAGCCTCTCATTTAACAGACTTAACATCATACACCACACCCTCCCATTTGGAAGAAATTGTCTTTAAAACTGCAATAAAAAGTTTCATGATCCTCAAATAATCAATTAAGATTCTCACACAATCAATTAAGATCCGCATAACAGACCTTAATTGGTTATCATCTGTGCTGCCACAACACAGCTGACACTTGCCTTTGGCTCATAGCAAATCTTGAAGCCCTCTGATTGACATGACACACTTGATGTACACATAAATGAGATTAGAGAATAATACAAAATGTTGAGTAGTCTGCATGAACCGGACACAAATGACATAATTATTCAGTATGACTTTTATAAATGACACCAAAATGGAGTATGTAACAAAAATACTGATAAACAAAATGTTTAGCAGACCAAGACAAACACAGACTTTTTTGTGGTAGACTTTAACACAAAAATACTGACAGATGGTAAAGAAAATTTGAGGGATTTCTGTGTTTTTTATCAACATTTACACTGACAGTTCTAAAGGTTAAAATCAAAAAGTGGTTAAAAATATGTTTACGATCAAATGCCATTCATATACACCAAAATGGAAATACCCTGTTCAAAATATGATACCTTAACCTATCTGGCATGGAAACTAAAAGAAACACTTGAAGTTCTTGATATTTGTGGTTTCTCAGAGTATGGAGTAGAATGGCTGAAGGTCCTTGTCTTTTTTTTTATATCTTGTGTATCTAATATATCTGGTTTGTTTTTGAAAGAAAAACTATTTACTGGACTGGTGAAAAAACTGTTCCACTGCTAAATGATACCTATGCTTAGATGACTGGTAGATTAACACCAGAATCAAGAAAAAAACTGTGAGAATGATTTATGGTAAATTACAATGACGTAAAATAATACAAACTGCAGCAAAAAATGTCCAACAAAATGTCTGCTGAATCCACCTTAACATTAGGTGGTGTTGAGTTGCAAGGACATTTGTGCCATCAGTGACAGATTATTAGTACTTCAGAAAAAAAAAGTTAAACATGAGGTAAAATAGAAGATATAAATACATTGACTAGATGTGTTTGTTCTGAATTAAGCCTGCCATCTGAGTATTATATATAAACGTGAGAAAACTCTCCAGACAAACATGGAAGATACTGTCAACAGCTGCATATCGACTCCACAAAAGTTTGCACTTGGACATTTTTTTATTATTATCTCAAACTCAAATTAGATTAAACCAAATTAAAAATCTTGATGATTTCCTTCAATTTAGAGAGTTAAAATAGAACAAAGTTAAACTAAACCATGGCAGCTTAGACTCAAAATCTCAAAAAGATGAACAGTGCTTCGTAACAAGACATATAAATTATAAAGTAACATGAGAGCACCGATCCAGCACTGTTAAAAAAAAAAATTAAAAAAAAAATTGCACTGTGCACATCGTCACCATGAATCTCTTGTAATACTTGAGTAACCAGGGGTGCGTCTGTTATCCATGGAAGTCTCTGCTCCCTGTTGCACATTGTCCAGTATGAATCACAGATCAACAGATCACATGACCACAACAGTGGCTTCTGATTGGTCACCTTTGATCATGTGATATGTCCGGTTCCTCAGTAGGGTGTAAATCGCTGGTATGCACCTCTATACACTGTTGCCTGTGATGAAAAGAATAATGAAATATTTATAGAAAAAATTTTATTTACTGGTTTTTAAAGATTTCAAAGAATGTAAAACCAGGACAATTTAATTTAATTTATAATTTTGAAATGGATATAAAAATGTTCTTTTCGTCTCTTTTAGTCAGTCTCGAATTAAAGAAAACATTTTTTTCACTGAATATCCATTTTTCAAAAACATCATATGCTCCTTCCTTTTGCAAAAAATAAACTGCAAACTTAAGAACAATGACCTTTACAATCAACATATTTGAAAATGGAAGGTAGCAGCTGAGTCTGTGAGAAATACATTTGCTTGTCTGGTTGAGACATAATTATGTACAGACGTATAATTATATACACCATGTGTTGACTTGCAGTGTTTTACAGGTAATTAAGCGTGTTTTTGTGTTGTGGGTTTTTTTAAAAAATAAAAAAATTGTAGCGATGAATTATGATTATTATAGCGACATCCAGCTATTTAGTGGAGAAAGACCCCACACAATGTCTGGGTAGAACCACCCGCACACCGCAAGTCGGCTGGAAAATCTTCCCATATATGTCCTTCACACCAACCTTGACTCGAACCCACGCTGTGAGGCTAAGCAGTCAGGAGTTACAAATTGGCAACTATACCACTATGCCACGGGTGCCCCTAATCAATTAGCTTGATTTTAGACATAAAACATTTCAAATGTTTCTTGTTTAAAAGGTGGAAAAAGTGGCTACCATCTGTAAGTAGTGCAACTACCACCTCATATCTCCTGTCAACATCTACTAGGCCAAAGATAGATACAAAAACATACTGCATAAAATTCCTAATTGTTTAATCCCCATGTTTACACAGCCATGCAAAATGCAGACATCTGAGTGAACACTGGCGGGCTGGTGTTTCAATAAATATTTATGTTAGTAAGATAAATGTTTCTGTTAAGAACATTGGAACATACCCCATAGCCTGGCATAGGTCCAATGCTGTGGCCTAACAAGGGGTCTGCAGCAGCTGCAGCAGCAGCTAACTCCCTACCAGCATATCTGAAACACACAATACACAAGGATAGTTAGAACAGAAAAGATTTTAAAATCTTTATAATTGAAAAGCATATAGCCATTTAAGCTAAGTTAGCAGGAGGGTTATATGGTCATCATTTCAAAAACAGCCAAGATATAAATGATGGCACCATGGGCAGAAATGATGGTTAAAAGTATATATTTGAGTCTGGTGAATAACCAGCACACCACATACAACAGAAACACGGGGTCTAGTAAGAAGATGGTTATCTTTACAAATATATAATATAAACTTATATAACATTTAAATAACATCAGAGATCTGAGAAAAGGATTTCATTATTTTAGTTTCAGCATTTAACTCTTAGCCTGCTCAATATAAAACTGATCTGACTTAGCAAATAGTTATAGAATCATATAAACAAATAGTAATTAAAACATAAATCATATAAACTGATAAAATTACACAACAGGCTTGAAAACCTAATGTTAGTTAAAGGATTTATTCCCATTTTAAGTATATTTATCTGTACTTTAATATATAGATAAGCAGTATACCTATAAAAAAGTACAGAAAAGTATACAGCACTACTGCTGAACTAATGTACCCCATTGGACTAAAATAAAATATACACCCATAGTTTAATTCAAGCCTGAACATGATTCTACATATCAGTTACACTATAACAATAAGCAGAAGTGAAATAACAGAGAACTCGTCAGACATTGTACACTTTTTTTTCTTCAGGAGGGAGACATTTGACAAATAAAATTTGAAAAAGATACACATGAATGAAACCTGCTCTGGCATGAATAATTATTTTAAGTTTGAGAGCAAAAACGCAAGTTCTGTTTTCTCTCAAGTCATTTCTTGAAATACAAAAGCCAACTGATGTGTTTTTTTCTGCCTCGTTGTCTGTCTAGCAAAATTCTTGGCATAATCCCTTGGGCTGTTTAATCAAACTTACTGCCAAGAAAGTTAAATGTGCTTTAATGGAAATGGTTTGGAATTCATCGCTCTTCAATAGAAATTCTCAAATGTATTCTCAGTCCATGCGAAATAACTTTGTGCATATTTACTTTAGACATTTTTACTTCTTTTTTTTTCATCTAAGGAATGATCATTGTCAAGGCAAGATTAAAAAACAACAACATATATATAAAATTAACATAAGTTATAAAAAAGAATTTTCACATCTTCTAATTCCCAGCTATAAATATTTTTTTTATATATTCTGTCAAAGAAATACTGAGAAAATATTTTATCTAAGTATAGTCTTTTTGTGGTTGGTAAATAATGTAATATTATACTGATTTTCAGTTATGTGCCTAAAATTATTTATGCAATAATTATATATAACATCAGAACTTAATAACAACCCTTTCACTTAATGTCTCATGAAAAAGTATCAGCAATGAAGCACTACTAGATCCAAAATGCCCTGACAAAGACAGAAAAGTGCAACAGTCTTTTTTTATTAAAAAATTACCTAGGGAAGTTGCCTGACTGAAGGAACAAGAGACAACCATACAAATGCAGCTAGGCATTATAGGAAGAATAAACAGTCTGTTAACAAAGGAATGAAACTGACACTTAAGCATAAAACCCCGGAGAAATGTCAGCCGGACACAATGCTTGTCCCACTGTCTGGTCACATTAAACAAAATTCAGAACATAGCCATTGTATTGATGTTGCTTTGCTGGGTTTATCGCCCCACCAACAGTATTTCAGTATTCTGAACACTGTGTCCACTTGAAGCAGATATAGTGCTGCCTTCACTGTGAATAGAATGTTTATTGGGTTTATCTACCGACCAATGGTATTTCAGTTATCTGGAAACAGTGTCCACTTGAAGCAGATAAAGTGCTGCCTGCACTGTGTACCCAGTCACATTTTTCTGACACAGGGCCAACTAGTCGTGAAAGTACCCTTATATTTGCTTAAGCGTTAGCAAGGGAGCTATACCACTACTATTTTTTATGACTTTGGTATGTCAGGGCATGGGATCAAACCCGGGGACTCCTGTACCTGGAGCTGATGCTCTGCAGATTGCGCTACCAGGTCCGGTCCTTTGTATTGAGCTGGTTGCAATGATATATAAGGGTGAAGAAAGAGAGGATGTCCCGATATAAATATCTGGGTAGAACCACCGATCAGATTTGTTTTTTACCTTTCGGGGTAGGTGGCAGGGCCCTTCGGGAGGGGACATTGTGTCGTCCAGAGGCCATCAGGAGAAAATCTGGACATTTAGTATTCAATTATGTGCATGTCCTTATTACTTTGGTATTTTTTATATCTAATATACACTAACTTAGAAGTAACCTGTTTTCTATTTTGTTTTAACTGCATGCGTTATAGAAATAAATAAAAAACATTTTACTTCAAAATTTGATGGGGACATTCGGCTGTTGCAAGGGAAATATAAAACATTTTAATCATAGTAAATTAAACAGAACCCCAGATCATCAGATTTCGTGAAATATTAAGCAAGTAACAATATAATCCATGTTTATATTAAAATATACCCAGCTTTTTCAAGAAATAATTCTAGAGTTTTAACAAAGCCTCTGCATTGAACATAAATTTGTTTCATGTCATATTAATGCAAATTAAAATACAAAATAAGTTCACGCCATAATTATAATGCAAAGCAAGATCTACACAAATTATAGGCTAAGCACAGTTAAAATGCAGCATACCATTTTAAGGCATTTGTCTCCAGTGCGATGCAAATTCAATTACTTACGTTCCTTGCACATTAAGAGAAAGTGGAAACTGGGATGTGTGACATGAATACAAACTTGTGCACAACGATCCATCCTGCATTATCAAGATCTAGTGTAGAAACATTTACTTATTTTACATCAATTTCAATATATCCATTTCAATATATTTAATATTCTTATTTGAGAGAATTATTTGCACGTTCATTTGAACGGTCAACCTTGACCTTATATGGGTAAAAACAAATTGACTGCATCTCATGACATACAAGAGTTGTCACTGTAGAAAAGCTGTCTAAACCAAAACAATAATTTATTCAACCATGAATGAGACTCCAAGAGACAAAAGAAAACGTGAAAAAAACCCAACAACACCAAACCTAGATGCCTTACTGCTATTTCACCACTGAATATGTAAAATATACAACTGAGCTATGTCGATAATTGCCATAATTTATTTGCATAGAAGACCTTGAAAATTTGTTGGTACCTGAAGCTAGACAGATATGCCTTATAGCTATTTTTATCATTGTACCTTATTCAATGTGTCAAAGTAGCTTGAAAATCTATATTCTTAATAGCATTTTTCTACACACAAACTTATTTAACAGTGTAAAAGAAGCCCGAAACTTGTAAACCCAGTAGCTATTTTCATCAGGGAACCTTATTTGACAATGTTAAGGTAGTCTGAAAACTTGTATACCCAGTAGCTATTTTCATCAGGAAACCTTATTTGACAGTGTTCAGGTAGCCTTAAAACTTGTATACCCAGTAGCTATTTTCATCAGGGAACCTTATTTGACAGTGTTCAGGTAGCCTAAAAACTTGTATGCCTAGTATTTTTATCTTGGAGAACTAATTGCTAAATAAGCCCCAGGTGTATCATTGCTGAGTTCCGGATCAGTGTACATAATTGAACATAATAAAGTTCATCAAGTTTTCATGATAATCTGCACCTACCCAGCTGCTCCGTAGGTGGCTGCCCCTTGTACACTAGTCATGGCCCCGACTCCGCCCATAGCAGGGAATGTGTAGCGGGCCGTCGCAGGCTGGAGCCCTGCAAGGTGCGGCTGTGATGTGACCAACTGGTAGCGCTCTGGGGCATATGCAGCCAACAACTGGTCTGCTGTAGCATACTGCATACTGTCAACAAAGAAACAGTTTCCGTTAGATATACCGTCAGGATGAATTGAAATTGCAGGAGTAGACCTCCAGATTGGATTGTTAATCAGAACCAGAGTGCAATATATCCCAAAATTCTCAATCAAACCCTATTTAATTGGTACTAAATTGATTTTTTAGAGTATGATGCTCTAATAGGTACCATGTTTGTAGGGTTCAGAAGAGAAATAAAGGATTCAGTATAAAAATATATAACAAAAAATAATAATATATAACAAAACTCTATGTTATATGGGGTTCTCATTGAAATCGTCACTTTGAGGCTATTATAATGAGTACCAGTAACATAAGCTTTGAGAGGAAATAACAGGATTAAGTATTTTGGAGAAATACTCAATTAATCTTGGTTTAGTATATGTACTGTTAATGCAAGTACACATAGTAAAAAAATACAGCATGCTTCATTATCTTGCCTGTCATCCTTGCGAATGGGCAAAGCTAATCTTCTATGCATTTGTTCCAGTTTTAGCACATTTCAGACACCAATGCTATAAAAGGTATTTGCATAATTTTCCATGCAAAATATATTAAACTTGAGTACAAGAAAAATAGGGTTAACAAATTTAAATAAGCATTAAACTTTCAGTAGTTAATGTAATCTAGCAATATAAAGAAGATAGAACTTAAGTGCAAAAATGCTGTTGGTGTTAGTTGTTGGTGTTAGTTGTTTGCAACAAAAAGGCATTTCCATGGTTATCACTTGAAATCAAAGTGAAGCTTACAGTTATTGAGAATATACAGAACCAACTATTTTGCACTGATGCAACAAACATCTCTTAGGTAATTTAATGCTGAAGTGAGACTGGGGCTTAAATCATACCATGTTAACTAAAACTACTAGTTCAGTGATAATGGATTTTAATATATGAAGTTAACATCATATTAAGTGAAGATGCATCCATTGGAACAGTCACCTAACATTCACATTAGCAAGCATCACAAAGAAAACTCTGGTAATTGAAGAAAAAGTTTGGTTAAATACCCCTTTGTCTTTCCAATTTATTCTCCTGAAGTTCAATATAATTTGATTCAACTACAATGCACATCATAATTTGTGGGTAGAGTAAAATTTTAATTTCAATAATCAGATGGAAATCAGTTATTATTGCATCAGTGTGATTTTGTTCCCAAGCATTTTCTCATTATTACAGCAAACACTGCCTGCTGACACCACAATAGAGTAGAATTGTGTAAGCACATACAAGAAGGTGACTTTAGAATTACTTGGGTTATAAACAAATGTAGACAGCTAAGGATAAAAATGACTTTTCAAATGAAAACTAAAACTTTCAGATGGGGAGGTTGATCAGTCATTGTTGCGCTGGTGGTTCTAAACAGAAATATGTCTGTTGTCCAACTTTAATTTATCGTAATTGTCAGTGTGGCAATCGTGAAAAACAAAAAACAAAAACAATATAGGTCAAGTAAAAATTAAATTAAAACCGGACAGCATGCAAATAAACATGGGTGACACAACACAACACACTATTCCCCACCCTCTGACTCTATTATAGCAGTATTCAACTTCCTAACAGCATCAAGAAACACTGTTAGTAGTGTAATCGTTCATTAATGTTGGATCTTGTACAAACAAAATTGGATCACTTCACACATTAAAAAGAACAGAAAAAGACAAAGGAAGTATCATGTTGGCATGCTGAACTCTTCAGTAAAATCAATATTTTTGTGTGGAGTATAAAAAAAGCTGATTGTTCCCCAACCCGCAGACAGCATTGGCCAGGGGAGCTTAGACTGATGCCAGTTTTGTTACAAACTAATTTTGTAAAACAAGAAAACAGGCAAAAATAATGTTCAGTTTTATAAGAGGAATTGAAAGGCGCTTCCTTCAAGTCTGGGACTCACTTCTAAAAATTTATATCTTATTAAGAAATTGTGTGCACAGGTTTCATCTGTTTCTTTGTCTACTATGACAAGATAGGGAACATATTCATGCGATTGAAATGAGATTGCAATGAAGGGCACAAAAAGGCGAGAGATTTCACAACAAACACAAACTTACTGGAGCCTCTGACTGCCAAAGTAACAAAGAAACAACAACATATATCAGTACTTGGAGACTGTAGGGAGCTAAGCGAGTCATGAGTGAGTAAACATATAGGAAACAGCCCTGCGTTGAAATATTAACATATAAATCATTCTTATCAAAAATAAATATTTTCACTACAGAAAATGTGTGTAAGCTGTTAGTTCTACTGTGGATACAGGTTAAATTATTAATTAGCAAACATAATGTTTTAAAAATAAAAATAAAACAGTTGTGAGAAGAGATTCTGAAATAATAGGTCTATTAATCAGTGAGTAAAACTAAACAAGTACATGTTTACATATGTAAGTGGCTGATTACAAGACTACCTGGACAGAAAGTTATTTATGATCAGCAGAAACCTTGTCTGGGGAACTGACAGTGCTTCAGAAAAGTCTTAACAAAGATTCAACTGAAGCAAAAAATTGGAAAAAAAGTTGAGAAATGTGTCGCCAGGCGAGGATTAGAAAGAACTGCCAACAGACAACAATTTTGCTTTTTTTCCAATATCCTGTCACTTTTCTGGCAATCTATCAGACCTACGTATCTACATTATTCATTTTTTCTCCTTTAAAGATTTATCACAAAGCAAAGTGTAAATGACACTAGAAACTTTGTCATACATAGATGTGATTGTAAACAACTGTAAAGAATGATATCAGAATATAAAAAAAAATAAAGTCCCGACCCAACTGAGGTAAGAAAATGTAATGAAAAGTTTTTAGTAAATATTTATATATAAAAAAAACTTATTTCATTTTTATTGCCTTTTATTTTTTGTTTCTTTTCGGCGAGAAAAAAAATTTTAAAAAGTAAAGAGAACTATTAAAATGTATTGTATTAGTAAAAAATTAAGTAACAATATTAAGTAAAATATTAAAGGAAGCAATAATGATTTTAATATATATACATACGTGGCATATGGCAAGGCAGCGGCTGAGATGGGTGTTGGTTGTCGTAGAGCCGCGGCTGCCTGAAGTTGAGCAGCTGCCGCCGCATTGTAGATACCCCGTGTCGCTAAAGCAGCGCGACCTCTTGTTGTCAAGGCAACACCTCTGAGTGCTGCCGCTGACACAGGCGATATAACTAAAAAAAGTAAAAGGTAAGCTGTGTGCATCACATTCACATGGGCGGGTTAAAGTTGCAAGCAATATGAAAAAGTTGAAAAGCATTCAGTTAAAAAAAGGTATAACAGTCTATGAAGATAATAGTAATAAAAACAGGCACGTTATTACAGGGCATTCAGCTGATTTTTGCACATTATGCAAACACATTGATTCTCAATAGCAACGGATGAACATTCTAATATTTGGAATTTTAGAAAACGTTTCCAAGGGAAGGGGTTTGGCGCTGCTACAAATGGTTATGTTTCTACTCACACAGTAAAAACCTCATCCCACCAGAGTTAAATCATGGTCCACAGAGGGGTTATAAGCAAAGAACAATTTCTGACCCTAGAGTAGTACAGAAATAATGTCAATTGGTCAACAGATAATGCATTTATGTTATTTGTTTTGGCGTTGGGAAACTGGAAATATGCACAAAGATCCAAAGACTAATGTTCCATTTTCTAAAAGATGCTTTAATTATCAGAAAAAAAAGTTAGAAACACTGGAATCCATGCACATGATTCATGTTTTGTTATGGGTCACTATGCAGATCTGCTATCAGCGGCAACTCTGTGAGAGCCCTTAGTAAGGACATGCCATGGCAAGGAGAATAAATCAATAAAACATAATCTCCAATGACTGTCAGTCTCTGAGGGGTCCAGCCTTGAAATGTTAACACATAGAGGAGACCTTGTAGTGAGACAGTGCATGCTGCATCCATGGCCTGACCCAGTCAGTCCCCGGCAAACCTTTCCCTTCCTACATTAACAGAATAGGGCTTCCATCCCCATACCCCACGTATGTTGTTTTTTGTTGTTGTTCTTTCTCTTGGGGGGATGGGGGGTGTTTTTTTATTATACGTTCAACTAAACATTTGAAAATAGTGACCATTTGAAGCAGATAACATGCTGTCTTCAAGGTGATAACATGCCAAAAAAACACCTGACATGATACCACACCGCATCAAGTTATCCTGACACCGGGCAAACCAATCCTGGAACTACAATCTGAAATAAGTGTATGCCTGAAAGAAATTTCAGAGCTTTATCTTTTTATGTAGCAAAGTTATGGCCTGGGCTTTTTATCACAGGCCTCTAATCACGTGCATCTTTTATTTGTATGTTCAATTACAACATAATTGTCTTCATGTGTCCATATTACTAGACTTGTAACCTACTGTTGAAAGGGACGAAATCACTTCTATTCACAGACTTAAATCATAATCATCCATGGGTAAGAAAGTTTCATGTTGGTACGCTATATTCTGGTGTTTAACTTCTCTGAGCATTACTCTTCTGTGAGTGTATGTTTGTTAGTGATGTTTTGAATTTTATCTTAACAAATAATAAAACTTGTTTTATCTTGTCTGCTGTTTCCTTTTAAGAAAGATTACAAAAGCTCACATTGGAGTGCAAAATCTTTCTTGAGATTTTCTTTTTAGAATATTTTATATAAACTGATGAATTTAAAGTTTCTTTGGACAATAAGGAAATGGAATGGGCTTAGAAATGAATACAGATTAAACTTAAAATTATTTTTGCCATGAAGTTGCAAATATGGTGAAGTCTCTGTAATAACAAACTTGCAACCAGTAATGCATACATCAGACTTGAAAATGAGTTGCTTGGATAAAAGGCAGTTCTATCTGCTTTGATCAGGGCTTGTCTAGTTTGTGGCAGAGCCCCATCACAGAGGCATCATTATCAAGCCTTGTATCCAAGCAGGCATTCATGTCAGCTTAGATTAATATCATTCTGATAGATCCAACAAGAATGTGCTTAATTATAAGGCTGTGTTCTACTATACCAATGATGTTCTGTCTAGCAAGTAGCCATGAAAAGTATTTATTTGATAAGGAAATATGGAGCACCTCCAACATGGGATGGCACGCCTCCAAGCTTGCAGAACACTAACATGATACAGAGCCATTCATAAACACACAGCATACATTTCTTCTAGGAATTTTCCATTACCTTAAGTAAGGTTCTCTTTCACTAGTATCACCCTATAAATCAAAGATGCAGATTTTTATCACTGGACGTATCAACGAATAAAAAAACCCAACCCATCCTACTTCCTCAGATTAGATCGCTGCCAAAAAATTTATTACCTAAGTATCTTAAAAGTAATCACTGTCAGATATTTTCAATAAAGCTCACTAAATGAGAAGTTTCTAAAAGCAAAACCCTTTCTAGATTAATTTAAATTTTCCTCCAGGGATACAGTAATAGTCACTTTATCAAAGCTTTTCAGGGGTAGAGGAGAAATTTAAATAAAGGTGGATTATTACATCATTTATTTACACTGTCACAATCACCCTGTGAGTGTCAGAAGCAGTTTTGTTTGAGACCTGGTAAATATCTGGATGTTTGATAGTCAAATTTTTAGTTCCTTAAGAAAAAAATCTCCCTCACTTAACTCTTAGCCTGTTATTCACATATTTATAAGGTTTAAGCAAATAGTGTAGATCCAAGTCAGCCAGCTGTTAGGAGCTGCATGTCAGAACCTACACAATTTGCTGCTCAGACTCTGTTTATAAGCATATCAACACCAACATGTAACATGTAACATTAATAATATTAAAGAAAAAAAAAACCCTGAAAATTTTGTGTTTTTAACAAAAATATAGCAAGCTAAGGGTTAACAGAGACATCTGATTAGATTTTTGGATGCTACAGGAATGGCTTACTGCACTTAACTGCAAACATTTACTAAAAAAAAAAAAAAAAATCTGCCAAAATCTGTCTTCACTATTTGCTAGTCATAATCAACTTCTAAACACCTGTGGGTATGTTTGACGTAAAGCTGTAAGCTGCCGTAAGCTGCAGAGGATGTGAGGCAGCACTAATAATCCTCGGTCCTTCCTGTTTACTTAGCGGAGAAGTGCCACAACACGTAATTACGGCTGACAGGTCATGCTAATAAAGTTAGGAATCTTTTGCTCTTCTGCCAGAAAATATTGAGGTGAATATCAAGTTAATCAGCGAGAAACCAGGAAGGATTTAGACAAGAAACCAGGACGATTTAGACGACTAATCAAGCTCTCTTTGGCAGGAGCTATAATCAGGTGAATGCTGGTGTGAATAAAGATGAATTGGGGTTTACAGCCTTCTATCTACATCAGGGGGGAATAGGGTTTTGGGCTAGAATTTCTAAATTCTTTGTTTTATTTTGTTTTCATTTTTAAATCTGTTCAAAAGAGAACAGTTCTTACTTTGATTGTATCTCAGGTTACTCAACATCCTGTCATCTAGAAAGGTTGTTTCTACAACAGATGGAAATAAAATGGTGTAGAAAAGGCCATAATAAAGAGACACTCATGCACCAAAGCTGCGACTGTAGATACACAAGGGGCGCCTATTGACAGTCAACACTTACATGCAGTGTAGACATAGAGATAAAGGGTGGCCCAACACTTAAGTGTTTTTGTTTACAGGAAACACAATGGACATTATCCCTTTCGCTCATGCATTGGCCATTTTACGCCTTTGTGAAGCAATCACAATTATCAATCTTATCATAGAATCTGCACTACTTAGGGTTTATTTGTTGACTGGTTTGACCATGAATTCACTATTAAATGATGATTTAACATACATGTATTAGAAATACCTTAAACTGTTTTAAAGAAAAGAAAATAATAGGTAAAATTTCAAAATCATATATATGTACTATGAATAAAGAGATTACTATGTATTAAAATTTCTCCCTTGTAAGTGAGTTATATATAGTTAATGAATCATTTCCTGGTACGTTTTTTTTTATTTAAAAAATATATGAAAATCATATTTTATTTAATATTTACATATGTTTATATTGTATGTTAAAGCTTTTGCAGCATTATACTCATGTAATTTACATGTATCTGTACTTCTGAAATGAATTTATCGTTAAGACTGCTGCGTTACATGTCATTTCTAGTTAGTTTCAGTTCAGTTGTTAACAAAGAGTTATCAAACTTTTATAATGCAAAGCTGACTTAAATCTGCATTTATAACGCATACAGAATTGTAACAAAATGCAATCAATTACTTTCCAGATGCATAAAATTACATTTAACCTTATTTAGTCTCTGTTCAGAATAAACTATCACCAAAAAAACTTCGTGACAGCTCGAGTCATTACTGGCTGCAAGTTTCCAAATTTCAATGAGTGCTTCTTGATGTTTATTATATTCAAATGTATCATAATTCTTTTTTATCTTTCTAATACCAGTTTTTAAACATATGTTTAGTCAGGATCACTAAAATGGTAATGTGTGCAAATTTTTGTTAAGTGTCTTTGACATTAAGCAGATTATTGAATACTGTCTTCTTAAACTCTTTTTCTGTTGTTATTCATGATTATTTTTTGGTTTTGCCGAGATAATTACAACTTAGACAACCTTAATGGCATTGTCCTATTTGTCTAAGCACTTTCCAGCTTTAAACTGCCATAAAAATATGCTAATCTGACTTTTTTGGGGAAAAAACAACAACTTCCATTTGCGCTTATTTATTATTCACAAACTAATTGCCCCATGGATTACTTTCCTTTTCATATGACAGAAAGGGATGAAGGTTGATGTTTGCAGTTTTGTTGCCAGGGCAATCAGACTCTGTGTGTAATGAGAACATTAGCTGCAAACAATCACTATTAACCCTTGTCTCGCCATGTTGTTTCCACCAACTAATTACTTACAACTTAACGCAATTGTTACATAATACGATCACAAAAACAAAGCAGCAAATAGTGTAAATCCTGATCAGACAGTTCCCCGTGGGAGCCGGCTGATCTGGATCTAAGCTACTTGCCTGAATCTTGTAAATTCTTACTCAGTTTAACAGCCACAGCTATTACAACTTGGACTATCAAACAATGGCAAGAATTGCCTAAACTATCTGTTAACAGCTTGCCTAATTTCCACTGATGGTAACTGAAGGACAACAGATCAGTCGCTTCCTTTCTGTTCTTCCTTCATTGAGACCTCCAACTCTGATATAAGATACAGAGCTTGACTCAAACCAAGTATGACAGGAAGCTGAGTGCGTAGCTCATGGAAGAACATAACCTCCCCAATAATGGTTTCACACAGAAATAAATGCTAATATTATGGTATACAAAGGAATCCTAACAGCATATTGGTTTAAGCTAGCATACTTTGTCTTCTATATTGGTTACAAGATAAGAATAAAGTCAAATATCTCAAAGTGAACTTACATACTTGTATATGGGATGATTTTCTTTTTTCTTTTTTTTTTGAAACCATGTAAGTCATAACTGAACAAGTTATGGCCTGTTTTTATTCTTATACATGGGATAATCATCTCCTCTTTCGAGATTTCAGATAAATGAAATTAAGAAGAAGTGCAGCGTGTTTACATTCCTGTACATGGGATGATGTAATATTTAAAAAAAAAAGGGAATCCTCTTGCCCAGTAAATAAATATATATATATTGTTTTATATTTAGATTATTTTACAGAAACAATACAATGTTATATAAACATTCAGTTACAAGTCTTACCATTCGGGATAGTAGGAGGTACAGCAGTTTTTTTGGTCATAACACGAGCAGTAGCATTGTTCACCTGATGGGAGGATGGTAAGACTTTAGCAAATAGGAAATCTGAGTACATACAATCATAGCATACAATCAACAAATGATGCAACACATATGGGTTCAAGAGCCATCTGTACAATGTGAATACCTATGTTTGTTTGTTTATTGGGTTTAGTCCTACCAGCAGTATTTCAGTCATCTGGAGATGGTGTCCACTTGAAGCAGATATAATGCTATCTTCACTGTGTATAGCATGCCGTGAACACCTGGCATGATACCACACCCAGTCACATTATCCTGAGACCGGACCAACCAGTCGTGGAACTACCCTTATATTTGCTTGTGCGTTAGCAAGGGAGCTATACCACCACCATTTTTTACGACTGGTATGTCGCGGCCCTGGATAGAACCTGGGGCCTCCAATACCTGGAGCCGAAGCTCTACCGATAGCGCTTCCAGGTCCGTTGTGAAAACTCATGTTTTGTTCTATAGAAAACTTATCACTGACATAATAAAGATCATTATAGGAACATCCAGCTCTGGACATGTGACTTAACAGAAAAATGGTGAACTACAGGTCAGCTGGAGGGAAAATCCACATTAATCCTTGCCCAGACTGGGATTTGAACCCGTATAGTGAGAGTCAGAGGATTTTTGAGTCAGCAACTACTCCTAGCCTTTGAAAATATGCAAAAATGGCAAGTACGAGTAACCATTACTTTAAGTGTTCTTACAGGCAGAAATGTAGAGAAGGGGCGAAATATGAAATATTAATATATTTGGGCTAAATTGACAATATTCTGAGGGTTGGACCAAAGTATGAAGAAACCAGTTTCAAGGTAGGGACACAATATGCAATTTCTGATATTTGGGTTAAGTTATATGATTGACTTTCAAAACTTAGAGTTTCCTTCTGGCCAATAATAGCCAAGACCAGGGCCAAAACTAATAACATAACTAATGTGGGAAAATGCATTGCCATTTAAAGGACTGAATTATTAATTACTAGATAAATCATCCATGATGCAAGAAGATTTATAGCATAAGCTTATTTAAATGCTTAAAGTTCAACACACCCTTAAGTTTAACGAGTTTTGAAAATGGCTCCGGAAATACAGCTGCCAGAGTACAGCATCATTCACAGTGGTGTGGTTGGTGTGGTGATTTAGCAGAAATATTGGCAAAGTGATAGTTTGATGATAATCAGACCTTAGGAGATGGACTCAAAAATCACAGAAATTGACAGATAGCTCTTGAAGTAAAACATATACACAACTCACCCTTTTTCAAACATGCAAAGACAAGTGTCTATTTTAATTTCAATTTTTTTTTTTTTTTAAAAAGTCGACATATCTTTAAGAATTTCTTCTTTTTTTTTAAAAAAAATAAAAAAGCAGCAAGTTGTATATATGTTTAACCCATACAAAATTAATATGCAAAGAAATAGCAATTGCGAAGTTATATCAAACTGGCTATTGGTCATATTTAAACAAATGTGTTACATTTAAAAATGCACAGAGAGGTACTTAATACTTAAAATGCAAGGGGAGCCAGTTTGATGTTCTGGTGAATGATGGTGCCCAGATCACAGTTATTGGGCTTTAGTAAGCCCAAATACACCAGTTGCACGTGCAGATGCCAATACTCCATTCCCTGTCTAGTCACCCTTACACAGCAGTGCCATTGCCTTTACCTCACCCAGTGCATACCTACCCATCCCATTTCCCATGTATATCAAGCCGGGAGTTATTTTAAACCTTACTAACAGTGCCCACATCTGTATGGCTTTTATCCTACCACCAGAGCTTATGTAAGTTAAAATGTTTACCCTGACAGACATTCCTGGCATTGATGCTCTCCATCAATTGTTTATAACTGGTCCGAATGCAAGACAACAGTTGTTTTACCTTAACAGACTTCATGGCATCCATTGCTGATTTTCAAGGTAACCCCACACTTCATATCAATCCCATCTGAACCGTTCATTCTTCTCTCACTGAGAAATAAGTAGTAAACCATTTTTCCTGGGGGGGGGGGGGGGGGCTTTTGTTTATATAATGAAGAAGATCAAGAGGTTGAATTTGGAAGGTGGGGTCAGTTTGATGGTGGAAACATCAATACTCTAATGTATTCTCAAGTAACAATAATCTGGCAGCTTTGCAAGCTGACCAAATCTGACAGCAGTAGCATTAAAGTAGTTCTGACTTCTTTATTGCATAATGGAAGGCATATTGATTGACTACTTCTTAGTTTCCAGTCATTGTTTTGTGGGACTTTCTGTTTTGCCTGGACAAAAATAATCTGGCAGCTGACTCGTGCCACGCTTTTGCAACTTTGTGTTACTGTTCTCCCCACACATCATTAATTATTCCTGCTTCATTAGCCATAGATTCCAGGGCACCCTGTAGAGTTTCCCCTCCCACTTGAAGAGTATCCTACTGCTGGTTCCCAGTTGGAACTATGATAACCCAGGGCAGGTGCACTGGAGCCGGGGCCCATCATCACCAGGCACTAGCTTCCACAGCCAAGATCCCTGAAGGCCTTACACCGATCCATCAAGCCTCCAAGAAAGCAGGATTACAAATCAAAATACTAATTTCTACAGCTCTGACATCCAATCTGCTGAGACTATTGATTCAAAGCCTTAGGGAATTTACATAAAGTCAAATTCCTTTTAGACAAGTCCTTGATATAATAGCTCAATTAATATTTTGGAAGTTTGAATGAGTGGCATTGTGAAAACCACATATCAGACAATGTTGTTGCTTGATGGGAAGAAAGCATTATACAATAAAATGGGTTTCGTTACACTTTTTCTTCCCATGAGTGCTTTTGCCTCAAGAATTGTCGGCAACAATTTGACACAGGCATTTGAATCTTCAAGATAATATTCAAATCTGAACACAGGTGTCTGGCTGTGGAAGCTACAATGCTAATCTGAATGCTACACAACAAAATTATTTCTCAAATGTAGCAAAAATTTTCCTCAAGTTGTAAGATAAAATGCAAATTCAGCCATGTTTTTAGACAGGAAATTGAAAAGATAAACATTCTTCAGCAAGAATCTGTTATCTTAAACAGTCTGGATGTATTCTGATTTATATCTGGTACAACTCACAATTTGGGCATCTCTATGTAACCTCAACAGCTTGGAATAAACCAACAACTGGGAAGCTGGCTTTCATGAAGCTCAGAAAAAAGCCAGTTGAAGATAAAGCAGCCAGTTCACCTTGATAAGTTTTACCTGAGAGGGGGGCCAAGAAACCATTAAATTGATGAAAGGATGGCAAGGGGGCATCAGTTTCCCAGGAGTTGGTATCCAAGCCAGAAACTTCCTATGGTTGTTTATCTCAAGATGTGATAATATCTGTGGCCCATCAGTATGTCAGAGATAAGTCGAAGATAAACAATTAACTTGAGACATACGATAACTGGTTCCAGACATTAAAGGATGCAGAGACCGATGCTGCACAATACTTTGCCAAGTTACATTAATGCCAAGCAAGAAATACCTTTGCTAATACAGGTAATTAAATGTTTTTGGGCCATTCATTTGCGCACATAAAACCAGTTAAGCATCTATGTTTTAACGGGGAAAGAAATACCAGGTGCATATATCCCAGCCAGAAAAACGATCTACAACAAGAAGCATTGATCCTGGGACAATTCCAATAGGAACCATAGAACAAGCATGGTGGACCAATGAACAGGTCGTGGTCTGGGATCTGTATTCATAATTTACAGGCCCTATAGGAAATGAAAGAACATATAATTATAAAAACTAATATATCATATCCACTGGCTGGTAAGTCAGACCTCGTGAGGTACTGTCCTACTCTCCATATGCCCAAGAATGCAGCCCTAGGGAAATTAAGATGCAACCCAAAAAATTATTTGAGAACTGTGAAATTAATCTATCATCATCCCAAACCTATCCAGAGCCATTTCAGGATCATTTAGGAACCAAATGTAGCTAGAACCAAGATGGGAATTTCGAGTCATACAAAATCAATATCTCCCCTTTCCTCAGTGCTATTGAATAAAGAACAGTTCTACAGAATATTCTTGTTTGCAGTAACTGGAGATGCCCAAACTGTCCGCTGTATATTTTCAAGAAAACTGAATGTACAATTCACACACAAAACATCAATAAAGTGGGGTCACACCTACCTACTTCTTGTATCCTAGAGTGGGGCCAGAGAACTTAGGGTTTGTTTGGCCTTACAAATAAAATGAAGGCGTAAAAATGTGTTGTAATTGCCTGATTACTTGATTTAAAACATTAATCACTTTTAAACAGCATTGCAACAGCACAGAATGAAGAAATGCCAGACACAGTGAAACTAAACATAAATACAATTTTTGTCAGCTCACATAACCAGACTGTATCTAGCCATGTGATATAAAACATAAGCACACAGGCATCATCACAAACTTTCTGATATTTGTTGTACAAAACTCAGAAATGCTGGACTTCCTGTGGCATCTGTATTTCTACATCAATGCCTAGGCAGCTGATCCGTGAGATCGAAGGAAAGATACAATGGAAAATATTTGTGCCAAATGTAGCCATAAAATATTGGTAAACAAAACATCTACTTCATAACCAAAATGCACACAGATCTCAAAGTCGATTTTACTAAATAAAACAGTACGGGCCCACAAAACTCAGTCGTACATTGAAGGCAATTTTGACGAGTAAAAATAGTCAATACATCTGTGGTGATATCAACTCAAAATGCACCCATACAGATTTCTAGGTGATCATATTGAAAAAAGGTATAACTGTCCACAGACTGGGTTTAAACCAACGAGCTGCATATAATTTCATACGAACAAGGCAATACAACAAACATTGACAACGATGGACAGGCATTTCTTTATACTGCACAGGATCAAGGTAAGACAGGACTTATATAGCATTAAGTGTTTGTGCTTCCACAAAAAATAATGAATAAACATGCACCTCAATTTTTCGTCCCTCAACCACTGTGCCGTTCAGTTTTTCTCGTGCTCTGTCCGCATCTGCGCTATTTTGGAAAGTTACGAAACCAAATCCCTACATGCATCAAGGAAAAAATAAGGAACATGCATTAAAATTCGTGCAAACGAATCAATGTCAATACATATAACAATGTCATAATAATCAATGGTCAATCATTAAAAGTATTACATGCCTGACATATTTTTTTTTGTTCAATATTAAATAGTAAGAATGAAGTTAAACAAAGAATGACAAAGAGAGGAAGAGACATATTTGTCTGCACTGCTCCACTGTTTGAGCATGCTCGTGCCTAAGTAAGCGACACAATTTTCATGCTTGAGAGTTTTCCAGCAGACACACGGACGGACGCTTGGATGGACATTCCACCATACAGACAGAGAACAGTAGTAGCAGAGGTTGTGATTATACATAGATAACACATAGCAGGAACACAAATATTCTCCCGTAGGAGTCTGTATATAGTATATGGATACAGGTATAGTCATGGTTGGAAGTACAAGAGGCAGAAACTATGTTCATAAAAACAGTGAATGTGACTTGGCAGCTTCATTTATTACACTGTTACAACTGACATTATCAGAAATGTTCAGGCGCTTTGTATCAGAATTAAGACAGTTTGTGGCAACTGAGGTAGCATTTATGATTCGAAGTGCCATTAACCAAGAGAGACAGAAAAAAACACTAAAAAAATTCCTTTTAATATTCCAGCTAAAAGTTGTGTTTAACTACAACTCTTTAAATGCTGAAAAATGTCCTCCAATGATATTTCTATCATCCCACATCAGGGTATAAATTCAAAAATGCTGAATTATGCATGGGTAAGAAACCCTTTGGGTATTAACTATAAATGAACATTTTCACCCTTGGCTACTTGTTAGATAACCAGTAGAGATTTTTTAAAACATCTCCAGTCTCATTTATCAATGGAGATTCCATTTTAAAAACATCTCCAGTCGCATTTACACTTTTTTGGCTGATAACTATTCATGAATATTCACTAGAGCACTGAAGATTTCTGATAATGGAACTCCTTAGAAACATGAATATGACATGAGAGGTTATTTGCATTCATGCAAATTCTTTAATAGTTATATACTTCATTATTTTTACCATTTTTACGCAGAAAATGGTCTCAAAAATGAAACTTTGTTTACTAAAGCACTGGATTTGAAGATTAAAAAATGCTTACTCATAAAAACAGCATGTATATTTCTTACACAAACAAATACAAATAACCTCAGTAAATAAAAACAACAACCAATTGACATGTTTAAGAGTGAGCCAAGATAATGTGACGGAGTCAAACATGAAACAGATAAATCCTTCTCAACAGAAATTAATAAAGATAACGCATACAGTTGATTCAGACCAGACAACTTCCACTGATTCTCTCTTATCAGGTTCTGCACTATTTTCTGCCGAGTCTGGCAATGATTCTTGTTTCAGGTTTATGCAAATATATGCCGGAAACTACGAATTTTTAAAGGTTAAATGTAATTCTCAAATGTAGCAGGCTAGGAGTAAATATCCTAATCATTTCCAGAATCCTTTCAGAAGTCTGGAATGCCATTCTGATGAGTAAGACTGGACCTGGGATAGGGTTGGCATGGTTGGAATGGCAGCTGTTTACATCTTACCACACAGCAGGACACAATTATATATGCTATGTCTTAGACTGGTGCACTTTGCAAAAAGAAAAGGCCAACATCTACATTTTAGAGAAAATGGAAATATTTTGGAGACTTGACAGCAAACAGTGGAGATCTTGACCAGACAGCACCCTGTCGGAGCTGGATGATATGGACCTTCATCATTTGCCTTATTTTGATTATGGATTTTATTATGGACCTGCATTTTTTGCCTTATTTTTTATTAATTTGTGCACAGTAATTAAAGAGATATAATTCCAGATATAAGTTGCCAGTTCTATTTAACCTCCCGATACCAAACAGACATCAGCTGTTCACCGCATTTTATCTCTTTTAACCCCATAAGGCTTTTTTCGTCAATAAATTAAGCACCATTTACTAGTAATCTGCTTAAAATTTCATCCATGGGTTAAAACATCTTACTCAGGACTTAGTAGTTTTTTTTTTGTTTTTTTGTTTTTGAAATTCATTGCAGCGATCATTTATGATTATTATAGAAACGTCCAATTTTTTTGGTGGAGGAAGACCCTATACACATGTCTGGGTAGAACCACCAGCTCACTGCAAGGCAGCTGGAAGACCTTCTCTCAGAAAGTCCTTCGTCCTGAACGGGACTCGAACCTATGCGAAGAGAGGCTAAGCAGTCAGAGGAGTTACAACTCGGTGACTCTACCACTATGCAATGGGTGCCCCTCGAGACTGAGTAGCAAAAAGTGTATGTTCTGATTAGATGGCTCCCAGTAGAAGCTTGGTGGCTTGGTGATCCTGATTATCTTATGCCTAGCAGCAAAGAGTACGAAATCAACCCAAATCCCTAAATGAAAAGTCTATTTCATGTTTTACTTCATCATTGTCTATAAAGTCTAAATTATAATCTTGGATTATTATCTTTTTTAAAATTCATTTCCCCCGCTGTCATAAATAACACAAATTGATGTTAACAACATACTGTCTGTAACTTTGTAAGCAAATCTCTCTTAAACAGGCATGGAAGAATGCCAATTACAAGCTGACTGAGAAAATATTGTCTGAAAAAACAATCTATCATACTTTCTTTCTCTCATATTCATCACGATTATACAACAGTAGTTAATGTAAAATGCTATACCCACTTATTTCGTTCCTACAGTTCAACTGATACTGCAGACATTGAAATGGGATTGTAATATGGACGGATTGTATATATTGGTTTATAATTCGATATTCAAGTAGAATAGTCCATTACAAGAAGTCTGAGTCTGTATCAAGACACATACTGCCAGAGCCTAAGGGAGACCTCAGCTGTTCAATGAGATCTATCATTTCCAATTAAGGGATGCTCTTTTCTATTGTTTCCAATTAAGGGACATTGTTCTGTTATGTAATTGGCTTCTCGGGAACCCTGTTTCCTCGGACACTCACACGACTTTAGTCACATTAGCTTGGCTACACACCTCAAGAATACAAAAAATCATCATCAAAAGTTTTTTATATTTAAATATTGGAATAATTATTAAATATGTTAAGCAATGAATTTTAGAATTAAGTTGGCTCTAGTGAAATACGTTTGTAAATATTTCTTAGTTTTTACATATCATGGGATTTGAAAACACACTTTTCATGAATAAAATCTTATTGAAACTTCTGACATTTTAAAAGTATTGTCGTAATAAAATTCTTTTTTACAATTTCTTTTCCATTTTAAAGCAATTCTGGTCGAACTCATAAAAGTAAATTTAAAAAAAAAAAATGATATGAAGCTATAGTGCCATTTTTGGCGCTAAAAGAAATCACTAAGAAACATCTGTGATAATAATTCCTTCAAAAGAGCCTACTTAAATGAAAGCTAAATTTCAGCAATGAATAGCCACAAAGGTCCACATAAGTCTGTAAAGAATATGATGATAAATTTGGTAAACTGTTAGCATGATTTATCATCTATCTGACACGGCAATGTATTGTCTGATTGACTCGCCCAGAATACACGATAAACATCCACAGTTTATACCAACTAATACAAGACAATATTGCAGATTGCCATATTGATTATTTGAGAAAAGCTGGATGTTAAGTAGTTACAATTTCGTGCTTAAAATATTGAGAAATATTTACACCATTTTAAACAAGAAAAAAATCAACTGAAATTTCATTTCATAGCCAAACAAACAAATTGAAGTATCCAAAATATTTAAACTTAATGAAATATCTTGGCAAATCCACAATACTGCCTTTGAAATCAATTACATAATCATAATTTTGAGATGAAAATAATCTTTCAGAACTGTCATCACAGAGAGGAAAGTTACTGAAAGTAATTATTTTGTTCATACTTTATGAGGTTATCTGTTGAAAGTGTGATAAAATCAAGTAGATATTTATCACACAAAGAAGGCAATGATGTGGTGTTGGGAAGATATGATAGAGCCGGTGTTCAGTTCTGTGTTCAGTCCGCAGTGTTCAGTCCACAGCATCATCAGGAATATGAGGATGCGAGAAACCTGACAACTGAGCCAATCATCTTGGAGGGAAGACCCACACACCACATCATGCCATCCTGATCAACAGAGCTTGTCAGGAGCAGAAACAACTGATTCACAGGGGACAAAAAATCTGACGCCCAGGCATAAGCTAAAAAAATATCTGACAGCTTATATAAAAAGGATATTGAAAAGTAAACTTTAAGCATTTAACTTTTTTCTTTCTTTATTGAACTGAATTCTTTATTTAACTGAACAGATCAACAGTGGCATCAGCCTGTTGTGGTAAGTTAATATTTTAACAAGGTTTTCTTTACATACATGCATCCAAATTCGCACATCTCTTTGTTTTGATTGTTAATGTACCACAGCATACAGGCTACTGTGGCAAAAATAACACTTATAAATACTTTTCAGACAAAAATAATACTTCAACACTCAAGATTTAGCCAGTTGTTTCTGCTCCCCTGTATATTTAGCCTGAATTTATTTTGAAGGTTCATTGCATTACTTATTTATTCAAATTTATTTTAGCATTACAGTTAATGAAAAATTTATTTTTTTATACAAACTGTTTTCATTAAGAATTCAGGCTAAACATAGTTTATAAAAAATGTATTGCTTACCTTTGAGCCACGTTCATTGAATATAATTTCAACATCTAAGATCGAGCCATACTGCTGCAAAGAACAGACATAAAAAAGTAAGAGAAACACATAAACAAAGATAAAAATACGTACACAACAATTATGGGAAATAATAATTATAAATTGTTCAAAGCAAAATGCAAACTGTTTTAAGTTATAATTAATATTGTGTTTTATTATTTATCATTACCATGCATTGTAAATTTTATGACAGATCATGTTTAAAAAAATGTAAGTGTAAGAAAATTTCATACTGAAACATTAATGGAAAACTGCAGTGTTTTATTTTTTTTTAAATTGAACATTGGAATTAAAAGACTACAGATATGCTTGGAACAGCTTAACTAGACTTATATATAGCAAATAAATACTTTTTTAAAATGGTTACAGATGAGCATATTTGTTGTTTTTTTCAATCCAAAAATAGTTTCCATATGATTAGTCATATTTCCATAAGCAGGGACTCTTTCAGAAGTTTTCACTTAATCTTGTTTTAAGAGTAGTTTAAAAATCGCAAACGATTAACATTACTTTTTTTTTTTTCAATTTGCAGATTTAACACATTATATAAGCATACAAAAAGGAAAACACCCTTTAAATAAATATAGAAATGATTAAACCCTTTTTTTTACAGATATACTCCCTTATATCCATGATTTGATAAAAAAAATTGTGAAAAGGTATAAATATAAAGTATTTTTGTTTATTTTTTAATTTAGCAGGTTTCAAAAAGACCGCTTACCCCAAGCAAGTTGCGGAGGTCTGCCTCACGGAACCTAAAGGGTATGTTTGAGACATGCAGTCTCTTTGGTCCGGAGGTGGGGGAGGATGCGTCCAGCTTCACCACGGAACCGCTGCTCTCTCCGGGACTTGTCTGACTCGCCTGCTCTCCATCGACTAGATCTGTCTGCTGTAATATCAAAAGACACGTGTATTAGTCTATACAAATGCTGATCAGGGATAGACAAATCGTGAAGATCCAGATCAGCCAACTCTCACTGGAATCTGTCTGGTTTGGATATGGAAAATTGCTTTCGAGTCTATACCATTATAGCAACCTCTGCAGGAAGTCTGCAGAAATAACTTACAATTCATAATGAGTTAAAAAAATAAAGCTGGTTTATGTTAATTGCAGTTTTTAAATTTGCCGAGAAATATTTCTTGCAAATATTTAATAATATATTTAATGAAAGAACATTAACAGCATGACTAGGTCAAATAAACTGTTCATTTTTCTTCAAACAAAAAACTTTATGACTTTTGTGCATGAAAAAAACAAAAGAATTTCATTTGGTAAATTTGCTAGGAATATTTAATCATTTTAAAACCTGACTAGTAAACTAAAAAAAAATTATATTTTAAAATAGACATTTTCTAGATGTCAAAATGTTATTTCAATCATTTATTTTACACAACAATGTAACATGCTCAGATTGATCCACAAATAAATGAAACCTGTCATTTAGTTGTCAAGCATGCCACTAGGTCACATTAACAAATCAAATACATGAACCAATAATGGCCACTGATTTGACATTACAATAAATTTGACATGACGATTAATGAAATTGCCTTCACAAAATGTCACTAATCTTGCATGATAATTCAAAATATCAAAGTTCATGCTATTTTTTTATAAGGCTGAACACTTCAGTAATAACTTGGGAGTCTACTAAGTGAGTAATTTATCACTTTCTCGCATGTATATGCCATTTTACACCTTTAGAAACCATTCACAATTATTAGCAGAATGTGTATGACTAAGGGTTTCTGTGTAGGCTGGTTCAGCCTTAAATCTATTATTACAAGATGAACATACATTTATTAAAATCCTTCTATCGCTTTTAAAGAAAAACAACAAAGTCAAGTGAATTTCAATATTATAGATGAACTATGAATGAAAGGGATAAGCATTCTTGTTTAAAACAATACCATAATAACAACAATGCAAAATAAGCACTATAAATGACAGATCATTATTCCTCTTGCAAGAAATGCATGCATTTGCCATAATATTCAAAATAGTAAAATACTGATGGGAATTAGTAGGAGTAAGTAGTTTTCAGGGAAATGTGGGGAAATAAATATTTACAATACATTTCAAAACCAGGGTATAAACTGATATTACCCATGTTATAAGAATTGCTTGTAAGATGTAGTTTTAGACTACGGCTGTCTACAGTAATGGCAAGCAATAACATTTCCATTATTTTCTGATTTCCCGACTTGGCCAATTTTATTGAAGAAATAGATAACATCCCCTGACATAAACCTGATTCTACTGCTGGTGTTATCAAGTAGTTGGTGCTGGGAACCAATCAAACATCAATCACGCCAGTCTGAAACCTGACATATTTAGTATGATTTACTAACATGTCTGTCACAATGGCCAAATATTTATTAACATTTTCCATGTTTTGATCTCGTAAACTGTTCCTACATGCCTTACTTCCGACACAAATAGACCAACATCAACTACTAGTACTAGTAGATAATAATTCAAGAATTTTGAAAACAAATATTGGGATTCAGTTTTTTTTTAAAAAGTGACACTTTGAAATTAATCTAGTTAATCTGAGATTGTTACTAGTACTAGTAGATAATAATTCAAGAATTTTGAAAACAAATATTGGGATTAAGTTTTTTTTAAAAAGTGACACTGAAATTAATCCAGTTAATTTGAGATTGTTACAGTTATAACAAAAAGTGGAGATCCTGACCATCCAGCTCTATTCCCTCTGAGCAGAGATGGATCCAGGAGAGGGGATGTGGGGTGGGGATGCATAGCATATCGCCCAGATCCATACACCCCACCCCCCCACCCCAGAAAAATTTGTTGGATCCACCCCTACCTAGGAGAGATGGCTGTTCAGGACCTGTCCTTTTTGCTGCTATGTCTCCATGGGAATTCAGATGGCTTATGCAATAAGTTGTAAACAAATAACTAAATAACCTAAGTAATTAAGCATGTTCTGCTAACAAATGTAACAAACAAACAGGTTCACAGAGAGAACTTCATTATGAAAGGCTTTTGTAGATTATTTCCCAATTATTGAATGGCATTTATGGGTAATGCCAGGCTCCGACAGAATATAAAAGGGTGAAATATAAAAGCTAATCAACTGGTGGTATTTTGGTAGAAAGCATGGCTGCCATATTGCTCCCAGAACACTCCTGAAGAAAAGCTGTAATAATATTTGTCCCTTGATAGGCTAATGGATGAGATATAAAAACAAAAGCTGACAGTATTTGTTGCTGGAGGATCAATAGGGAGAGATGGGTGAGTGAGTGAATCAGGCACAGTCAACAGTCACACATGATGCCATGTGTTATTGATTGGTGACCTCTATAGTTACTACACAAGCATCACAGTATCATACAATGTGTACATGCACCTCTGTGTGCAGATCTGCAACATATTTGGGCAATGCGGGGCAAGCTCTTTGTTCTTTTTTCTTTAAGCCAATGTTCATATTGGTTAGGTATGGGTGGGTGGTGGGCATTTTGTCAAGCACTAAATTTGGATTTTTGCAGGCTACATGTGACCCATGTAAACAATAATGCATAACCTGTGTGCTACTAAATTGCATTGAACGCATTTACTTGGATGGATGGACCTTGCCTTAAAGTCTTGAATAACAGATAGTAAATGATATTTTGTTGTATGTCAAATAGCAATGTCATACTGAGTGATGATGTAAAAGTACAAGTCTCGAGTAAAAAGCTTCAGGGTGGAATTACACAAGTTAACAAATTGTATGCCTCTTATAGGATGTGTTAACTTCCGAAGGCAGCGTTTTGATTGCTAGCTACGACGTCCATCATTACACAAGAATATCAGAGATCAATTCAAGATTCCTATGAAGTGTGGTAAACATTGCTGAGCTACATGCCTGGAAGTATTAATTGTTTGTGTATGAAAAACACTTAACCTGCTTAGAATGAATTGATCTGGCTTCAGCAAATAGCGAAGATCCAGAATAACCAGCTCCATGCTGGGAGCTATCTGATCAGTCACTATACTAATTTGCTGTGCAATCATGCTCTATGGCATCTTGTTTAAACTCATAAGCAAATAACAAGTCTCATTCAAAAGTAATTAAACTCTTAGCATTCATTTAAAACCCTTGCTACATTTTAAATGCTAGCTAAAAGCTTCAAGACTGGATTAAAAAGTGCAGATCCTAATCAGACAGTTCCCAACAGGAAGCTGGCTGACCTTGATCTACACTACTTACCTAAGCCTTATAAAAATATGTGCTTAGCAAGCTAAAGGTTAAGAAATGTAGCATGATCAGGGAGTATTTCTTCTTGGAGATAGACCATAGAAATGATCAGTCCACAAAAGAAGTTTCCAATGGTCAGTATGCTACATATGCCAATAATTTTTTGGGGGATGCCACTGTGTGATAGTTCAATAGTTATTGATCTGTGGCTAGCTTACGATTGGTTGGGGCCAATTAGCACCAGAAGAATCCATGGTATGGATGCTCTTGGGTCAGGGTAATGGACAAAGGAACCCATGTCATTCTAATTAACTGCTGGCCTAGACTGATGGGGGTGGCAGAAGGGGGATAATTATACACACATAGGCATAACAATGGGTTTTATAGCCTCTAGTCTTATATAAATAGGATAGGCAGTAATTGACCAGTCTTGCTACTTGTACAGATCTGGATCAGTAAGCTAGGTTTAGCATTATAAGTCTTGTATGAAGCATTATTTTCTAGTATTTTAAGCATTGATGTGTTATTATATATATATTGAATACAGATTGCCAGAGTCCAAGTCTTAACTACAGGTGATCAGTTTTAGGCAAACAATAGAATCAGATTAGCTAGCTCCCACAGTATGATCTGGATCCGAAATATTTGCATCAATTTTCTATGATATAAGAAGACGACTGATAATAAGTACATGTCATTAACAAAAATGTAGAATGTTATGTGTGAACTCGGACTAGCTATCTCGAACTGTACAATCTGGATCCGAAATATTTGAGTCAATTTTGTATGTAGATATTAGAAGACGACTGAAAACAAGTACGTGCTATTAACAAAATGTAGAATGTTATGTGTGAACTCATTTATAATAATACAATAGATGAAACATCTGCAGCCAAATTTCCTGCTAATGAATTGATGATTATTTAGTCAGATGACTAATCGGCTTTTAAATTGAGAAAAAAATTACAGACTATTAACACTGCATACATTCCCCTCCAGCACTGGTACAATCAATTCATACTTGTAAAAGTGGTGAGATTCTAAGAAAGGTTGTAATAAAGAAGAGCTGAAGTTGCCTTGTTATTTTGTATTGATTTTATTAAGACTTCACTTCATGTTAGAAATTCTTCCTAGGTCACCAAACAATATTTCTTCTTGACTACGTATAAGATGTGGTAGACTGGATATTCTGTAAACCATAAATATTTAAGTATGATGCCTGTGTTTAATTGGCTTATACAGATTTGTGTCGAACTTGGGAACTTACTTTTTTTATGAAATTTAAACAAAAATCTAGAAGGAAAACAAAAGGAGACTAAAGAGATGAAGCACAGATTGAATAAGATTGCAATATTTGTACAAATATTAGTTAATGTGACTTCACATTTGAATAAAATTTTAAAGGACCTACTTTTAAGTTTTTTAACCATGTCCAGTCTGATCAATTTTACCTCTTTAATGAAATATAGGCAAATTAAACACAAATAAATTTTCTATCAATTATTTTATTTAAATAGTTTTGGTGAGGCCTAAATGTGAATAAAATATTCTTTAAAACCTGGCAAAAGATAAGAATATTTCCCTTTATAGAAATAAATAAATACCAATACATATTTATTCTAGTAATACCAGCTTGTAAGCCTCACAAAGTAATTAAATCTCAGTTACTTTTGATTTCTGAAGTGTTTTGAGAATAATAGTAGGTTTATGTTTATTTGAATGTATGAAAACTGCTAGAAGAAGGTGTTTATTTCTTTCTATCCTTTATATCAGTGCCTGAAGCTTTTATCAAATATCACATCCATTGATTTTCTGACATTTTTACAAGATTTGTTATTTGTAGAACTTCTTAAGTTATTCAAGTATAAATAATATAATCACTACATCCCAAAAACAGAGGTTTCTGACAAGTTTTTTTTTTTTAATCAATTTTAGTCTTGGAAAGCAGTAAATCATCATTTAAAGTTTTCACATGACTTATGAAGCAAAAATGCTAACCATGATTCCATTTGTTTAAAAGAGATACATTTCTAAACATAAATGACTCCAGTGCTAGAAGAAAAACCCTTCAAGTTGAAATGAAATTGCAAAATAATGGCACTTGCTATTGTATTACTGGCTTACAATTGAATTAACAGAAGAGCTTCAAACAGAAAATCAACCAAACTTCTCAGACTTTTCAGTTTTCTCTAAGACATATCTTAAACAGGGGTTCAGTTAGATATTTTAAGTAGAACTCAAGCTTCAATTAGTTACAATTCTATTTGACTTGCCCCAACCACTAAAACTTAAGATATTTTTGCAGAGGTATGAGTAGTAATGGGTTGCATTAATGATATGGATATTGTCTCTCTTGTTAATCAATATCCGAGGTATACCAAACAGTAGGTAGGTCCTTTTAGTTGGAATTCTGGGACTTTATCACCTGTTTTTTTAGATATTGCAATTACAGTGAATTTTCTTACTTTTGCATAAATATAAGCTTAAGATTCATTCAAATACTTATAGAGATATGTTATTTAAAAAAGAAAATGAAAGCGTTTGTTGACGATGGTTAACCTGGATATCACGAGAAAGGCAGAAAAGTCCACATACACTCCATAGAGCACAAGCATAAAAACTGAGTTTAACAAAGGAAAGGACCTACTTGCATTTAGGGATTATTCATGGGAGGTTATTCAGAAATGTCTCTTATTAGTAAGCTATTCAGAATGCTAAGTTCTATCAGTTGGATGTTTACAGCTGATTTGATCCATCACCCCAAACCATGCGGAGAAAGAAAACAAAAATACTCAACGTACATTGATTGTGGGCCTGGTCCTTACCGTCTGCTGTTCAACTCCGCCATTCGGCGTCACCGTAGTGATGGCAGTGGAGGTGAAAACAGACTGGTCACTTTTGAACTCTGCGGGGATTGAGACCGGGGTTTGAACCATGACTTGTTGGTAGTCCTCCAGCCCCGTGGTCTGGGCATACTGGTACGTAGCTGGCAACTGATTCTGAACCATGTGCTGTAAATAGACCAAGGAACATCAGTTATACACTCAAACACACAAATGACAACCAGATGCAGATGGCTTGCCATCTTTGTCATGTCACACATGAATCTTGTAGCGAAAACCGAACATAACTAGAAGTCTAGTTGTTTGGATCGCTGATAATCTTAATCATTTGTATGCCACTTACTGACGGACAGATAAAGTTTAGAGGAGAAATAATTAGCACTTACTTTGATGTATAATGTTTAAAAAAAATGCATCGAAGGAGTGAGAATCAGAATTTGACTTCAGTGGTGAGTAGAAAACACCTAGTCTCTCAGAGGTATGTCTGAGTTAAATAAATAACAAAAGTAAATTACTTCAAGAATGAACCATAAACATAATAAACCACAGCAAATTATCATCATTACTTCAAATCAGTCTCCTAACTAGTCTACACCACCAAGAGTTCTGCCAACAAAATCACTAATTCTATTTCTAAACATGGCAAGAAATTGTCGATGTGATGCATTTCTTGTACAGACACTAAATGATGGCAGGCATTATGCTCGATTCCTCAACCCTATAAAATTACTGGTGTTCTGCTGAAATAGTTTATCATTAGTCGTGATATTATGGGCTGCAGTACTAATAGCTGACATGGCCGTTTATAACTGTCACAAACATCAGGCTATAAACTTGGTGAATCAATTGTTATGAATAAAATGTTGCACAGAGCTTAATGCTGAAAACGAAACATTGGGACTGATCCTCAAAGCCGCAAATATCATAATTTACTAAAAAAATCGATGCCTAACAGTGTTCAATGAAAAAGACACATCTCAATTAAATGTTTAAAAATTTACTCAACAATTTCATTCAATAAGATTGTGTTTGGAAGAAGACCAGATTACATGTCTATATACTGATAAGTATACCCTGAGCACGGCTAGCTATCCATGCACGTGCAGCCATGTTCCAGATCAGCTGGATCGGAACGCACATGCAAGGTCAAACAACAACAACAACAGCAACTGTGTCAACAAAACATCTCAGTCATGACCAAAAATCACCTTTGTTTCAAATATACGCACAAAATATATAAAGAATTGTAAATTAACAAAAACTGCAGACAAATACGCATGACACCATGACACAATTTGAACACACAAAGTTTCGTCTTTCCTTACAATTTGTGTAATGTTACCACAGGCTGCTGCTAGGTCCATGTTTCTCCAGGGATAACACTAAATTCACTGGGCAATGAAAAATGTATAAGAAAACTATGCTGAATCTACTCTTCCTCAACAATTTGGCACCTCACCACGAGCATATGCTTCTTTTTGGCTGGTACATGTAAACCATAAGTTCTTAGTCCAACTTTAGCATCGAAGCATTTGGCAAGCTTGAGTCAATGACCAACTTCCTGATCATGTGACTCGGCCTGACTTCCTGTCAGCCGCTCTGAATCCACTTAACATAAGTTAGTCAAGACGAAGGAAAGACAAGAGTTGCAACAAGTGTAAAGATGTACTATCTACCCAAGTTTACATCACATGTAAGAGCTTTTCTGCAAGTGTCGATTCAACTAGAGGATGTAGCACTTAGAAAGCCTTGGATAAAATGCGAAAACTTAATATACATTATGAATGCTTACACTGTAATTAAACAATGAAGAAATTATAAAGTTAAAGCTGAGAAAGAAAACAGCTAGACCTTAATAGGAACAAGAATTATAGTCCATACTTAAAGACAACTGTTGTTTTATTAACTGAAACAAAACTGAAAATGAACTTTTTTCTTACACAAAAAAGGGAGTTAACAAATTAATTGTAAAAAAAATACCACATCATATGCATAAAAAGCATTTGTATTAACAGTTACAGACACAATACACCTAAACCTATCAATAAAAAGCAAAAATCAGGTTTTACAAGAACAGAATATATTCAAACTCAGTTATTACTTTGAAGCTGAAATCTTTGATCAAGTCAAAAGGATATGTTGTTACTATCTGGAGCAAAAACCACTTCATTGAATTTCCCTAACTCAATTTTCTGTCTTAATTCAACCTAGTGGACAAAAGCAGCACCCCACCATATACATAGTTGGACACTTTATATTTACCATAAACTTACAACATTTGTAAATAACTTATATTAATTCTAAGTTGTCTTTCTATAGACTCAGCAGCAAAAAAGTGAAGATTCCATATAAAGAACTGGCACATCAGGATCTACACCATTTTCCTCAGCCTAGTTAATATGAGCTCAGCGAGCTAAGACAGGGCACACAATGATGATTACAAAAGCAAAACCATGTATGTTGGATGGCCGTACATAGTTTCACCAATGATCCTTTCCTAAAATCCTTGACAGAGAGTACAAAAGAAGTCTTGTGATGATGCACAAAAGATGTGCTTCACTCATAAGTACCGTGCCCAATCAAATCCGATGACACTAAGACCATCACATCACATGAAACTCACAACACTTCAGCAGACACTGCTAATGTTTAAATTCTGAATTGCAATTCATTTTAAATCCTGTTTCTTGATCAAGAACAAAGAATAGTGAGAAACTATTCAAACAAACAGAGCTCACGTACCCACATCGTGCTGACTATATCCTGTATAATGTGAAGGCGGAAGATGATGGCAGTTGTACATACAACTGTGTATGAACTTGACTAGTGCTGACCTCACATCCAGATATGCTAGTCACCATTAGAGATAATTCAATTAGACAATGGTTACATGTACATGCTTCATGACTCTCACCAGAACAACCTTTACTAGCTATTTGTGACAATTACCCTAGAATTAGGCTGAAACCAAAATGTCAGATTGCTACCATGAATGTGTATATCTCAAAGTCAGGATAAAAAACTGACATTTAGGGAACATTAGGAAATTACTCATAATGACACTCGAGCCCTATTTACCAGCAATGAGAACCGTACAAAAGGCTCTGCTTGACATTTGCAGGATATTTAGGAGTCTGGCATGCATCAGAAGCTTAAAATATTAAAACACATAGCAAAAAATGATTTGATATAAATCTATGACCACTTACTAGCAAGTATTTGTTCGTATTCAAATGAAACTACAAACAGATTCTGGAGAAATAACAAAAAGTTTTCTGGAATGAATAAACAAGCAATTACAAAGAAGTGATTACCATCTGCCTGCTAAGACCAGCTTACACTCTTTAATCTAGTTTAGTTTGATGTGTTACCCAAATCAAAGAATGTGTATTAATTCACAGAATGTCCTCTGTGTAAATAAAGGCAAAAAATGATTACAGATTGAGAAACTTCAGATGTGAGAGCCTAGATAAAAATGCCAGAAATTTGTGACAAAACTTAAACAGCTAACCTTTTTCTTCTCATCCAGTGCCAGCCCCTTTTCCATGCCTTCGACCAGGATCACCATTCTAGTTACAGCTACAGAACAACTAACTGGACGAGAACCAGTCTCATATAGCAGGGTATCTCAATTAATCTTGGAAATTACATGGGGGACCAAAAGTCAATAACACTACCCTGAAGGACTTATTACATTATGCAGGGCCACTAAATTCTACAGCTGGAGCTGTGGAAAGCAAAAAGTAGGCAAAGAGAACGTAGTGCTGCCTTTTGCAATCTTATAGAAGACCAGTCAAATTAATTATTTATCTGCCATTCTCAGTTTAATGTTACTTGGTATTAATTAAAGTCAGCTTCTAAGACATCTGGCCATGAATAATGGAAAGATGCAAAGGCAACTCCTCCCAAAGTCAAGAGATCAATATAACAGTCTTATTCCCAAGCAAATATCTTATCAATCATACTTCCTGTAGGTACTAGTCCCTTAGAGGTAGAAATATATGTCCGCAGGCACTTGTGTCAGCATATGTCCCATGTAAGGTTACAAGCAATTTCCAATCGAAGTAAAACAGAAGACCTAGAAGCAACTCAGATATCAAGATGATATTAGTTGCAATGATGTATTGACAAAAGATGTCAGATTAGAAAAAAAGAACTTTGCCCAGTTGCTTCTACAGAGAGGGTAAGGAAAAAATTTAAAAAATGAGTCACAAAGGGTTAAGGCAACATTAAGCAATGCTCTTAGTAATTGGGGAATCTGAAAAGTGCAATGCTTTAAAAAAAAATGCTGATCCATTACAACCAGTCTGTTTAAGCAAAATTCCCTTGCTCAAAATACATGAATTTATATGATCTCTGCATACCATGATTTTAAAATTTGCATTTCAAATTAAAATTCTGTTATTTTCTTCCGTGTTGGGAGATACAAAATTAAGAATTTAAAAAAAAACAATTAGCATTTAAGGAGAGAAGAGAGAATATTTTGAAGCTTGCTAATACCTGTTCTAGACCATTTTGAAGTGGCCAGGCTACCGGCTGCAAAAGGTTGCCACTATTAAGCATATGCTCCATGTTCACTTCCAACTTGAATAAAACTTATTTTGATTTAACCACAACAGTCATGCAGGTCTTCAAGAACAACCTCTCACTCTTTCTTCAATGAAGTTATGCCAAGTAGCACCAGATTCCTGTATATATGTGTGTGTACTGCCAGACATAGGGTGGATGGATTATATAACACCACATGTAGGTACTGCCTCTGTATCCCCAACCCCTTCTACATGCAGCACCCTCCAGTGCCACATCTGCAACAGGGATCTGAGGATCCTTAACCTGCCCCTTGTATTAATTAAGAAAGGGTCACATGTGCTTCATAACCAACAAAAAGTTTTGTATCTGAATTGGATATATTTGCTTCTAATAATTAATAATTTTGTTGTAACATTGGTATTGTTTATGAATTCATATTTATTTCCATGTTTTGTCTTTATTGATTAATAACTATCAATTAGCTACTAAAATGGACTGGTGATTTCTTTTAATGGACTTCAATTAAAACTTACAATTACAGTGATAATATAGTCCTTTTTTATGGGTTTAAAGCTCTTGCATTTTTCACTCATAACAGTGACAGATTTTTTTCCCAAAAAAAACTTATTAAACTGTTTTATATTTTTATCATTAACCTGACAACAGGACATTTGTTTTGTTTTTGAAATAAATTACAGGGATCAATGATAATCATTATAGCAACCTTCAGCTTTTTATTACATTACATTACTTTCAAGCAAATCCATAAATTATGTACCAATTTATAAAACCAGTTCTAATTTGTAAGTTGACTTTTTTTCTTCTGGTAAGTGTTTTGATCAATATAATGCTAAAGAATTAAATTGCTCATTAGAAACAATGAAGGGACAAAAATTACAGATAAAGGACAATAAAGTGTATGAGTATAGGAAAATATCACATACAAACTTTCCTATTCCTTTTTTTCATACAAATAAAATAATAAACCTTACCATACTAAATACTTAATAAACATTATTAATATAAACAGATATTTTTTATCCCTGATTGAATCAAGGATGTGTCATTCCTGCTAATAATCTGGACTGCTTATCTAGCAGGATCTGACATAATAAACAAACAAGAAACATCACCAGTCTAGGGGCTGGGCAGGGTGTCACCAGCAGGAAGTGTGGCTAAGTGTGAAGTGTAGGCCAGATGTTGGCTCTCTAATAATTGGCAGCATCCAATTAACACTGATGATCAGTTTACACAAAAGAAACACTGACTATTGGTATATATCAAAGCCCTCATGTATTTTGCACTTTGTTTTATTCACATGAGCTGGGCAAAAATATATTACATTTTTAATTCAGACTATTCTTATATTTTTGTTGGCCGCTTCATTTAATACTGATAAAAATTGTTGTTTTGAAAAACACCACAGTAACCACTTATGAGATTTGTTTTTTTGTGTGCTGTTATTTTTTTGGCTTTAAATACATTGCAGCGACCAATTATGACATTATGTCCAGCTATTTGGTGGAGGAAGACCCCCGCACAAATGTCTGGGTAGAACAACAGGCGCATTGCACATCAAATCAAATCAAAAATTTAAAACATAAATGATCATGTCATAAAAAGGATGAACATTATTTCATCAACTAGCAATAAGCATGTAATGAAATTTATAAAAGAACTTAAAAATGTTATTGACAATTGTTTTCTTTGTGTTTCAGCTTATCCCCCATTATTTATAATCAAAACAGTAGAGAAATATTATGTTTTCAAAAATGTACTTTAAAATTATGCAAAATTAACTCCATATATGACTTGAAATTCGCAAAAGAAAAAACTGATTACTTACATAGAAAAACAACAAGTGACATAATTTACATAATCAACACATATTCTCTCAATCACTGCCCTAAAAGTATGTTTCCATCCTGCTGTTTGCTTTTGTCTATTATTTAAAGTGTAACTCTGAAATGATACACCTTTAGGCTAAAAGCTTTATTGTCAATGGAGAGGGGTTCTAATGCAGGGTTATTGATGATCGAAGATCTGCCTCTACATTTAAAGTGCCTTTAATCACAAATGGATGTTCAATGCAGATATGTTGCCATAATAAATACTTGAGAAGACTTTTATTACAACATATGCCAAGAGCATATCAGATAAACTGACAACTATGTTGATTTTTTAGCATCCTGCCATTATTGTAGCAAAAGAAATGATACACAATCTACTATGTTAAAAAAATATAAATCTCAAATGACGTGAGACTGGCAAGCTACGTTTTTTTAATAACTGATTCAATAAACCTAAAAGCAATGAGGCAGTTCTGTATTTACCACATCTTCACAAATATTAAATGTCACATATTATAATGGATTTAATCCAATTCAGACCAAAATACTTAGTGATTTTTTTTTTATCCTAATACTTTTAAAGATGCCTTCCATACAAAATATGATTTAAGTTGAGAGACTGCTTGAACAGCACTATGGAAAGTCAGAAACATGATTTTGTACAGTCACAAATCTAATTTTCCAAGCCATTTCCTAGCATTGAATCTCCCCACCAACCCCATCAGATGACTTAGCTAGCTTGATGAAAATCCATAACAAAACACAAGCTAGAGTATGTGTGCAAGAAAGTATTTGCCTAAGACAAGGGAAGAAGGCATCTGGAACAACAAATTAACTCATTCCCTTTATCTGTAGATCATGTTTCTACAGCCCTGTATCTAATTAAATGCCCCCATTGTTATTGCATCCGGCTAAAAATAGTCCCCCACTTGCTGTCACTACACACAGCAACTACACAGGCAGAGTGGCACATACACAGAAAAAGATGCTAGCAGCCTCAACTATAGCCCAGAGGTTCAGCTACACAAACTGGATCACGACACAAAAAATAGAATTGAAAAATAATGAGAAGAAAAAGTCTTCACTAACCTGAAGCTGTAAAGCCGAGGTTGCATTGACTGTGGGTATGCCAAGCTTCTTATTTTGAGTTAACAACGTTAGATACATGTTTAACAGTCCTGCCATGTCTTGGCGACTGACTCTCCTCTCACATTGATCCTCACAAGAACTGCTTCACAGTGATTTCCAGCATGTTTCCATGGTAACCAATATTTCAGTAGATATTATGGGAGACATTGCCAATTGATGCTATTTTTCACAAATTGTCAGTGTTAATTTATTTACCAATAACTCTGAATTGTACATAAACAAACCGTTTGTAATAATCCAGTTATTTGATCAGGAAAGACCCCAAAACAATTTTTTCGCAGAAAAGAAACCAATTTATGAATGTCTTTGCTAGCAGAGGGACAAAGGGTTGAGTCAATAGAGCTTGAGCTAGCGAGTGCTAGCCCGTGGTAGGGGTTCGACCAATGGACAATGGAAACTCCAAAGTCAAGTCATACACAGCTTTGGGTAAACGATTATGGTGAATATGATAAACAATAAATACAAACAAATAATAACACTTAATGTCTAAAAAAACACACAGCCTTAATCATTCCAACATATTTTCTAAAATAATACATGTAATGATCAAAAGTTTTGAAATAATATGATAACTAAATACCTTCATGTTGCTGTATTTTTAAAGCAAAAAAAAAGAGTTACATAATTATTTCTTGCTATATTATCATAAAAAAGTAGAAATATTTAATTCTGTGTTGTATAGAAATTGGTAACTTATTCAATTAAAATATAACAACACAATAACAAAAAAAAATCACATACTACATTATAGAAAAGAACAGAAAAAAGATAAACTGAGAGGGGATTGAGAGCATACTGTAATGAGACAGTTCTATTAAATAACACCAACAAAACATGCATTTGTCTACCACTGGTACTCTGTTACAAGGGTGAGGGTGCAGTAGATAGTAACATATGACAACCAAACAATCACACTTCATCTGTCTATGCTTTATTTTGTTAAAAAATCTTTCCATTGACTGAATACTTTCCATATCTTTCCAATTAAGCATTTTCTCAGATTGCAAGTAGTCAATGACAATCTGTCACTTGCCTATTAAAGTTGAAATGAAATTATTCTCAATTTATATGACAAATGTTAAAGGTGAGTCAATACAAATACAAATAATTTCAACATGTACTGCATATTAGATTTCAAAGGATGTCCTGAATTGTACATTTTTACTCTGTTTTGCTTTCTTTATGTAGGGCACAATGAAAAAAAAATCCAAAGAAAGGATAATAAATCAATGATTTCAAAATTAGCCCCTTTACAAATAGTGTGATTGTTAAAGCTTCACCATGCAGTTCTGGTTATACAATAGTCTGCAAAACACAAGTCATCAGCATGTATCTTATATACAAAATATAACAGTCAAAGAAAACATTATAATAGAAAATAACAAGTAAAAAAGTAACTCAGATGATAAAGAATTATTAAGAATTTCCACTCTTAAAGATATTTTTAGAAAACACAGAATTAATGATTTAAAAAAATCTACAATGTCTCAAAGAACAAAGCAAACACATCTAAACAAAACAGCTTAGTTTAAACATGGGTAGCATGCACAGTAGGTAATTAAAAACTGTTTTCACATTTCCAAACAATTTCTTCAATTTCAGGCAAAGAAACTACAAGAAAATCGAACAATCTCTCTTAAGAAAGAAAACTCAAGACTTTCAAAGTGACCTAATTTTAAAGTTGTGTAAAATCCAAGATGGATGCCACAGTGCTGCTTTGTGACGAGGCAGAGAAAAGTTTGAAAAGTTTTCAGCAAGAAGTGTAAAAAGTTTACCAATGGCTTGGGCCCTAGTCCTGGCCACATCATAGACATTGTGGATGGGTCCAAAGCAAACTCCAAATACTGTTCTTCCTCCAGCATCAGAAAAACAAATGGCTTCTTCACATATAAGACACAGTAGTATATAATATAAATTGTCAGTACAAGTTTCTGGGTAGCATGGAGATGGAGGCGTACATCTGGCATCAATTAGCCCCATCAGTGTCTCACGGGTCAGATAGTATCGTGGCTCATCCAATCAAAGGTAAGGATTCTTGAACCTGGCAAGTGCACAAGAGGGGTACCCCGGCGGGAATTCCAGACTCATTTTGAAAATAAGGAAAGACCATTAGAAGGCAGCACAAGAAGGCCAAGTGGACAAAGTGATGAACACCAGATCAATAGAACAGACAGTTTTGAGGGATGAAACAAATACGACAAAATATTATTGACTAAATGCTTCATTTACATAAAAAGGAGAAATTAATAACATCCCTAAGGAACCTTCCAGGAACTGTTCAGGCTGTTTGCAGACCTCCAGAAAGGGGTGCTGGTTCCAAAACTTACACCACGCAGGGCTCCTGACTGCCCTGTGATGCTGGGCTATTAAACTAACATAATGTTCAACAGTTCACAGCGGAACATTCATTTATAGCTGAACAGGATCAACAGTTTTATATCCTTCTCCAAAGATGCCATACTATTTGCCAAGATGTATAGAATTAATATCCCAGAGGACTATGTGAGGAAATTGTTTTACTGAAAACTATAAAACAGGCATTATCTTCTGAAAATAATTATACACTGTTCTTGTTATAGACTTTTTTTAATCAGTTTTTCTTTATTTCAACATTTCTGTTTTGGTAATATTTGATCTGTAGGTATGAGGATTAGACAGTTGACAACTTTTCAATGATGTTTTTCTATACATATGTCTTATAAAAAACTTGTTTTCATGTTGGAAACCAGTCTTGTTAACCAGTATTCATACATCAACATGGATTCATCCCCTTTGTGAGCCTCACAGCTACTGTATACTTGCTGATAAGCCCAGCCCAACAGATGAATGTGTATTTATATTGAGATGTGTAGCACACCTTATCTCATTCAGGTATCTAGATGGAAGCCTTTCATCAGGTACTGGAGAAAGATAAGTAAGGATATAAACAAGTGGGGAGCCGCAAGAACTGCTTCGAGCATTAATGAGGTGAAAATGGGTTGGCTACATGTACGTGTACCAGTTGCACTTCCCCGAAGATCCCTATGGAAAATGAGGTTGTCTCCCCTTAATGGTCTATGCTTATAAAACTGTATGGACTTCCTGACAGCAACAATATTCATGTAAAGATCTTACTTTCTATGCAGACATATTGAAAGAGCAATAAACTATCTGTATGACACCAAAAAGGCAAGGGAAACAGTTTCATGGCAAGATCCAGTAAAGGTAAATAACATTACCCAAACGATTCTTGTTATAAGGGATATTAACTACCTACCAACAGTCATTATCGCAGAATACTATCAATTTTGTTGATTTTGACTGATTGGTTACTAATTTTCATTTACTACTTCAATATTTTTTAATAAAACACAAACATTGGGGAGGAAAATCCAAAAGGTCAGGTTAAGTAAATGGACACAAGGATCGGTTTAAATAATGTATCCATTTTAATCTTCATTTGCTTGCTAAGTTTTAAATTTTAATATAACAATATCCCAGACTTAGACTGTTATGGTAATATGAATTAATAGACAAAAACATTTCAGGTAAATTTTTTAAAGGAAGATGACCAAATTTAGTACACACAAACAAAGGATGCATGCCAAATGACCCCATTGACCTTGATGTTTCTTCCTTATAATCAAAACATTAAAAGCACCTTTTACATACCCACAAGCTTAATTCTTCATCACTTCCTTTTTTCTCAGTGAATACTTTCTGGCCAGTTTCAAATATAGGGTACATGCCATAAATTTACAAATTTAACACAGTTACAACAAAAAAGATGGAAAAAAGTTTCTTGCAGCAGAAGGTACATTTTTAGGTCACTGTGTGAAATAAACACAAATGACATCATGCTGATGAAAATGACACATAGTGAAACAAACACAAAAGTATAAAATTAGACCTGTCAAACAACTATATGCAAAATTTGTTATTGGTCAGAACAAAATACAACATCATACAAGTGCTCATGTACATAAACTTTGCATACATGTGTATTAACAACTCAGCAAAGTAGAGTATTAGGAACTCCAGGGGATTAGTTTAAGACTAGAATATACTATGTCTTCTGACTACACAAAGGCTAGCAGTGGAATATTCATTCAGAAGCAAACACGTAACCCTGAAACCACTGATGTTTGGTGTTATAAATAGGCCATGCCAGTTTAGCACACGGTTTCTAGTCAACCATAAATAGCATGAAATCATAACATGAAAGAAAAATACAAACATTTTTATACCAATTCAAGCATCTAAACCAAAACCAAGTATAAAACAAATTCTTGAAACTCAGAATATCATGCAATATATTCAACATGAAAATTGTGTGGACGTAATCATTCCTCATGCAAACGAGATGCAAGGCACCTCCAATCCGATGAACCTACCTTGACCAATACACTCCTGCAGAGTTGAAATGCTCCCTTTCAATCTGCAAGTAATTATCAGCATTAATACGAATGTTTTTACAATCATAATCAACATCTTACTTTAAGTTCTATTATTCACCTGTGAAATAGTATACATGTTAATTATTTATCAGAAATGCATGATGAAAAAGGTAAAGTATGTGTACATGTACAAATTATCAGTTGGCTGTTGGGCACATCTAAGGGAAATGATCCATATCAAAACTATCTCTTAGTACTACTGAGAGTTGGCTCCCCTTTCACTCTCTATATCTGTAGCAAGTGCAAGTAACCTTTCAGCCAGTATTTTACCCTGACTCAGCAAACCCACAACAGCAAATCTACAAAGTATGGGCTACAATCACTTTTTTCTATGATAAATTCTAAGAAATCTTAACAATTTAACTTCATTGTGCAATATACTACAAAATCAAATTTCATGCCATAATAGATGAGACTTTTTAAATCAAATAATTACTGAGTACTATAAAAGACACCAAAAAGGTATCATTTATAGCCAAGGCAGACATAATTAAAAGAGACATAAATTCCTGTTTAAATAAGTCTCTAGAGAAAAATAATTTATTATCAACAAGATCATAATATTTCATTCATTGCTTGCATGGAAATAATAACTGGTATGTTTTTTGCAAAAAAATGTTTTAAGAGTTTATCTAGTATCCTACCTACAATTTTTTCATTTATCTAGAGACAGTGTCCATTTGAAGCAAATATGGTTCTGACATAACTGTGAATATTATGTCTTAAACAAATGTCATCATACCACACCCAGTCACATGATCGTGAAACAGGCAGACCAGTTATGTAATTAACCAGGTTTGAACCTGGGACCTTGGCGTGATGTGATTATTGTCGATTTTTTAAAAATTCTATACATCCTTGCATTGGTGTCTTATGTCAGTTCCTAATATCTCAATGTTTGTGTAAGTGATGACAGGAAGATGAGAGGTATCGAAGGTATGCTGGCAATGTGACGGACACAGTACAGCCTCCTGATGCGCCGCTGGGACCTAACATGGGACGTCCACAATAAACAAACAGCCAAGTGTTTACTCTTCAGTATTATCTGTTTGCATCCAACAATCAAACATTCTGGCCTGAGGTGAGGGACCAATTATATGACATTCTATCTGGCTTGGATCAACAGAAACTCTTTTATGAACCTGCTTATTGATATAAGCTGAGACGCTTAACCTTTAACCGTCCTATCACAAAATGACCACACATAGGCAAATACTATAGTTCCAGATCAGCCAGCTCCAGCTGGGAGCTGTCTGGTCTGGATCTACACTATTTCCTGCAGAACCTTAAGCAATATGATGTGTATTGAGTGCATGAAGTTACAAGCCAAAAACGAAGAATTTAGTATAACTTATTAAGAGCAGCAGAGTAAGGTTTAAGTCATAAACCAACATGTTAAGTTGGCCTAGGATTATGTACCCTTGCTCTCAAAGCCAGTACAACCCTCTATGTGTCTTCTGTGATGAGGTTTCACCAGATTAACTGCCTCCCATGGGCCTTTCCTTTAAACTGTCCCAGAGTTCAAAATAAGAGGAGTAAATCTGATATTGTGTTACCATATACATACAATGTGAACTCTCTTGCACTTAGAGGAAGATTTCCACTTTTAGGGTTCAAAATTATTTGAAAATGAGGGGTGTTTTTGAACATTTCAGAAATCTCCCAACTTGAAAACAGATAATTTCCTCCTTTGTTTATATGAAAATAACAAATCTTCCATTTTGCAAGTGAAAATCTCCCACTTTGGCCCCAGAAAAAAGTTCACATGCATGCATATATCCCATAATTCTCAACCATACTCTTTATTGCAGGTTCTCATAAAAATTGTCCTATCAAGATGATTGTAACAAGTACCACCTATAAAGGGCTTGGAGGAGAAATGAAATTGTTAGCAGGAGCTCCTAATTCCCATGTGTGTTGATTGTTGATAAACATGATGGATATGTGAAATGGTACAAATGTACCACAGTACATACTTCACAGTCTGAAGGAGCAATAGATGGACTGGTACACTGATAAGTTTCACCTGTGAACCCTGTTTGTGATCAATAGCTTAGAACCCTTCAGCATGAGTGATTGTTTATAGCACTATATAAAACCAGAATGTTCTGATCATCAAATATTAGCAATGTATTCTCAAGCTTTTATTTGTTTGTTTCACTCTTGTCATACTGAAGAGCATTGTGTAAAGGTCAAAGGTACACACATATACATACTTAGTGTAATAAACTGTGGTAAAATATTTCACACATCAGGTTCAAGAAAATAAACATATTTTTGACAGCCATACAATGCATTATTAAAAGTAATGATTTTGATACATACACATTATTGAGCTTTAAGAAAACAGATTTTTTACAGCGTTCAATTTATATTCAAAAATATTGATTTTCTTACATACATTGCTTCTTTTTTCATCCAATTCATTCTCCTAATATTTCGTTTTAAAAATAAGTATTTTTCTAAAACAAAAGGCCTTCTTCACTTTTCTCAATTATTCAATATTTGCAATAAAATAAACTCCCTAACAAAACCTATACCTTAAAGCAATTAAATCAACTGAAGTGGTTAAACAGCCAACACACATCACTGAAACCATCAATTCTACTTTACTGCATGAGACCTCAGGCCTAATACAGAAGAACGACCCTTAAATAACTTAGCACTCACATATCTATTATTTGTCTTCTTTCCTGAATCTTAAATTATGAAACTCTACTGCAATACAATACGATGGGAAAATAATCAAATATGAAGAGCTGTAAATCGGCTTTGTGGTGGCATGATGCCATTACCATTAATCGGCGACAAGATGATCTGTAATCAATGGTTCACACCCCACTATATAGCATTCGCATGGACCAGACACTCTCTCTCAATACCCCCGACGATCACTGTCCTTCATAATCAATAGAAAACCATACCGGCACAAAGACACAACCATGCACGCTGTAGTCCCATTGGTCACCATCGTAATCATCATTATGATCTGGCGTCTGATTATTGCCATCATGATATTGATACACCAAACACCATAAACCTAGTTCTACCATCACTCATTACTTTCCATTACTACGCGTTCTCTGACAAGCATTAGCATACATGTGAACTCTCCTACTTTTGGAGATATACTCCCACTTTTAAGTTTCAAAATTATTTTAAAATGAGGGGTGTTTTATACATTTTCAGAAATCTTCCTATTTGAAAACCAATACCGGGTAATTTCCTTCTTCGATTATCTAAAAGTTAGAAATCTCTCACTTTGCAAGTGGAATCTCCCACTTTGGCATTAGAAATTGTTCACATGACTGTATGCATGGGGCAAACCAAAAATGTCTTTTATATACATTTCTTTTTTTAAACATTAAAACTGCCTCAAAACATAAACAAAGGAATAATTATATTTCTTAAATAACAAAATCAAACCCTTTTTTTGCATTATTTTATCTTAATTCTAAACTTTTACACAAGATTCATCAGAAAGTTATACAGAAACAAGAAGACAAAGTTTTTCGTTTGTTAGATTTATATATTTTCCGAAATTCATCACAACGTTTCTATTTAAATACCAAGCAAAGTTAGAAATCTATGATATTTTAGGTATGAAGTGCAATAAATTTTCCACAGCACAACTGGTGCTACCACAAACAGCAGATGTTCATATGTCATTCACAAATATAATGAAAACAACAAAAAAACAACCTCCAACTGAAAACAACATCTAAATTTGTTATAAAAACTTATTTCATTTGCTTAAAACTGAATTTGTTTGCACGAGGACAATGTTCTTACATTTATATTGACTGCTGACCAAGTATCTTATTTCTGGAATGTTTACCTTTATTATACATCATAAAAGTTTGTACATATGCCTTTTTGATATTATTATATTTGCTAACAATTTCCCACAATGCAATTCAGACATGATTAAATAGTATTGACAGCAAATGGTGTAGATCCAGAACAAACCTCTACAAAAAGGAGCTGGCTGATCTAGATCTACACTATTTATGCTAAGCTAGTGAATAGTTCAACTGTTAAAGTCCTACATGTATCCATGTCACTGTCACCCCTGACATGTAAAACTAAAAGGTTTTTCCAAAGGTCATGTTACTAAACCCGTCACAAACTGACATTTTCTAAATCTGACTATGGCCCTCATCTGACTGCACCAAAAATAAAAGTTTACATTGAAATAAAACCTGTGAAACATTAAAAATTAGCTCTCACTTCATTAAAAAAATGGTAAATAAAACACCATATAATACATAATACCAATATTTAGCACTGCAAGCCTGTATATAGAGTTACCAAGAAGTACCTATTAATAAATGACATTAAATATTTCTTAAGACAATTCTAACATGGAAAATAAAGGAATATAAACCTTTTAATTAAAAATGTGGTCTTCCTATGAGACAAGAAAACAACCAACATAAAATTACCAACAAAAAGAAACAATCAACATACCTTAACCTCAACCATTGTCATAAAAGGGCAATGAATTCCAAACTGATGTGTGGAGACAATATGAAGTCCCTCTGCCTACTGCTCTTCCTACAAGGTGTCTATAAATGCTTGTGTTTGAAGATTATAACAGAATGATCCAATCAATGACTAACATACAACAGGTCAGAGCCCAACAATCACTTAACTGTAAACACACATCATGTATGCACACATAACTGTTCAAACTTTCTCCATAACCGTATAACAAATTTCCTTTTCCACAAAAGTCAACAAATGTGACAATATCATGTCAATTTACCTCTTGCAAACAAACAAACACTGATCCAATACTGTGTCAACAAACTAAGTTAACATCCCTTCCAAACTTTAAGATTCATAAATGAATTTGACAGTCTTTACAGTAGAAAGTGCTTTATTATATTACAATGGAATTCAGCGAGCAATTCAACAAAAACTACCTTAAAATAAACACTTGACACAGCAAGCAAGAGGTAAAATGTGTTTCAACAAAAAGATTGCCAGTCAAACCAGCATGTCATTAAGTTATGTCAACATCCATAAAAGGCACATAGTTCATGTAGAAAAATAGATCACAAGTTTGTAGCTCTTACCTTTTCTTTGCTCATACAGACCGGACACAATTACTGATTTAGATATTGACGCGAGACACAATCAGAGCTGTGACAGCATATTTGCAAGAGTTTATCAATAGCACAACTCTACAGCACTGCATCCACAATCACTATTATCTGCCAAACACCCATCCACTTCCTGAAGGCAACAATCAATGAATTCAATTTGTGGACAGGTTTTAATGCCCAGCGCTCTACTTCAGAGAGTCCCTGTCACAGAGATGGCATCAGGGCATCAAGTCAAGCTCTTCAGCAAGTCAGACTGTAGTCACATGACCTACTGTGGTCACATGATGCACGGGGAGGCTGTTATACTTCCAGCATCAACCCTTACACTTCCAGGTCGGATAATTATAAATTGCAACAAGCACCATAGGTCAATACTAGTGACAGAGCAAAAACACACAAACATGTACAAAGGCACATGGAACAATAGAAACATGGAGAAAAAGAAAGAAAGACAGCAATAAGAATCAGCAAGCAACAGAAACACATGGATGAACAAAGACACAAAACAAGTCTCAGAGTAATATTTTCAGGAAAAAGGGTAAGTAAGACAATGTACACAAAATCCATGCCAAATTCTGTCAAAAACTGATCTTTGTAACAAGAATAACCATCTAAAACATATTGGTCATTTGCAATAAGTTATTGACAAAAAAAACAAAATATAATTTTTCGAAGTCATAAATCTTAAATGGTTTTTGAATGAAGTGTTTATTTTATAAATTAATTTTCGCATACTTACAATCTTTATACTGTTACAATGAATCACTTTCTTGTATCCTTGCATCACCAATTTTGGGAGCCAATTTGCACAGTTTTGAGTTCATGAAACTGTTTTAAAGGAATGAACCAACTTTTAAACATTATGTCACTCACCAAACTATAATAAACAAAGTAAATTAGTCTACATTTATAGACAACATTATATTAGGTGTAAGCTTGTGTCAGAAGGGGATGATTCTATTGTTCAGGGTGAATGAAGGTGTGAGCGACAACTGTGCTGGGAAAGGGTCCACCCAGGACCAAAACATAGGCAGAGATGCCTACACTGTCACACTCATAAACAATGGATACAATCTCCCTTGTTTGATAATATCCAAGGTGATCCAAATGGAAGGCCCATCCCCTAAGTTGAACTCTTTGGACTTCTTTACCTGATCTTTTAGAGATTATGCCATTACAGTGATTTTTTTAGTTTTTTTTTAATAAAGAAAATTGACTTTTTTTATTAATGATGGTTAATCTAAGTATTACAATGCAAACAAAAAATTCACCATATGCTCTTAATAGTGCAACCATAAAAACTGAGTATTCCAAATAAAAGGACTACTTACATTTAGAGATTAATGAAGGGAAAGTATCCTTTCATGTCTTTCAATCAATCGAAACTCCTTGGGTAATTTCGTCCTTGGGACAATCATCCCTCGGATGTATCTGGTGCAATGATACTTAATGAAATCATGATTGTTTTGTTCACCGCAAGTCAGAAGAAGAATATGCCTAAAATGTAGTTCGCACAAAACATGAACAATAGCATCGTTTGACAGCTGCATGTCCGCTGCGGTGGGTAAATTAAACTTGGATGATTTAAAATTGAAGCTGCCACAAATTGATGCTTTACAGGCTTCATACTGTAGTGACCTGTCATCCGAGCTGCCATCTTTGTTTTGACGTCTGTTACAAAAGCAGTCCCATTTAGGGAAATGGTCAAGGTGATCCAACTACCTACATACATTTGAGAGATGATTCATGAATCATCCGAGGTGTTCCGATTGGTCTTCAATGATAAGTCCCCCACAAACATGAGCCTGTTTCTCACTATACACCAGCATACCCCGACTCATTAGTGACCAATTAATATTTCTGATATTGTTATCCAACTTTATTGTTGGGATAACATTATTCATAGAGGAATCAATACTACAGTGAAGAGCATTTAACTGCTTGATATCTCATTTTGATGCCCTGCAGATGAATAAAATAGATACTGCTAATACCAGTAAAAAAAACTTTCTTTTAATCTCTAAGCAGTGTTTTGATCTTAGACTTAGGCAAATAGTTTAGACCAAAATCAGCAAACGCTCTACACACCATTTAATAAATGTTAATTAAAATTCATTTACATTTAATTTAATCAAACTGATTTAATTATGAAAATCAAAGTCAACAATTATTCGGTGATGCTAGATTGCTACACATTTAAAATTGCCTGTGTGTTATGATAAGATGGAGCAACTTGAAAGAGCAGCACACAGTAAATGTGCTGAAGTTGATATTTAGACATTGTGATTAAAAAAAACGGCAGCCAGACAACCCAGTGTGTTGCCATGTGTCACCTTGTGTGTTGAGCCATAGAAACTGGGGCACGGCCATCCTAGCCCTGTGTTCAGCATCCTATCCAACTTTCAACTAACCCTTATCATGCTACATAATAACAATAACCATAATAAATTCTTTGTCATCTTCATACAGCAATATGAGAAGGTGCTGATGCCTAGACATACTGCTAGAGACCCAGTCATATATAGCCTTGATCAGAAAGGTCCCAGCAGGAGGTGGCTGATCAGGGTCTACACTATTTTCCTAAGTCTGTTTAAATTGTGTCTGGCAGGCCAAGAGCGAGCATGTCATCGGATACAAACACGTGTGAAATCCTTTCTTTGTTAAAGCTAGAATTGATACAAAGCCAAACCAAGTAATTCTATTGTTGTCATTAAAGAACTCCCAACCCAAAGAAAAGGGTCGACCAAAATCATCATGATTAAAATAACATTAAAACATTTATGGGTTCTCACCCATCAGAAGATAACACCATTGTCATGTGTTCAACAAATTCACTTTATTCATCTTTTTTTTTCCAGCTCATGCAAATAGGGGAAGCAAAGGGGATCCCCAAAAAAGAAAAAAAGGGGTCAAGATAATTTAAATTCAAACTATAATGTTTGCAAGGTCGAAAGTATTTATTGATTCAAATTAAAATATACATTTTTGATTTGCAATGAACTGAAACTGTGTTTGTAAGGATCATGGAGCCTGACATTTTCCCTGGCGAGTGACATTAAACAGTGCGGCATGGAAAGGTTTTAGTTTTTATTGGGTGACATTTTGCAGCACGTACACAATGTACAAAGGTGTTACAGCAACAAGGACCCTATTGTGAAATAACAAACTATTCTGCATCTTCATTCTCCATTGGCCTACAAAGTCGGACTGAGGATCAGAGAAGCCTTCATCTGGAACAGAATTAACATCCAAGAAGTTGTCCAAAGTCGGACTGAGGATCAGAGAAGCCTTCATCTGGAAAAGAATTAACATCCAAGAAGTTGTCCAAAGTCGGACTGAGGATCAGAGAAGCCTTCATCTGGAACAGAATTAACATCCAAGAAGTTGTCCAAAGTCGGACTGAGAATCAGAGAAACCTTCATCTGGGACAGAATTAACATCCAAGGAGTTGTCCATCTGCTTCCTTTATAAGAAAGAAGATTAAAAAGAAAAGCAAAGCTTTGAAGATGAAGTGGCACAAAGTCTGTAACATATAATAACCACTTGGAACACGACAGCCATTTCTATGAAATGTAATTGCCAGATACCATCATGTAGTTATGAATGATCTGACCACTAAAACTACAACCCAATGACAATTTTCTAGTGCATTCCATTAGTTACAGGTCCCCTCACATCAACTCTGACACCCAAAATGTATTTACATATATTTTATTATTTAATGACATCCATATTTATTTGTCAAGTTTCAGCTGTTATTAACACAGATAGCCCATGCACTTGTTGTTAACAACAATTGCTTAATCTGCTAAGCAAACATTTACAAAGCTTTAGCAAACAGTGTATATTAAGATCAATTTATGTTTATTGGGTTTATCATCCCACCAACAGTATTTTAGTTATCTGGAGTCAGTGTCCAATTGAAGCAGATAGAGTGCTGCCTTCACTGTGTATAGCATACTGTGAAAACCTGGCATGATACAACACCCAGTCACATTATTCTGACACCGGGCCAACCAGTCGTGGAACTACCTTTATATTTGCTTGGGGGTTAGCATGGAAGCTATACCACTACCATTTTAAACGAGTTTGGTATATCACGGCCCAAGATCGAATCCAGGGCCTCCCGTACCCGGAGCAGACGCTCTACCGATTACGCTACCAGGTCTGGTATATGTCAAGATCGGCCAGCTCTCTCTGAAAGCAATCTGACCAGGATCTTACATTGTTTGCTTCTAAGTCTGTATTATACATTTTCTTGGTAGTAGTTGTACAAAATGGCTACATCATTTTTTCAAGACAGAGATAAAATAAGTATACAATGAGTGGAGAAAATAATACTACAACTGGCATTAGTACTTCACTTAGTGGAGATTGAACTACACTTAGAGGAGATAGAACTACACTTAGAGGAGACAGAACTACACTTAGAGGAGATAGAACTACACTTAGAGGAGACAGAACTACACTTTGAGGAGATAGAACTACACTTAGAGGAGACAGAACTACACTTAGATGAGATACACTAACAGGAGACAGAACTATACTTAGAGGAGATAGAACTACACTTAGAGGAGACAGAACAACACTTAGAGGAACTACATGTGGTTTAAAAGCAGAAACATACTCTTTCACTGTGATGTTTTTCATAGAATTTGTGAGAAAAGGCATACTTAAAAAGATTTGCTATTCAAATATAGGAACTCTGAGCATGCTTTAAATAACCTGCCTTTCCAATGATAGAAATAAACCAAAATATAAATAGACACATATATGTATATACATGTAAATAACATCATTATTTTGATCTATAAATGACCCACATTATCCATGTATTATTACTCGATAACAAAGGTGTTGAGAGCATGGTGAAGACCACAGTTCACCAAGTAATTGCATCAACTTCACAGTGACGAAGTCAGCTGCCAAGGTATGGTATGGTAGCTGACCCGTGTAGCCATCAGATTTAGACAGGCCCTGAGGGCAAATCAGCACTGACGGCTGTCATGATATGGCCAGGACCAGAACACAATCAGCAAACACCCTCCAAGGAGTGTCTCTCCTAATATGGTCTCCACATAAATTGTCTTCCCTTTTGCAGAACTCAGGCCAATGGTATGGTCTACCCTGATACAAGGCTGGTCTTTTATTCATCAATCATTCTTAAGCCCAAGTCATTTAACCCTTTCATTCATAGTTCATGTGTATGATTTTGAAACTATACTTATTTTTTAAATTTTGTTTAAAACAGTTTAAAGTATTTCTAATACATGTATGTTTCATAATTTAACAATAAATCAATTGTCAAACCAGTAAACAAATAAATCCTTATTAGTGCAGATTCTACTAAAGGTAAGACTGATCATTGTGATTGCTTAAAAAAGGAGTAAAATGGCACATGCATGAGTGAAAGGGCTAACTCTAGTTTCCATTGTCATACCAGGAAAGTTAGCACTTTCCCAGATGTTAAAATGTGTTTGTCACCACAAGCAGCTAAGGTTAAATGGCATGCAAGATTTCAGACATTGTAGCTTTGAAAGTCTCCTTATCTTGAAAATCTCCTAAAAATCTATGACTTCTTACTTACTGGTGAATACAGACTAAGATTTCTCCACTGTTTATACAAGTATAAACATGCAATATAGACCTAAATAGGAGACAAAGTTTGGCTTGAATACAACCCACTTTAGTGAAAAACAAGTCATTAATAGCTGCAAAGGAGGAACACATGAGAAAGTCTCCATGCAATGAGAGACATTAATGAATAGTCTCCCCTGAATAATCCCAAATAGGTCCTTTTATGTTTTACTCAGTTTTTATCCTTGTGCTCTATGGAGTGTATGTTGACTTTCTTGTGATACCCAGCTTAATCATAATCAATAAACACTTCCATTTTCTTTTTTAAAAACATATCTCGTTTAAGTATTTAATCAAATTTTAAGCTTATATTTATGCAAAAGTAAGAAATTTCACTGTAATTGAAATAGCTACAAACAAACAGGTGATAAAGTCCAAAAATTCCAACTAAAAGGGCCTACCTACTGTTTGGAATACCTCGGATATTAATTATCAAGGGAGACAATTTCCATTTCACAAATGTACTCCATTCAGACCAACAGATAATACAAAAATGTTTTTAGATGGTTTTATGAATGAAATTTCTCTAAGAAAATATTTAAAAATCTGAAGAAAAGTTCTTAGTGTAAGTAGGAAAAATAACTAAGATTCATTAAGGATTTAACTCCTGGTGTTAAGAACTATCTCCAAACCAGTAATTCACAGAGCACCAAGTAAAAGAAGTACAGCTCCTTCTGATTCCTTTAACAAATGAACAACCGGCAATCTTTACACTAGTCTTTCAACTTATGTTATATGGCAAGCAATTTTTATATTCTTTATTTCTCCTCCAAACCCTTTATAACTAGTACTCATTAGAATCATCTTGATATAACAATTCCAATGGGTAATAGAAACCTTTAGTTTAGTGGAGAATTATGGGATATATGGCAACACAAAACTTCTTGTATCTGGAGCTCTGATTTATTCTGTGCTTTGGGGTTTATTTTACACACTCCACAAACAAATCATTCTTTAAAATGATAGACCTCCCCAAAATTGATGGTTATCTGAGGATAATTTGAACCTTTTCCCAATCGGTTGAAGTGTATTTTCATTTTAAACATACAGCCTCAGGCCGTTAACCAAATTTCTTAGACCAAATCTTAAGTCAATAAAATCTGTACTTATTGCGCACAAATATACAAGGAAAGTTAAAGGCAATATAAACATTCCTAATACAGTTATTTTGATTGAAGAAAATAACTCTGCATCTGCAATTTGTCTTTGTTTTCAGGCAACATAAATGTAGTGACAAATTTTCTGTCACCCATTTCCACAGATTAACTTTTGGGCTGCTTAGTGCAATATGACTAGGCTTAGGCAAAAAGTGTAGAACTAGATCAGATAGCTCAAGCTGGGAGAGATCTGATAATGATCTGCATTATTTGCTGTTTAGTCTCCATGAACAAATCTTGTTACCTGTGTATAAATGTCCTAAGGAATTAAAAAAAAAATGATATAACAAATACAGGTAGCATTAGCGTAGATTAAACAAGAGCTGTCAGTAAACAGCTTTCTCACTTATCTCAGAGCTGAATAGAATAATTAAAATTCTAATTTAAAATTAAAATTCTAACTAAAAGGGGGAATAACTCTATCAACATGAATTAACCAATGGAAACAATAGCTCCACCTTTGTTCTTTAAAGTGAGAAGCTAAAGTACATACCTTACTCGCAACCAGTCCTACCCTAGCAAGTGAATTTGAAAAAATTATACTACTGATACAACTTCCTTCTAAAGAATATTATATTTTGGGGGTTTAATGGCAACATATTAAACGCATAGGTTATGTCCTCATGTAACCTAACAGGTACCTGATATCCATCTTAAAGTCTTAAAAACCTACCTATAAACATAAGACTGATGAATCGTTACTTTAATGATAATATTTTACTCTTGGCCTTTTGAACACATGTTGTTCAGGCTTAGATAGTTTTTTTAGTTTTTTTATTTGTTACATTGCCATCATGACTAACTGATTATTAAGTGGAGGAAAACCCCAGACTTATGTCTGGTTAGAACTGTTACCAGTGCACCGCTAGATAAATACTATCTCCTGATCAGGATCTATAGAATTGGATGAGAAGTGTTTATCAGAGCAGCTTGCTATATGTGATGAAGTTGTGAGCTGTTTTCTAAAAATGATGGTAATAATATAGCATGATATCGGGATAAATGTACCACCATCAACCCAACGAAAAAAACAACAATAGTTGATCACCTATCACCAGTTTTACCCACCATGAACATTTCTGTTAGCTTGCCTTGTTGGGTCTGTCTGTCCAGTCAAGCACCCTGTACCAGAAATCAGCACACCCTTATCCTTGGTCCACTAGTATATATCCAGAAAACACCAAATTGCAACAGGTCAAAGCTGAAACTTCAATATCCAGAAACGTGAAATCCTTGCCAAAATTTAGATCCAAATTCCCACCTATCAACTCAAGATTAAAGCACAAGATCGTCACCGTATCACATACGCTTTTAAAATACTATTCTTTTAATAATAAATCAAAGATGCTTGTTTCCAAATCCAGACAGCCTCCAATAATTAATATACCTCAATACATCATTAAATCTTCTTTCAGACGTGACCCAGTGTTTCATATACACAAAAACTAAGTATCACTATATATAAATGTGGACTGATCGATAATTAGTTTGTATTGATTTTACTAATTAAAGCCACATCCAAGCGCACAAACTTCACTGAAATGCCAGTAGAACTGTAGACTCCATTATGTAGAAAGCGTTGCTGTGGAAACACGCAGGTGAGTTAGCTAGAGTATACATGAGATGACTGGGGGTCTAATGACCGAGACAAAACATTACTTTAAGTGTGGCAGGCTGTCAGTGGAGTCCAGGGGGACCATCAATAACCAGGGATAGGGAAGGGGCATGTATACATGGAGGTGACACATGTTGTCAGTCCAACCTGCCCTCGGGACATGGTCACTATACTGACACACCTCACAGTGCGTGTTGTTAATGTACCTTACATGTAGTGTTCGTACACCACACTTCATTGTGCATATTATAAATATACCTTACATGTAATGTTCATACACCACAGTTCATTGTGCAAGTTGTAAATATACCTTACATGTAGTGTTCATAAAACACAGTTCATTGTGAATGTTGCAAATATACCTTACATGTAGTGTTCATAAAACACAGTTCATTGTGAATGTTGTAAATATATTGTACAGGTAGTGTTTAAACACCACAGCTCATTGTGTATGTTGTAAATTTACCATATATGTAGTGTTCATAAAACACAGTTCATTGTGAATGTTGCAAATATACCTCACATGTAGTGTTCATAAAACACAGTTCATTGTGAATGTTGCAAATATATTGTACAGGTAGTGTTTAAACACCACAGCTCATTGTGTATGTTGTAAATTTACCATATATGTAGAGTTCAAACACAAGAGCTCATTGTGAATGTTAAACTATACCTCATACTTTGTGCTTATTCACCACTGTATCATATCCCACAGCAACTAATTGTCAATATACCAAATAACCATAGACAAACAGTTCATCATACATGGGGTACATTCATGGCAGAGTGGTTGCAGTTGCTGACTTGAAACATCCCAGCCCTTCACCACATGGTTTTAAGTCGTGGCCAAAAAATCACAGACTGGACAAGACCATCTGAAGATCTCCCCACATCAAAGTTCTGACTATGACCGAGACTCAAACCCACACGATGATGGGCTAAGGAGTTACGAGTCAGCTGCTCTTAACTGCTCAGCTATGGGCAAACCATGATAGGCTTTAATTGGGGGAATAGAAACATACCTAAAAAATAAAATTAACACGGAATACCTTCTTGTTCTGTTTGTACAAAAGATTCATCACAAAGCATTATACAACCTTAGCTGTACATTCCTCTTGTACAAAACAGGTAATGCATTTTTGATGTATGGGTTTGTTTTTTGCAACATGTCAAGCTAATTAATGACTATGTAGGTATTCGCTAATGACTCCAAACATATACTACATGTATGTACAGAGGACACTCACATTTACTATTGGCAGAAGAGCATAATCATACATTTTCCTTGTTATTGGATTTTTTTTTCTGCTTTTTCCCCTCACCACCCCCACTCCCCCAGACAAATATTTTTTTTTGCAAGAAGTTGACCTGTAAAATGCATACAGAGCAACAAACCTTGAACAAAAAACAAATGCTCGTACTTGTAAACATCCACATTAAGATGTCACAACAATGAAACACTTAACAGTTGACAATTTTCCTCTAATAAAAACAATAGACTGAAAAAAGACATTATGCGGCATGAGCGAAAATTTCTGTGCAGGGAGGTCTTATAGCTGACCTGCGCTACATTTGTGATTCTACCCATTCATTAGTTTTGGGTCTTTTTCCACCATTTGTTAGCTGGACGTCACCAATATGACCATCACTGTTAAATTGTGATATTTTGACACACAATATGCATAACATCTGAGCAGCGTGCTGCCTAAGCCAAGGGGTTTGAGATAGTGTGTTAAATTATATACCCTATGAATTTTAAGCATTTTGATTGGTCGAGAGCTTCGCACTCGCGAGTCCGAAAAAAGTGATGACTCCTCTGGGACGATTTGGAAGCCTTGAAGAAAAATATTGAATCAATATTATCAAACCAACAGAATGCTTCAAATTCAAAGGGTATATATTATAACAAGTAAATATTAAAGTTAAGGTCAATATGTAGTTGTGCGGACCTGGGTAGCGTGACATCGACTTCTCCCTCGGTGTGAATGATGATCATAAATGTGTCAATGAGAGATAAATATATAACAATCGAAACCTCTGAGAAGACAGAAATAATCACCTGGCAGAGGCTAGATTTGTTATGGCATTAAAATGTAGCCAGTATTTGCTCTTGAGGACTTTATCAGGGCTGGTAAACCATTTAAATCCCCCAATAATCTTGACATCCTCATCTTAAGCCCACTGCATACATAGGCTACCGTTTTTCTGCAGCAATTATGATCATGGTGTAAAGTAAGATAACGTTTTAAAAAGAGTAAGTGAGAAAAATTGAATATGTGACTGCATGTTTTGCTACTAGAAAATTACTGTAACTATACTTAACTGCAGACAGATAACTTTGGCTTTAACTATGTTCATGCTCGTATGCAATGTTGGACAAATCCCCTGAGAGTAGGTTGAATCCATACAGAATTTTATTAAGCAAATAAACTATCTTAAATCCTTCAAATAAAAGTAATTTTTCATAAATGAAAGAAATTACTTCAAAATTTAGGACAATTTTTTAGTTTAAATGAGGAAAAAATATAGGATTCTTAACGAAAATATCAGTTTGATTGCTTGTTAGTTTGTGAGGTTAATCATCCTATCAACAATCAGTCAGCTATCCAGAGATGATGTCTTCTAGAAGCTGATATAGTGCTGCCTTTACTATGTTAATCAAGCCATGCCCTTATTGTACATTTTAACAACCAATTCTTTTTTCTTGAAGTCTTCATGAAAGAAATATAAAAACACTGGACCTTCAGTCCACCAAGATGGCAAATGTCTACTGGACCAGACCAAATTTTAGCGGACCAGTATGATTTTAGCATTATGACACAAAAGGTTGGTAAGCTAACCGAGGTGTTATGAGTAGTTGGGTTCAGTCAAAGGCTGTAAATCATTGTTCAGTTTAGTATAATTATGTTTTCAAATTAATTCAGAATTTTAAAAATGATGTGGCTGAAAATTATGTAGGACCACCGGTCCATTTAACTTAATTTAACAGACCAACTGAGATTTAGGGGCACTCGAGCCACGGTCCCCCGGGTTTTGCCGAAGACTCTTCTTGTTTTCTTTTTGCTATTTGCTCACAACTTCACAAAGAGAATAAGAATGATGAAAACAAATAGTGAAGATCAAGATTAATCAACACCCAGCAGGTTTTGGCTGATCTCTGGATCTAAACTTTTTGCCTAAGCTCCAGCAATTCTTGCTTTACACAGGCTTAGAGTTATGAGTACTTCACACGAACAGGATGCTACAACCATTTATTCGTCTCTGGTCATGTCTGTTTATGATTCAGGAAGTTAATTTCATTTAAAGTCAACCATTTATGTGTAGTTTTTCAAATCGAAAAAATGCCATATTCTTTTCTAAACAATATGTGGACATTATTTTTCAGTGGCGTCGCTGCTTTTGTCATAACTTATTATAGAAAATATCAGCGCTTGGACATTTTGTGTTCAAATAGATCATTTTTCTTTTCATTGCTTGCATTTGAGGGATTTGTCAGGAGGTGCAGGGTTGGAGCTCTGTGGGGCCGGTTTGGGCATATTGCCGACTGACCTTTCCAAGGCGGTAACTGTCGGGTTTGCTCTTTTTGTTAAATTGCTCGCCACAGATTTGTTCTTGCTTTTCGCTTGGCTTGCATGTGAAGTACCTTTGTTCTATGCCTTTGGAGTTTGGTATATGTTGCAATGCTCATGGGACAAAGGTTCAGCCCTGCTCTTCTGATTGTCACTCTGTGCCAGTTAGTCATCGAGTATGAGGCCAAAAAAAAAAAAGATCTGTTTAGCTGGCCCTGCTATATTTTTTTTAAACCCTATTAATTCTTTTTTTTTAACCCTTGAATTCCAAAAAATACTGCCAAAAAATAATGAAAACAGATCATGATTGAAAATTGATTTGCATGTTCTTGAAATATAGCATTATTTCAGCTTGATTACAAATTTAAATTCAAGATATTATTACAGGTGGATATATATGGTTATTTGAAGAAATTTTGTATTCTAGGGACTCGAGTAAGACTTCAAACTTGGTCAGAATGCATTCACAAAGTAGTATTAGACAGTTTATACTTTTACAACATCTTACATGGGACTTTGTGCTTAACTGCTGAATATACTTTAGTTTGACATAAGGCTGTTTATAATATTATCTCAATTGTTAGACAGTCCAAATTGTGCAAAATACAAAGAAATTAAAGTCCATTATTTCCAAATCTATAAATACGTACGATGAGGATCTCGGCTAAAAAAAATATATTCTCATCAAAACTGTTGACCCAAATGATCATCTAACATATTCTCAAAAGTAAGTAGTCACATGGCTTTCTTAGTTTAAAAACCCAAGGGTGGCTTGGATAGGAAATACATTTCTGTAATGACAAGTGGAGTGTTATGCTTTACTTTTCACATGAATGTAGGGCACCAGTTAAATGCATTTTGGAGGATCTTTTTCAGGTAACAATAATGGATTTGGTTGCATGAAGATAAAAAAATGTCTTGCACAACCTTCAAGGACTATATATGAAAGAAAAAGTCTCATGTCAAACCGAGGTGGACCGTCACAAAAGATGGCCATTATGTCATGCCTTGGGCCATCATTTCTCACACACCTTCAAGTCGGGGCATGAAGTGTGTAAGATCTGGATTGTTATCAACATTAATTTATAAACAACTGCCCATGGCTATAAAACTAATACTACTACCCTACTTGAAAACAGAAAAGTGAAGTTTCAAACGTTTTGAAATACATAATGAATGGACAAATTTTGGACTGAGAATAATAATAGACATTACAAATCAGTGTCCAGTTCATAAAAGTATGTTAAAAAAAGTAGCTATTTTTTCCACAATATTTGCTGAATGCCCAATACCTGTGATATTGGATTTTTTGTGGAAAAAAAACACAAAATTAGGAAATCAAAAAGTCTGCATTTAAGAACATAAAAAAGTTTACTTTTCTAAATATTTTCATGCAAAAAAATAACTAAGTAACAGTTAAAGCTTCTTACCAAAGGAAGCTCACAGATCTGGATCTAGAGTTTTTACCTATGCCTTATAGACTGATGTTTGTTTATTGGGTTTATCGTGCCAACAACAGCATTTCAGTTATCTGGAGATGGTGTCCACTTGAAGCAGATATAGTGCTGCCTTCACTGTGTATCGCCTGCCATGAACACCTGGCATGACACCACACCCAGTCACATTATCCTGACACCGGGCCAACAAGTTGTGAAAGAACCTTTATATTTGCTTTAGCGTTAGCACAGAAACAATACCAGTACTATTTATAATGACTTTGGTATGTCGTGACCTGTGATCTAACCTGGCGCTTCCTGTACCTGGAGCCGACGTTCAGCCAAATGCGCTACCAGGTCTGGTAGATAAATAAAGATTGAGCAAGCCAAAAGTTAAGGCAAGTTTGCATGAAGAAAACAAAAGAATACAAATGAATCTTATTCATTTTAGTTGCATTATTGACCAAGTATATATTTATTTCAATGTCAAGATCAGGAAAAAATATTTAATGTTGAAGCATTATAATAATTAATTTTTGTTACAGCAACCTAAATTTTGTTGCGTTGATTATTGTTGATTTTAATGTTGCTACAATAATGTACATCATACATGTGAACTCTCCCGCTTTTGGAGGTGGATTCCCACTTTTAAGGTTCAAAATTATCTGAAAATGAATTGTTTTACACATTTTCAGTAATTTCCATACTTAAAAACAGATAACTTCCTTCTTTGTTTACATGAAAATAATGAAACTACCTCTTTGCAAGTGAAAATCTCCCTCTTTGGCCTCAGGAAAAGTTCACATGTATGGTACATGTTTAATACAATACCAGCTTACAATGAACTGAAATGCATTTTCTTTAACCCTTTTCATGATTTTATTAAAAGCTTAAGTAAGTTTAATATAGTCATACCTATCAATGGAGACAAAGTAACTAATGGTACAGATCCTGGTCAGACAGTTCCCAGCAGGGGGAGCTTGCTGATCTGGATCTACACTATTTGCCTCAACTTTATAAATATTTGTAGGCAGGTTCAGTGTTTATATTACCATATTGGTGTAAATTCATACATTGCAACAGATGGTTGTCTTGCTTTTGTGTTACAAATAAACAACAACCACAACTGAGAGCATGGTAACAAAGCTGGGAATGTAAATGTACCTCTATCTATGTTAATGTTCTAACTCATAGCCTACATAGAACAAATTAACCAGGCTTAAGCCAATAGTGTAGGTTCTGTTCAACCAACTACTTTTTAGGGGGGATGTGTATGATCAAGATCTACACTATTTGCAGACAAGTTTCTAGAAATATGTCAATTACCAGTACACATTCTTTTACTTGTTATCAAATTTCTCAGAACTTAGTACCGGTTAACAGGAAAGATATAGCGGGGTAAGTTCTAATGATATTCATAACCAGGTCTCCCATTAACATGGTCCTGCTGCTGCATCATTAATCTACTTGTATACAGGTGAGACAAGGGACAGGCCCTAACCTGATTAGAGAGCACAGATTTAGAACTTGTGGCAGATTTGTGTTTGAAATCAGCAAACATCACGATTAATCTTTATCAAGGTACAGTTTGTTTATTACCTGTACCAATTCTTAGTCATCAACTAACATCTACTTGCATCCCCATAAGCCTAAAAACAAACCCGACCCAAAAGGTATTTCCAGCAAGTAAAGGGTAAAAGGGGCCGTAATATATAGATATATACATATGTTTCAACTTTTTCTAAGGCCAAAGTGGGAGATTTTCACTTACAAAAGGCAGTTTTGTTATTTTCATATAAACATATAAACAAAGAAGGAAGTTATCTGTTTCCAAGTATGGAGATTTCTGAAAATGTGTAAAAACAATTCATTTTCAAATAATTTTGAACCACAAAAGTGCGAGTCTCCAACTGAAAGTGAGAGAGTTCACATGTATGTATACAGTGCTAAAGACAAGGCAGCAAGAAGTGCAGAGCCCGAACAGACAGCTCAAAGTGTAGGCTGTGGGTGGAAGCATAAGGGGCTGGCTCATCTGAATCTTCTCCATTTTCCTAATCCATATCAACATGATCCGGATCTTTGCTATTTTCCTAAGCAATATCAAGATAAAGTCAAATTTAGCAGGCCAAGTAGACTTGTAAGTAATGGACCATGGGCAAGTTTGGCCCAAACAGGGCCATACAAATCCATTCTCGTTCATGTTTCTCATCAATGTCCTGTTTGTGGGTATGTAATCATAAAACCATTTGCAATGAGGGACACTAGCGCTGCTAAAGCATTTGAAAGAGACATTTTCAATATATTCACTGATAAAATTGTCCTGAAGTAGAAACGTAACAACAAAAAGAAACAATGAATTGAACTCTATATTTGAAAAGTATGTTTGAGTTTAATTAAATGTTTCCAATTCTATCAAAGAAATGGCTTCCACATATGCTTCCATATTTTGATATAGTGATGCATGAAATTATATAAATGCAAATTCTGAGAGATTCATGAATGAAATGAAAAACTATTTTACTACAACAAGAATTCAAAGACATATGCTTTATTAATCAAAGTGACAAATTTCATAGTCTCTCTTTTTTACAGTCAATATAGTATGCCTTAAATGTTAACAGTTTTATTTACTTCTCAGAGAGAGCACTCATTGTTAATTTTTAACATAAAATAAGAATATTTCTTGGGTTTCATGAGTCATGAGTCCAATAATTGAACATCTTTATGCAAATGTCAGCAATTTATAAACAGCAGTTAAAGCACTTAAATTTCAATTTCACTTTAAAAATTAACTATTTTGATTTCAAGAGGGCTTCATTATTGTAATTAATTGAAAACCTAGTTGATTTAGTAACACTCCACATAGGAATTTCCTTGAAAGAATAACCATAGTAAAATAAATCAATTACTTCTTAAGTCTTAGATTTTCTGGCAAAAAAACAAGAAACAAAAATAACGTAGAATAAATCTAAAAATTTAATACATCTTCCTTGCTGTAAGTTTACTGTCAACTACATATACTACTTTGGTCTTGCAAATTCTCCAGCAAAAAGTCATAGAAATTAAAAAAAAAAATTCCTTCAAATTTTTCTGTTTTGTTTGTTTTTGAGGTACATTGCAGCAAACAATTATGTTCATTATAGCGACATCCAGCTGTTTTGGTGGAGGAAGACCTCAAACAAATGTATGAATAGACCCACAGGCACACAGCAGGTCAGCTGGAAGACCTTCCCACATTAAGTCTTTTGCCCCGAACTGGACTTGAACCCACGCGATGGGAGGGTAAGCCTTCGAAATGAATTTAACCATGTCATGTTACACTTATAAGCAAAACAATATGTTAGCTATTTACTAGCAACTACATGCAATGGGAACAAGACATTTTGTCAGAGACTTGGCAGCAGGTTGTGCAGATCCTGATCAGACAGCTCCCAGTGGAAGCCAAGTTGTTCTTTTTGCATGCTATGCTAAGAGTTGCATGCAAATTTACTACCAAATAAGTCTTAAGTGAAAAGCGGCTGTCAACTGCAACCTTAAAATAAAAATGAAACTGTCATAACTTAAGTTGATGATGAAATTAAGGCAATACCTGTCACATCATCACCTGACTAAGGAATGTCTAAATGTCAAGATGAATTAGATAAACCCTGACTTTTCTAATTATGTCAAAAAGAACACAAACAATAGTATTATGAGTTATTTAATTTAACAACTAGATGAAAATGTAACACGATATACTGCTCACAAAATAACCACAACTAGTATCAATGCTGACAACATAGCTGCCAAGTGGCTGGTCTGGACCTACACTATTTGCATAGTTCTGATAAATATGTGCTAAGCAAGGTAAGAGTTTGGTACATTTCTGCCATTCAACTGGCTCAACCGCACTTGTACAATTGTCACATTTGGTGACAGGGCAGTACATAACGCCTAATATTTGGCTGTGAAAGTAAATTTGGGGACATCCTTAACTAAATAAATAAACATCAGCTGGCTCAACCATAGACTAGTTGCATGTACAAAGTGTTACAATTGTAAAAATTGTGCATATTGTTTACTTCAATTAGTCAGAATATTTTTAAAATGTACATACTGCTTACTTCAATTGGTGAGAGTATTTTAAAATTGTGCATATTGATTAGTTCAATTGGTGAGAATATTTTAAAACTGTACATATTGTTTACTTCAATTGGTGAGACACTTTAAAACTGTACATTTTGTTTACTTCAAATTGTGAGTATTTTAAAATTGTGCATATTGTTTACTTTAATTGGTGAGAATATTTTAAAACTGTACATATTGTTTACTTCAAATGGTGAGACACTTTAAAACTGTACATTTTGTTTACTTCAAATGGTGAGTATTTTAACACTGTGCATATTGTTTACTTTAATTGGTGAGAATATTTTAAAACTGTACATATTGTTTACTTCAAATGGTGAGACACTTTAAAACTGTGCATTTTGTTTACTTCAAATGGTGAGTATTTTAACACTGTGCATATTGTTTACTTCAAATGGTGAGTATTTAAAAATTGTGCATTTTGTTTACTTCAATTGATGAGAATGTTGACACTTTTACAGAAACAGTTTTTGTAAACTATATCATATAAAATATAATGTATGAACTACATAATTATAATCTAGAGATTATAGGGAATACAATCACCTCACCTACTAAAAGTTTTAGGTTGCGACTTTCATAAATTTATCAAGTTACTTATTAAAGTACAAGAAAAAAATTATGATCACTACACCTTAATGCTTACAGCGGAATGTCAATGAAGTAAAAAATATTGGACAACCAGTTGGCCTTTGGCCCTTTTAAATTTGACAAAATGTGGTATCATGTTAAATTTGGTTTAACAACAGGCAAGCATAATAAAGGCATCACCAGATCTGCTTCAAGGAAACAGATCAAATACAGTATCCAAAGTGGCAGATATCATTTAGGTGGGATAATAATATTTGTGATTGTCCTTGGTCTAGGGGTTTAAACAGTCTCCTGATCAGAGGGTCCAGGTCTAGAACCCCAAAGTGACCATGAGATGTTAGACCATGGGCAAGATTATTTGCTGCACAATGCTTCAGGTGAACAACTATCTAAGTACTGATTTTACTCTGGAAGTGGTCAGTAGTGAGGAGTTTTATGCTGATGAACAGAACTTTCAAATGAATTATAAACAAATGACTTTTAAATATAAAATTATTCGAAATAAACAATTATGTTATTGATGATAAATATGGAGTTCCTTGTAATGTCACTCTTTTGATCCTTGCTGTACATGAGGTGAGTGATAAAGTCAGTGATAAGACCTCACAGGTCACCTGCCCCATTTCACACAGGACAGTTTATCTCTGATCTGATCTTAGCAGCTGGCACACTCGACTTTTGTTTCCTAAATAGTAATTACATCTTGACCCCATTAACATAAATTAAAGAAACAATTAAACATGTCAACACATGCTGAATTTTTTTTTTTGTCAAATAATACATGTATAGATCTGTTTATTTTTGAATTTACATGGGATTATGGATGCATGGGAGAAGGTCCAAATACAAACAACAGAATGGAGCATAACATCTGACTTGTACACAGTACAGCGTCATAACAAATAAAATTAAAGTTAAACAAATCATACATATGCATACAGAACATTAACAACTTCAAGTGACAGAGACAATGACAGTTGGATTCAACCTGATGGCTGCTAGGAGTCTATGTCCCAGGTCTTATAACCATAATCTTATTTCTATCTGTAGGTCTCATAACCATGATCTTACTTCAATCTGTAGGTCTTATAACCATAATATTACTTCAGTCTGTAGGTCTCAGTACAATAACCTTACTTCACTCTGTAGGTCTCATAACCATAACATTATTACTATCTGTAGGTCTCATGACCATGTCTTATTTCTTTCTGTAGGTCTCATATACATAATCTTATTTCTATCTGTAGGTCTCAAAACCATAATCTTACTTCTATCTGAAGGTCTCATAACCATGATCTTACTTCAATCTGTAGGTCTCGTAACCATGATCTTACTTCAATCTGTAGGTCTCGTAACCATGATCTCACTTCAATCTGTAGGTCTCGTAACCATGATCTTACTTCAATCTGTAGGTGTCGTAACCATGATCTTACTTCAATCTGTAGGTCTCATAACAATGATCTCACTTCAATCTGTAGGTCTCATAACCATATATTACTTCAATCTGTAGGTCTTATTACCATATCTTACTTCACTCTGTCAGTCTCATAACCATAATCTTTCTTCTATCTGTAGGTCTCATAACCATAATTTTACTTCTATATGTTGGTCTCATAATCATTATCTTACTTCTATCTGTACTAAAGCAGCAGTTGAAATATTCCAGGGGCAGTTTGTCTATAGTACATCAATTTAAAGCATTGATTACTTCATAAAAAAGCTTAAAAGCAAATGACTTTTACTTGTTTCAAGTTAGTCCATTCCATGATACATCAGTACTGACTCAATTAATTATAGTTTTAAGTTAAAAGCAAGTGTAACACAACACTGCTAGAGATTCTGCAGCAAATAATTCAGATCATGATCAAATAGCTCAAGGTTGGAGCTGGCTGATCTGGATCTACACTTTTTATCACAAAGTCTGATAAATTTGTGATCAAGGCAGGCAAAGTGTTCAATCAAAAGCATAAAGACTAGCTGTGTTTGTCTGCATGAATGAAACAGAAAATAACATCTTTCGTAACCGTAATCAAAGACAATAAATCAAGCATTGACACATACCATGCTACCCTTGTTTAAGTGACATGGTCACAGTTAGTTGAATTTGCGTTTTTTAAATTTTTGTTGAACAATAATGAAAAAAATGTTTTCCCTAGAATGATGAGCCACGCTGCACAATTGGCTGTTGAGAAATCCATGTGACAATCTCTTTTGAGATCACATTATATCATCATCCAGATTAGAGGCATTGATGTCAATGTATATATATTTATCAGAATTTCTATTCTGTTTATTTAAAGATTTGATAAAAAAGAACATTTAAAGTGATTTATTTCAAGATTTACACTGTCTAACATTTGAGTAAGTGATTAAAGTTGCCTTAACTTAGACTAAAATATGAGTTAAAGAAGAAAATCTGCCCAAATTTCCAAAAACGGTGATTATATGTTGTTATATGCAAACTGTCATATGCAAACCTTTAACCTGGCATGCAAAGTTTTTGGTAAGTTTAATCATAAACAAAGGAAGTTAGGTCATTTGAATATGGAAATTATAAACATAAAATAGAGTTATATTTCAAATTGTACCATAGTGAAAATAGGAAAAAACTATATTTTCCTATTATACACACACACTGATTTACAATGTATAAATGTATAGTGTTACAGAAGATGGATCTAAATATTAAAGAATTACCTACTTGTATTTCAATTTACATGCATGAGGAATTTATATCCATCAAAACAGTAAGGTTTTTGAAAGTTAGCATGGGTTATATAATTGAAACGCATATTAATTGTCCTGTCCCTTTTCAACTTGGGTTAGAACATTGGCAAATATAACGACAGAACAAAATTAACTACAAATCATACGTACAACTATGTATAAAAGGAAGAAACAAGGTTTTTCTTTGCTGTTTTTTTCAAGATAAATCTATCAGTCATATGAAGGCTGTGTACATCCACTTAACCCACTTAAAATTTTCCTAAAAGACTTATGCGGGATCTTAACGATTTTTTCAGATCTACATGCAATGTTTTTATGACATAGATTAGGTTTTATAAGATGTAGCTTATGTTTTTATAACTTAGATTAGGTTTTTATAACACAGCTTAGGTGTTTATAACATAGAGTAGATTTTTATAACATAGATTAGGTTTTAATACCATAGCTTAGGTTTTTATAACATAGCTTAGTTTGTATATCATGGCTTAGATTTGAATAACATAGATTAGGTTTTTATAACATAGCTTAGTTTGTATATCATGGCTTAGATTTGAATAACATAGATTAGGTTTTTATAACATAGCTTAGTTTGTATATCATGGCTTAGATTTGAATAACATAGATTAGGTTTTTATAACATAGCTTAGTTTGTATATCATGGCTTAGATTTGAATAACATAGCTTAGGTTTTTATAACATAGCTTAGTTTGTATATCATGGCTTAGATTTGAAAAACATAGCTTAGGTTTTTATAACATAGCTTAGTTTGTATATCATGGCTTAGATTTGAATAACATAGATTAGGTTTTTATACCATAGCTTTGGTTTGTATAGCATAGCTTTAAGTTTTTATATGATAGCTTAGGTTTTTCCTGTGTTTTTGAATAGGAAATTTCAACAACAATGTATAATTCAAGTAATGCTATAACAATCTCGATATTTGCAGCAGGGGATTGAACCAGTCAAATACAGTCTCTAAGCTGAAGAGTCTTCACAAACCAGCTAACAGAGGGGGCATACCAAACAAATCATCAAAGACAAAAAGGTGCTCAAGCATGTATAGTAAGGTACGTTCAGGTAAAAAACTATGGGTGGCTGGTATAAAATACCATGACTTTATCGAAATGGGTCACTGATCTTTATTGCAAGTGTAAATCCCAGAGGGTGTTTGCACATACAACTTGATCAAACCTTCCCCTTATCTTGAAAATATGTTATCAATCAGATAAAGGAATTTGTTTCTCTCACAAACACAATATAAGAAGATTTTAGGTACAGTCATTAAAGAGATTTATTTTGACTCGTTTCAGAGCTCAGAGTAAAAGGTTTTGCTTGTTTTGTTTTCATAGCGAGACAACAGCAACACAATTATGGTAGTTATACCAACATGGATTCAAACCCAGGCCCTGATGGGCAATAGAGTTTGAAGTGTTTCAAGTCAGGCAACTCCACCTAACAGGCCATGGTTGCCCTAAAACAATACGCTCCATGGCATTTAGCTTACTGTAACAAAATGAAACTAACTGCAATGCAAAATAATAAATTATGCTTTCTAACGAACATCATTACTACCTAAGATAAAACATGGTGTTTTAAACAGGCCATGTTTTTTAGCACTTATGTCTATTTTGTAATGAAAGGAGCAGTTTTCAAGCAGAGTATTTATTCATAAATAAATCATGTTTGCTTTTAGGTGTATATACAGGTCTAAGAATGGCGGAAGGAAACCTTAATTGTATCATAGGGGTCGCAACAATGGGTGAGTTTTCAGCCCATTCTATGCCAGAACAGTAGGGCCAGTGCAGCTACCATAAAAGGTGGCCACATTGTGTCCAGCGTAACTCCGGGCCTTTTATTTGGACATTCATTTATTGCGGGCTACAGTCTGACAGATCTAAAGAAATCGTAGCGAGCTCCAGTTATATTGTCCGCTGATAACAACCTTGAGAAACTCTTCAGAATTTTATTACCTGTTCCATTATTGAGCTCACGTCTAAGTCAGGTCGCACCTGAGTTATAACTTGTGTCATACCAAATATGATTTAAATCCAAAGACAGCACTAGGAAGGGTAGGCACTGATTAGAAGCCTTTGTTCAACATGACAAGAAAACACCCAAAAAACTATTAGCACTAAGTACCACTTTCCAAAAAAGATAAATGATAGAATGTAGGATTCACTACTTTTGGTAAATAGCAGAATTTTTATCTTTACACCAAGCAATCTGATAGTGTAGTGACAGAGTGTGATGAAATAAACTGTCCATGGTACTTATTGCAAAAAAAGTTGAGCAATTAGAAGAAAGACTGATGTTAAGTAACCCCTTTACTTGTTGGACACACCATGATTAGGGATTGGGATTAGCCGGCATTTTTGCCGATACTGTGCAGCAACATTTCTATCATTATAGCACAGGGGCGCTCATAAAGTGCCCAGGGACTGAACCCGGCTGGTCCATTATACTGACACCAATGAGTCAGGCGTTATGCTATCCCCTAAGTCTCAAGCTAGTTGTTACCTGAAAAGGTCCTGCAAAATGCTGGTAATTGATGCCATAGATTTATGTGAACAATGAAACATAAATCCCTTCTCATCATTTCAAACAGGTATTTCCTATCTGAGCCACACTGCAGAGGCAGCAATTTTTAAACTAAAAAAACCATGTGACAACTAACTTTTAAGATCGTATTTTATTGTCATCCGGATAGTTCGCTCTGATGTCAGTATCTATTCCCTTGAACAGATCACTTTCTTACTTATTTATAGAGTTGGAAAAATGAAAATTTAGAGTGATTATTTTGCAATGTGTACTGTCTTACAACAAAGGTAGTGTTAAAAATCATCTTTACTTAGACTGAAGTACAAGTTTATGCAGAAATTGTGCATAAATTTCCGGAAACTATGGAAAAATATTGTTACATGCAAATGATATTGGTAAACATTCGGAAACCACCTTTAAACCTGAGTCTTGAAGACCTTTCTCAAGCATCTGATTGGTTAAAATGTTAGAAACAGGCTGATATTGTTGTTTTTTGTTGTTGTGTTTTAAAAACATTGCTGCGACTAAGAATGGTCATGATACCAATGTCCAACTATCCTAGTAGAGAGAGACCCCAGAAAAAATGTCAACTGGCACACTGCAGGTCAGCGGGAAGATATAATATATTAACTCAATAATGATCATAATGTAACATAATATATTAACTCAATTAAGATCATAATGCAACATAATATATTGACCCAATTATGAACATAATATATTACTCAATTATGATCATAATGCAACATAATATATTGACCCAATTATGAACATAATATATTAACTCATTTATGATCATAATGCAATATAATATATTGACCCAATTATGAACATAATATATTAACTCAATTATGATCATAATTAAACATATTAACTCCACAATGATCATAACATAACATAATATATTAACTCAATTATGATTGTAACATAATATATTAACTCAATTATGATCGTAACATAATATATTAACTCAGCTATGATCATAACATAACTTTATACTAACTCAATGATGATCACACTTAAATTATTTTAAGCAGCACAAGCCCCTGTTTACTCCATGTAAACATTATGATTAATACTTCCTGAACATAAACCCATAAAGCCGGAACTTCTGACCACTATTAGATATGGGCATGACTATGGCATTAGAATACTGATATAAAGATTTACATCATTATGGCATTATCATAATAACGGAATAGTGGTGATATTAATGGTCCATTATTATGTTATATAGGATTTATCATAACACTAGTCTTCGACTTTAAACATGCTACTTTTTAAAGATGGGGATACTGCCATTTTGCTTGATGGTTGTTTAGTTGATGTACATTCATAATCAATAATTCTGATGAAATGGGAATGATGTAAAGATGAGGAGGAGGAGGAGAAAGAGAAGACAATTAACAAAACTGTGTGTAAGATTTTGACAGAGAAATTACACCGACACAAAAACGGATCATATTGGTGCAGTCCAGTCAATTATAGATGTAGGAAGATGCCAGATATATGCCTGGGTAGAACCACCGGTGCAGTGAAGGTCAACTGGAAGATCTCCCTACATGGAAGTTCTTACCCTGACTGGGATTTGAACCCACACACTGAGGGGCTGAGGAGCAATAAGTTAGTAACTCTAATCACTCGGCCACAGGCTTCCCTTGATGGAGATGGCTTTGCTGCTACAGCTTCTGCTAATGATGATGATGATGATGCTGATGTTGATAATTATGATGATGATAATGATGAGGAGGAGGATGACGATTATAATGATGATGATGATGCTGATGATGATGTTGATGATGATGATGATGAGTATATATAGTGTGAGAATACAGCTGCTAATAGATCTAGGGTGGGAACTTGAGCACCTGAGCGTTCGATCAATGGCTGTAATAGATCAACACTTGATGGACCAAGACATAGAACAATAATCCATCATTATTACTGCCAGGCAAATATGGCACATCAACATATCCCATATAAAACATGAGTATCCAACTCTCATATTGGTGTTAAGCTTGCAGCATTAGCTGTGTCATTTTTGATGTCAAGACTACAATGATGAAATAATATATAATTATTAAGAATAATAGTTTGAAAGACTGGATATTTAAGTGTATTATTAATAGTTAATGTCATATGTAATATTTCATAAACATTGATGTTAAACCATTTTATAAATATTGTAGATTTTTTTTTCTGTTTGGTTGAGAAATGTAAATAAAGTCCATCTGTGACCTAATGCACACAATGGTATTATAATCAATGACATACAAGCAGTGTACAATATGCAACAACATTTGTTGCATTTTTAGCAAACCCTGGCTAGGGGATACAGCTCCTGTTAAATCTTATATTTCTCCATCAAACCCTTTGTACCTGGTATTTATTAGAATTGTCTCAATTAGACAATTTCGATGAGTACCTACAATATAGGGTTTGATTGAGAATTATGGGATATACAGCTTCTGTCTACTCCATTATTTCTCCATCAAACCCTTTATACCTGGTATTCATTAGAATCATCTCAATCAGACACTTTTAATTAGTACAAGCAGTATAGGGTTTGGTCGAGAATTATGTGATATATGGCAATATAAGATTTACTTCTCTTATCTAGAGATACAGTTAAACTGGGTTTATTCCTTATCATGCTACACTGTGTTACTATCCCATACTTAAACTTTAAGTCATGCTTTTAAACTATAACAAGATTCCTAGAGATTTAGCAGCAAACAGTGTGGATCACAATCGCCGACAACTCCCAGCATCTACATACAATAATGATAGGATAATGACATACCAGTAATCAAGCACCATGTCTACTGGTACACTATAATTATCTTATATTGCAGAATAATTTATCTTTAGTCTTAGCCTGTTTAGTACAAATCGAAGTACAGTAAATAGAGCAGATCAAGATTAGCCTGATCCCTTCAGCAAGCTGTTAGATCAGGCTCTACACTATTTTCTGATTTGATTCTAGAAATGACTGTCAGACAAAAGTTGTAAGCAAATACTGTAACAAAGAAATAAAGCCAGTACTTACCAAACATTCTTAAGACTAAGTCATGACTTAAGCCCAAGTCACAATTTTCATACCAACAAAACTAAGCTTATTTACGAATTGTAAACGCGATTATAAGCTCAAAGTATCAAAGTCAAAATGACAAGCAAAAATATAGACATGTAGCTAATACATAATGTGGAATGAAATCCATGACTTGAGCAATTCTTAACTTAAAAATTGTTGGTGAATACTGGCCTAAGTATGGGGTATTCAATAAATAAAGCTTGCTAAGCGTGAAACAACAGACTATGCCTTGTATAGCCATGTGATCCATGTCCTGCAACATTGAAAGTAGGGAGGACAGTCCATGAGACAGTGTTTGACAGTGTGCACACAGATATAGAACCATTGAGGACTTTGTGTCAGTGTGCCTTATCAACTCAATTTACAACCCCAAGATTATAAAGTGGAATAAATTTACAGCCTCTTAAAGTCAATTGTGTACATGACCAACTTGGCTGACACTTTGCAAGTTTTATGGGCAAATTGGTGTAGCCAGGTTATGCGAGACAAACAAAAAATGCACAAATCAATTGATGGCCCATTAGAGGGAAGGAGAGTTCCTCCCTTGTGACTGGTGTGTTGAGAGACTGTGTGATGGTGGTGGCAGATGGTGGCCCAACACAGCTGACAAGGAGGACAAGAGACCCATGAGATGTAGAGAGAAACAATTTCTTTGTTAATCCAACTAACTACACACATTAGCAGCATCCTGTTCCAATCATACATGTAAACTTTTCCTGAGGCCAAAGTGGGAGATATTCACTTGCAAAGTGGGAGATTTGTCATTTTCATATAAACAAAGAAGGAAATTATCTGTTTCCAAGTAGGGATATTTCAGAAAATATGTAAATCACCCCTTATTTTCAAATCATTTTGAATCTTAAATGGGGGAGTCTCCCTCCAAAAGTGGGAGAGTTCACATGTAATGATGTCCAATATCTCCAAGTAGTGGAGTAATCCTACACCTACTCCCTGTAAACCCCCCCCCCCCCCCCCCCCCCCAACACACACACACACTCCACACATGCAATACATAAGAAAGTATCCTATTTTTATAATAATTTAGAAATTTTGAAGAACAGATGTTTAAATGTGACACATCATATGCATTTAGGCCTTCGTTTTATTGGTACATTAAAATGATGTCCAATCTGTTCAAGCCATTATGTCATTCAAAATGAAGAAGTTTTATACATGGAATATTCAATTATAAATGTTTGTTTATTTGTTTGTTTATTGAGTTTATCGTCCCACCAACAGTATTTCAATTATATGGAGACAGTGTCCACTTGAAGCAGATGTAGTGCTGCCTTCACTGTGTATAGCATGCCGTGAACACCTGGCATGATACCACACCCAGTCACATTATCCTTACACCGGGCCAACCAGTCGTGGAACTACCCTTATATTTGCTTGAGCGTTAGCAAGGGAGCTATACCACTACCATTTTTAACAACTTTAGTATGTCGCGGACCGGGATCAAACCCTGGGCATCCCAAACCTGGAGCCGACGCTCTACCGATTGCGCTACCAGGTCCGGTCAATTATAAATGAAATTTTAAATAAAAACCTTTAATTTCATAAATTCATCTACTTTACTTTTCTTGTCTTCATGTACTGTAAGCAGAAATGCAGCTGATCATTTTGCTATAAATGCTGGGCTATTGTGCCATTCTATTGTTGTTTCATTACAGCAGTAGACTGCTGGGTTTATAAGATAATAATCAATAAGATCACATCAGATAACTTACAGGCCTTTGTTGCTACATACTTCTATAATTAGATTTACCTGTGATTAGTCGCGCAGGTAACTAGATGTAGAATCAAATCATTTACGATTATATAACATGATAATGGTTTATTTAGATTCTCATTTAAACAAAGGTTCCCTATGTGTTCCACCAATGACCTTAATCATGAAATATAAATCAATTATTTTGTCACAGTTGAAGCCACTTATAAATGATGGGGAATCAAAAAAAATTGCTCTGTGATGAATCACCTCCCATGAATACCTTGAAGCAAATTTTACTCGAGCAGACGCTGAGTTTTCATTACATTTTTTTTTTAAATACCATTTCGATAAACAATACACTGCTCGACCATGCTTAACATTTTTACCTGCAACAAAATGGTCAAAACGTTAGACCTTCAAAGTGACAGTCAGTTAGCCTGAAGAAAATGCCCGCTGATAATTTGTACATGATGTGAAAACAACATCCCTTTCACCTGTAAACTGATACACAATGAAAAGGTACAACTGGCTCCAAGTAATATGAACACAGTTAAATACCTGCCTTTACTCTAGAAGTGTGTGTTAAATACAAACAACAGTACTTACAGGTGAATAAATCTGCGTTGTCAGCAGCATCTTTACAACATAATGTATCCAAAACACAGGAGAGCAACTGTTCACGTGTCTGTCCGTATGTCTTATCTGTGTAGGGAGAACAATAATCTTTGACTAGGGAATCCCATACATGGCTATTTACATCTCCAGTAGACTGATGGCAGTCGTGTGTGTGTCACTGTAGGCAGTGTCAGGTGTAGTCCCTACCTTGGCTGACTCAACCACTTCACTTGAAGGGGAAGCAGGTAACTCTCAGGGAATGTGGCTCGATCAATTTTCACACAGGGATGTGATCTTACAAATGAATAACAAAGGGAAATTGTTTTGAGAAAGGTGTAGTGTTTCTAAGTCCCTACCACAAAATGTCAATTTGATACAGATTGATTGCATCCTGTCCTTGCCTTACCTGCCTCCCCTTTTGTCTAATTTATATGACACCATAACCTGGTGATGGAAGTGGCAAGTGTGTGTTTTGCAGGTAACAGAGCATGGTGCCAGTGCAGTAATTACCAGGCTGGGGTCTGAGAGTGGACAGTGGAGAACATTTAACCAGAATTGACAGAAGAATGGATGTCCAGAGAGCAATGATAAGAAGGGGAAGAAGGGAAAAGATCACTTGGTGAAATGCTAAAGTTACTGTAACTTGGCCAATCAATAAATGATGACAGACTTCTCCCTATGCTGTCACTTTATGCTATACTCGTACTTATTCAGTCCCCACTATTTGCTAGTAAAAATTCCATTCAAAGTTAAGTATACAAAATGTTTGCGATTCTGCAGAAAAATGCTGGAGCGCTGTCTGATCAGAATCTGCCCTATTTGCCCAGGCTTGATTCATCTGTGGCTAGAAGATTAAGAGTCAATCAATACACCATGAGGCTGGATGAAATATCACCCTGCATTGGTGCAGATACAGTCACAAGCAGACTAGCGGGCAATCTCATCCAATTATCTACAGATTAAAATCTGCATTTGAAAGTTATGTTATTGGTTCACAAAGAAGTCAACAGTCAGGTACTGCAGCTGAGTGCTTGTTAAATTTCGTTGCCAGGGGAACCAATCATTTTTCATTTATATAATTACCGATGCTATTAGTCATAGCAATTTGTCTCATAAGTCGGAACAATGGAAAATGCAACTGAACGGGAATTTTTTTTAATCTATTTTGAGCTTCAATTTTAGCTCAACTTTTAGCTCTACTTTTCGAGAAAAAAAGCCGTGCTATCGGCATGACCCTCTTATGGCACTTGCGTTCCAAGTTGGTTATTTTTTGCTAAGGTCCATTTCTTGAAAATCATAAAAGATATTCAATTCAAACTTTCGAATACTTGTCCATTATCAAAAGTGGAACATATTTCAAATCAAATTATGAAGATAGAATGACCTTAACTATGACCTTGAATATGACCTTGATGGTTGCACTTAAATATGTTACAGGTTACACACCTCCAAGTATATGTCTGTGAGATGGTGATCTTTAATTCAACTACAAGTAATATGGAAGTTATGGAAGATACAGGAAAATTGGGACAGACAAACAGACGGCCGCACAGTCGGACTGATAGTGCAACTGGTGTATGCTGCCTTTTGGAGGACATGCAAATGAAGGTAAAAAAAGAAAACTTTATATTATCATTAAGATAATATTGATTGTCAGCGATCTTACTAAGCTGCACACTCCTTAATTTGTAGGTGCCCATGGAGAAGTTGTCACCAACTTGTAACTCTCGTAATGCCTCAGCCTGCCACCGTGTGGGTTTCAAATTCAGGCTGGAGGGTTAAATTTAATTTGTGGAGAAAGTCAATAAAATGACCAGCATTGTGTTGCTATGATATAATTAAAAATAACAAAAAATACTGCTTCAGTCTCTTGCCAAAATTTTGAAGAAACTTAAGCTAAAATATGTCATTTTTTGCCACAATGAACTATGGAGCAAATACTGCATATCCTGGCAGCAAATAGTGCACATTAAACAAAAGACTGAAGCTCAAAGAAGACATGAAATAAATGAAAAAACAACAACTAGAAAACCTAAAATCGACAACCGTATATTGTGCCCATGGTCCTATCCCAAATATTTGACTGGGGTCTTCTTCAACATATAAAAGATGAACAATGCCAAGTGACCTTTTGGTAACTGTGCTGGTGCAATTTTTCTATGGATTAAACCAAACCAGGTGTGGCTGCAGCTGCTGACAATAATAGATGAAGGACACCAATTGAGAGCTGTGCAACTCAAGAAAATGACACAAGAAATGGCTGCTGCAGGTGATTATCCTCATCATGGAAAAGTCTTATAACATGGTAGTTGATGATTTAAGTTAAATAAAAAAGGATGAATATATGCTTTGGCCAAGATTTCCATGACACGGAAACACAGGCCAGTCTTACTCATCCAACCATTTTGGAATGTACAGTTCAATGAATACAGGGGCGTCCGTGGCGTAGTGGTAGAATCACCGACTTGTCACTCTTCTGTGTTTAGCCTCTCATAACTGGTCGCTGCCATGTATTTCAAAAATAAAAACAAACAATCAATGATTACATGCAGTGGTTGATGGATGATGTTAGCTCATAGCCTGCAAAGTAAGAATTGATCAGGCTTAGCAAATAGTGTAGACCAAGATCTCACAGGAAGCTATATGATCAGAATATGCACTATTTGCTGCTAAGTTCTTAGCAATATGTCATGTGCTCTTAGCATGTAACTAAAAAGTGTTATTTTTAAATTTAGCCAGTTAGAAAACAGACGGGAAGAAGAAATACATGTGTCTGAAATTGATTGCCGTATTTGAGATGGGACTTCCTACTTTCTATAGCAATATGATGCATCAATCAATATTTGATCACTGAATCGGACCCCATGGGCTTCCAGCACTACACTTGGTCTGATATGTACAAAGGTTGATACTGGCTAATGTAATTATTTGTGTTGTTGTTTTCTGTTGTAGTTTGTTTTGTTTTTTTGTTACTTTGCACTGACACAATTACAGTCATATTGGCAAGACCAGCTAATTATTAGTGGAGAAAGTACACATACAAATGTCTGGGTAGAACCACAAGGGCACCCTAGGTCAGCTGGAAAACATTCCCACATATTGAGTCTTTTCCCTGACCAGGACTTAAGCCCACACAGTAAGGGGCTGGGGATGACTCCAACTGCAGGGCCACCGGCACCATAGAATCATTTTTATGCATTTAAATATTCTGTGTAGCTTATGTAATGTGTAGCAATAGAAGTATGTACAACAATTATAGCATGTTTAACATACATGTTTGAGGCTAGTTTATTGTTTCTTGGGTTTATCATTTCATCAACAGTATTTAGGTTATTTAAAGACTGTGTCTTCTTTAAGCAGATATAGTGATATAGTGATTGGATTTGTTTTAACTTTCTCTTTTTCTTTTGATCATGTAAGAATGAATAATTAAAAAATACCAATGTCAGGTTTTTGCATCAATGGGCAATTTTTTGTGAAGTTTAATTTCCGGTGCTTTAGCATTCCAACAAATCACATAACATATTCTTACCAAACTGGTAGTGTAATCGGTAGAGCATAGGCTCCAGGTACGGGAGGCCCAGGGTTCAATCCCGGGCCATGACATACAGAAGTTATTAAAAATGGTGGTGGTACAGCTCCCTTGCCAACACTCAAGCAAATATAACGGTAGTTCCACAACTGGTTGGCCTGGTGTCAGGATAATGTGACTGAGTGTGGTATCATGTCAGGTGTTCACGGCATGCTATACACAGTGAAGGCAGCACTCTATCTGCTTAAAGTGTACACCGTCTCCAGATAACTGAAATACTGTTGGTGGGACAATAAACCCAATAATAAACAAACATATCCTTATCCCTTATCCTGTTTAATGTGAAAGTTTTCCCAAATTCTCATTTTTTTCTTTGCTAACAAGTTCATACAGCAAAGAAAGATCCTGCCAAAGAATGTAGTAAATAGTGTGGATTCTGTTCAGAATCTACCTAACTGTGATCAAATTCACCCTATGCAGGTGAAAGTTGAAGAGTTGAGTACAATGTTCAATTTTAGCCAACCCCTGGATGATTGTAAGATGTAACTACACAAAAGGAAATGACAAGTACAACTATGCAGTTTGAGCTCCTGAATCCTTGTTCAACTTTAATTATATGTTCAGGTAATATTCTCGGGGGTAGCTGCAAGCAAGCCATTCTGATTGATCAACCATTGTACTGGCTGCTGATTAAACAGCAATAAACTAGGCTCGCCTTCGGGCATTATTTCTCTTGAAATTACAACAGCCAACCATTTAGTCTGAGTTCATCCTGAATAAAGTTTGTCCCCTCTTTAAAAAACGCTTATGCCTAAAAATAATTGCCAGATGAACTTGGACCAGTGTGTTTCCTCTTTTTATAAGGTCATGATCAAATCCCTTCATCCTGCATATTTTCAACATGTATATGTTGGATCATTTTCTTTTTTTTATCCTCTTTTTTCTTTTCTAGTGCCAAGTATTTCACTTGCCCTCTGGCTCCTCAAGCCCTTGCAACATGGGTTTAAGTCTGTGTCTGGGCAAGAAATTTCATGAAGGGAGGTCATCCGGCTGACGTGCCAGTGGTTCTACCCAGGTATATCTATTATCTTGGACCTTTCTACACTCAAAATAGCTAGCCATTGCTATAATGATATTAACTATGTTTCTGCAATGTATCTCTTAGACAAAAAAATTAAAAATTAAAAATAAAATTCAGTCGCTTAAAACCCACATGTTTCTTCTCAACACATGATCTCAAGTCCCAGTAGAGGTTAACTCAATCACATAAGGTAAATAAAATAACCATAAAAAAATGAAACAAGAAAATAGTTTACTTCCTCAGATTGTATTGGCAAACCATTAGTTTAAAGTAAGCATAATTTCTTGTCTATTAATAGTATAAATTACAGAAAAACCAACTGAAAGTCACATGGTGAAAAATACACATGCACCTTTAAGGAAGTTAAACTCTGTTAATTCAATATTGATAGGACATATGCAATTGGTATAGATATAAATATGCCATCTTCACCTTTGATTTTCCTAATCAGGATCTCCACTATCTGCTGCTGGGTCTATAGCAATATGTCCTGGTATCTTTGCATGTAGATGTAAGAAGATGACAAATAATTTTTGTTTGTGTCTTTAACATTCATTGCAGTAACTAATTATGATCATTATAGCAACATCCAGATATTCTAGGAAAGGAAGTCCCCAGACGTATTACTTGACAGAACCACTGGCGCACGACAGGTCAGCTGGAAGACCATCCCACATTTAGTCCTTCAAACCAAATGGGACTCAAACCCACATGTTGAGAGGCTAAGCAGAGTAATTGCAAGTTGGCAACTCTACCACTACACCCAGGGCACCCCTCAAAAGGAATAAATTGGAGTTATTAACAAAACATAGAATAAGGGTGAGAATTTTTATGAAGGGGAATATTTAACAAATATGAATCACTCATATTGTACATGCTTTAGGTTAACTTTATGGTGAAATTGATAGACAATGTCCTGTTTATGCAACAATCCTGTGAAAAAGATTTAAGTGAAAGAAGGAAATTTGCTGCAGAACAAGATCATACTTTAAAGAATATAACCTTGAAAGAAAGAAATTTGTTGCAGAGAAAGATCATACTTCAAAGAATATAACCAATGTTCCTTTCCTAGATATTGTCATCTTATATGCCATAGTTTATTTTGATTGTATGTGTAATTAAATAATGATATCTTTTGATTTCTTCAGTAATATATACATCAAACAATGCTTAACAAACATCCACAGTACTGATTCAGCATCTGCAATAGCTCAGGTAGTAGAGCGTCGGCTTGCAGATCAGGAGGTCGTGGGTTCAAACGGGTTTAAACCAAAGACTTTAAAGTTGATGGTAGTGGCTTCCCTCCTAATGCTCGGGTCCAAGGCTGACAGCATAACTCATCGGTGTCAGTTTAATGGACTGGCCGGGTTCAGTCCCTGGGCACCTCATAAGTGCCCCTGTGCTATAATGATAGAAATGTCGCTGCACAGTATCGGCAAAGATGCCGGCTAATCCCATCCCATCCCATTCCGCATTTTACAGTATCTGTTTATAGGTAGTATCTGACAATTTGCCTAATTGTACAAGAAAACTACTGATGTATCCAATGTGATGCAAAACCCGCGAAAAGAACATAGAGCATACTTTTAAATTTAACTGGAAATTGATCTTTATTTGCATTTTAACAATATAATTACTATACTGTTATTTATAATGGTCACTCTTTGGTAAAGAAACAACAACAAAAACTGTAAAAAAGACAAAGCAGACAATCATGGTTTAGTAAACCTGTGTAAAAGTAAACATACACTATGATACAGATGCAGCGCAATGCCTACAGTGTAGTGTAGAATACTCTGTGAAATTTGCACATGGGTAAAAATGAGTTGACATTGCAGGCACTCAGTTGACATTGCAGGCATCAGTTGACATTGCAGGCACTCAGTTTACATTGCAGGCACTCAGTTTACATTGCAGGCACTCAGTTTACATTGCAGACACTCAGTTTACATTGTAGGCTCAGTTTACATTGTAGGCTCAGTTTACATTGCAGTCACTCAGTTTTCATTGCAGACATTCTGAGACTTGGTACCATGGTTCATAATCTGGTAAAGAGTGTTCTTTTTTTCTTTTCTTTTTTTGTTAATTTCACAAGATGAGACATAAAATTAGATTTTTTGATCTACTTCGTTCCATTTTATGTTATAGTATTCCCAATTTTTATACCTTGGAAGTAATTTTTTGTGAATTCTACATGCTTTTCTATTTACACTTTTGTAGTGAATGCTTCCTTAACAAATTTTCTATTTACACTTTTGTACTGAATGCTTCCTTAACAAATTTTATATTTACACTATAGTAGTGAATGCTTGCATTAACAAATTTTATATTTAACTTTTGTTTTGCATTCACAATTTTTATATTTACACTTTCGTAGTGAATGCTTCCATCAACAAATTGTATATTTACACTTTTGTAGTGAATGCTTCCATCAACAAATATTATATTTACACTCTGGTAGTGAACGCTTCCTTAACAAATTGTATATTAACACTTTTGTAGTGTATTAACAAATTTTATATTTACGCTTTTGTACTGTATGCTTCCTTCAACAAATTTTTATATTTACACGTTTGTACTGTATGCTTCCTTAACAAATTTTATATTTACACTTTTGTACTGTATGCTTCCTTAAAACAAATTTTATATTTACACTTTGTACTGTATGCTTCCTTAACAAATTTTATATTTACACTTTTGTACTGTATGCTTCCTTAAAACAAATTTTATATTTACACTTTTGTACTGTATGCTTCCTTAACAAATTTTATATTTACACTTTGTACTGTATGCTTCCTTAACAAATTTTATATCTGTGCTTTTGTACTGAATGCTTCCTTTACAAATTTTATATTTACACTTTTGTAGTGAATGCTTCCATTAACAAATTTTATACTTACACCTTTGTAGTGCATGCTTCCATTAAAAAAAATATGTTTACACTTTTGGAGTGAATGCTTCCATTAGCAAATATGCACTTAAACAATATAGCTGGGGTTTTGAACCAATGCATGTTCTAGTTAATGCTGAAATACATACATTTCATTATCGCAATCTATACTGTAAAAATTTAAAATACAAATCAATTTTTTATAACAAATCAATTTTTTATTTTTTTTTGTACTAGTATGTTACAATTTCTTTCATTGTTTGTGCCGCCCTTGAGGTTTTCTTGTAAAAAACGTACAATGGTAAAGATTACATTGATGGGACTGTAGGATGCTGAGTGTAACTGCCTGGTGAGTGACACCAACCCTGTGAATCATGGACTGGCATACCAAGATGAATTGGATACCTGTCACACTGCGGAAAAACAACAACACAGTTAACCCTTATCCTGACACATTTGTCAATAACATAAGTTCTAAATCTTTGGCATACACCTTCAAACACACATATCATGTCATAAAGCTATGCAGCAAAAAGTGCATATCCTGATTAAAGACAGCTCCAGCCACTGATCTCATTTTGCACTATTTTCCTTAAGTCCTGCCAAGCAGGCTAAGAGTTAATTAAGCATGTCTTGTCAGTGTTTGGGTCAAGACAAATTAACATACCCTAACCTTTCTGGAATGAGTAAATCTTTCGTTTCGTTCATTTCGTAAATCGCCCCACCCCACCCCAGACATCAGCTACAGCATTTCTATTTTTTTAGGCATCAAAGAATCAACCAGAGACAGCGCACTTCACAGGGTGCATGATTGTATATTTTAAAAAGTTGAAGTTGAAAAGGGGAAATTACCATTGAAATTGCCAAAATTAATTTTACTGTTACCTGTCCTTTTTAAATGGGATCTGCTTTTGATAGTGAACAAATATTCCCAGTTAAGGGAATATCTCTAAACTTATTCAAGAAATGCACCTTAAAATATGATTAAAGCCGATGCAGATGCAGACAAGAGGGTCATGACTACAGCTCAACATTTTGTCCTTCGAAAAGTCTGAAAAAAATAAAATTCAGTGTTCCATAGTAGTATAACAAACGCATAAACATTTTTTAAATGGCATTCATTTTATGCAAGGGTGTTTTCTGATGCTGAAACCATCCAAGTCTGTGTGATGTTGTACAAATCCCTAGAAGTTCCACCTCCACCTCTACCTAAAGAAGATTGAAGATTACCTTACTGTCACTGTTTACTTTAAAGGTCATATCAGTCTTTGTCAAATATATGTAACAATATCTGTGTATATGCTAAGGCAATTTTCGAAGCATATGGTACAAAAGTGTAAATATAAAATTTGTTAAGGAAGCATACAGTACAAAAGTGTAAATACAAAATTAAAGCATACATCCTATCTCAATTTTAGGGCAGTAAAACTCATTAATCAACGCCTAAAATTTTAATTCTTTTTAAATCTATAAAAAAGAACAACAGGATTCCTGCTAAAAGAAGACACTGACATCAGAGCAGATAACGTGAATGAGCTTAAAGACAAGTGGTCATGCGGTTTTCTTGGTTTAAAAATAGCTAACTGTGCAGCGTGGCTCAGATGGGAAATACATGTTTGTAATGATGATTGTGTCGTTATGATTCCCTTTTCACACAGGTGTAGGACATCAATAAACAGCATTTTGCAAGATCTGTTCAGGTAACAAAAATTTATTTTGTTGTTTAATGAAATTTGTTTTTGCCCAAACTGTTGGATACAACCATTTAAAGTTTAGAAAACCGTTGCATCATTGTGTTTGATATGCAAGAGCATTTTGTCACTGGACAAGCATAATATGAGGCACGGTAAATTCATCACCTTTGAAGCTGCAGTCCAGGTTGCCATGGGTTACACTCCACACAGATTAGACACCATTGCATCATTGTGTTAAAAAGCAAGAGCATTTTGTCACTGGAGAAGCATAATATGAGGATTGGTAAAATCATCGCCTTTGAAACTGCAGTCCAGGTTGCCTTGTGTTACACTCCTCACACAGATTATCTTTCACTGAGCTACAGCAACTACTGCCACCTTAAAAAGCATGTGACCATAGTAAAGATGCTTGTACACATCAATCCCTTTCAACCCTCTCCTACAGCTACATATATTATCATGACTGCATAAATCCACAAACACGTTATTGGTTGGGAAACAATTGATCCCTTATTTATTTATTTTATATATATTTATATATTAAAAATCATATCAAACAATATATAAAGCCATTGCTTTCAAACAATATCTCAATATCTTTAAGTAAAATAAAAAACATGTCTGCTTGCTAGCCAGTCCAAAGGCTGAATGAACTTGCTATTCCTGCACGAAATCCATGTGCATATACCTATGCCCCATATCGGACTAACCGTAACAAGGGAAAGCAATTTTCATCTAATTCATCACTTAAAACAATGAAAATTATATATATCAGTACTGAGGTAAAAATGTTTCATGATTTAAATGTAATAAAATCAAAAAACGTTTTTTTTTAAATAAAACAATTCCCAGACAATAACATTATAATTAAACCATAGTGGTTTAATATTTTTTACAAACTTAATTAAATAATAATAATCTTGCTTAAATTTTATTTGTCAAGTCCACTGATGATTTTCCTTTTTATGTTTGTATGTTAGGTTTATCATCCTGCCAACAGTATTTCAGTTATCTGGAGACAGCGTCCACTGTTTATAGCAGCATGCCATGAATACCTGGAACCATACTACACCCAGTCACATTATCCTTACACCGGGCCTACCAGTCATCGAACTACCCTCATACTTGCTTGAGAGTTAGCAAGGGAGCTATACCACAACCATTTTTAATTTTAATGACCTTGATATGTCAGGGCCGGGAACTGTGTACCTGATTTTCCTGTAGGAGGTTACTTTGACCTGAAAGGCACATGACCGCTGATGTAGAGATTGATCCAGGGTAAACCTCAGCTCCAACAATTGCAGCTCTCCATCCATCTCTGTCCTTTGTAACACTTTGTAAATATGCATATGGGTGTTTCCTTGAGTCCCCTGTCCCTGACTGTACATACTATGAATATTTAATGAACTGTTATCAACTTCATGTATATTTGCTCCCAGACATTATGTGGTAATAAAGCACTGAGCTTAAAACTAAATCTAACCCAATACGACACTTGAAAACAATCATCACACATTTCATTCATTAGAAAATATCTAAAATATTAATCTGTATAATTTCAGTGACTGAAATGCAACATAACCAGAGATATTTGATTGGTGTGAAAATAACTGAAAATCTTAATATGTACAATTTATAATGCTTGAAAATATTAACAAAATGTTAATCTTTACAAATAAGTTCTTGAAAAAAAGCAAACATTTAGTTGGTTAGAAAATAAATAAAAGAAATTATGAAGGCTTGAGATTAAGGTTGACTTTTCTCTCAAGGATCTGATTGGTTGTAATTTGAATGAAATTTCAAATCCAGCCAATCAATAGCTTAAAGATGATTCAGACTCCAGCTCTCAACATTTAATGACCTCAATATGTGCTTAAAAATAACCTCAGCTCATGATGTAACTTGTATATGCTGAGACACACTTCAAGCTTAACCTCATAACCTGCTAGCAATCTGAACACCTTGGAAAATTCACAAATCATCTCTTGGATGTATGACAGGTAAAGTCAGTGCCTATGATGGTATCAAACAACAAAGATAAATGTCTTGTAATCTCTACTGACAATGCAGTTGCAGTAACAGATGTGAACAGTGAAAATGATAAATGATTAAATGGTTAGTTTATAGGATGAAATAATTCTAAACACTACACTTCTTACTTTTTTTAAGAACTTTTTTATGCCATATTCTTCTTCTGGCAAACAAAATGACAATGCTTCTGTAAGTAACACTGCATCTGATAAATCCCAGAGATCACCGTCTCGAGGAACGAACTGCCTAACAAGTTCTAACTGAACCTGCCAGCTCAAATTTATCAGACCTAGGCAAATAGTGTAGATCCAGATCAGCCAGGTCCCAGATGGAAGCTGTCTGGTCAGGACCTACACTATTTACTGCTGTATCTATATATTTTAAAACCTATACATTAGGTTGTTTGTTTGTTTGTTTGTTGGGTTTAATGTCCCACCAACAGTATTTCAGTTATCTGGAGACTGTGTCCACTTGAAGCAGATATAGTGCTGTCATCACTGTGAATAGCATGCCATGAACACATGGCATGATACCACACCCAGTCACATCATAGTGACACTGGGCCAACCAGTCGTGGAACTACCCATATAGTTGCTTGAGCATTAACAAGGGATTCATAAGGTTGCTAGTGGAAGTTATAACAAAGAATGTTGTGCTGCTTCATAAAGCATTTGTCTATCTATCTTCCAAAAAATGTTGCATAATGAGAGTAAGCGTCACTTACATGTCATGAGATAAAATTCTCTTTATATTTTTGTAGATATAATATAACATGAATTAATGGCAAATAAATTACAGGTTAGGTATTGCAGTGCGTAATAAATGGAGCATAAAAGTGCAGAAACACATTCATTAGAAGCTTGGATGAAAATATTCTCTACATAAAACAACAGGCACATATAACAGATGCAGATCAGATTTTGCGAGCAAAGCAATAAAAATGGGCAATTAAACAAAAGTAAAAGATGAAATGAATGTTGTTGCCTAAAAAAAAGATACCATTAACAAGATCAATTATAATGTCTTTCCTTAAAAACAATAAAAAAAGAAATTTATAAAAAAATAGTTGAAATGAAGAATGTTGCTATACTGTTTAACCATGAACATAAAAAACTAAAACTTATTTCCTTTTAGATAAAAAAACAACAATACACATTGTTATTTTGCTGGCACTTATGCATATTTGCAAATTTAAATATTTTGTTAACGGTCAACAAACTGGTCAACAAACCTATTAAAGTGCATATTTTACGTACATTTGTTTTTATAGGACTTATTTGATGATTGGATGATTCCATCTGCGAAAACTAATAATAAGTGCCAATTTAATGTTGCCCTGCTGTACAGCTACACCTGCATATATTTCTGCTATCAAAATGACAAAGCTTTGATAATATACTGCCAAACAATATTGAACCTGGTCAAATGCTGCATGCTTGAATTACACCATGGTCAAGTGGGCCATGGAGTCGCTTCTCTGAGTCCTTGGCATTTCACAATGTGGTGCAAAGAACTAAATATAGGGAGACCTGCTTTTTGCTGGGGTCACCCTCCACTAAAATTTCTGGATGTTACTATACTGACAAGTATTTTTTGTTTATTTGTTCATTGGGTTTATCGCCCCACCAACAGTATGTCAGTTATCTGGAGACGGTGTCCACTTGAAGCAGTTACAGTGCTGCCTTCACTGTGAATAGCATGCCATGAATGCCTGGCATGATAACACACCTATTCACATTATCCTGACACCGGGCCAACCAGTCGTGGAACTACCATTATATTTGCTTCAGCATTAGCAAGGGAGCTATACTACTAACATTTTTTACAACTTTGGTATGTTGCGGCCCGCAATAGAACTCGGGGCCTCCCAGAACTGGAGCCGACGCTCTACCGATTGTGTTACCACTGACCATTATTATCACTGTGATGTACTTCCAAAGCAAACAAATGTGTATAGTCAGCATTATTCATTACTTGCTATGAACATAAGATTCTTATTGCATTGATTAATATCTCATTATTAATTGATACATTTAATCAGACAATGGTCACAGGTCTTGGCTTATGTTCAAAACTGTTATGCATACTATGTGACCGTAAAACCCAAGAATTATATCTCTTAGCCTGCTACATGTGTTGGTTAACCATACCAAACTTTAAGTTTTTGTCTTATAACTATAGTAAAGAAAAAAAATCAAACTGCCAGATACTTTGCTGCAAAAAGTGCAAATCTTGATCCTGGCAGCTCCCAGTCGGTGTTGACTGATAAAGATCTGCACTACTTGCCTTAGCCTGGTCAGGGTTAGTACCTAACCTGGCTAAGATAAATACAACATACTACTGTAGATGGAGGGCAATGTCATTTATAAAGGTAGCAGAAACATTTCATGTAGAAAATAAGGGGTTTGTTAGATGTTAAATTACAGAGGTTGGTCGTGGGCTAGCGTGTCAGACCGTGTTTTCCTATTCTTGTGGTCGTACACTGGGAAATGGTAGCTGGTTTAGTGTAACGGAAGCCTCGCTCTCCTGGTCTCATGAAATACACAGTAGCAACAACCATTCACACAGAAACATATTGGGTACAGTTTAATGACCCAAAAAATACTGCCTTTTGACGATAGAGTAACTATGAACGTGAGCAATTTTACGATGCCTGGTTTTACATAAAATTTGTGACAATAGGGAACAAAGACGATTGCAGTTAAGATCTACTCCTATTGTTCATGTCACAATCTGATGTAGATATAGATGTTTTTCAGATTGATTGTGTCGCACACACAATGGTTCTGTATCGTAAGTCAGGGGTCAGTTTGGATTAATGGAAACAATTAATTAGTCAGAAAAAATGAACTGTTCATGTGATTACTCCAGATGGTTTGTAACTACTCCAGAATTTAGACGTTTAGATGAATACGTTTGTAACCAGAGCATCTTTTGTCCTTATCATGTTACATATTGTTAACAGTCCATGCTTAATTCTTGGTTTTTAGCTTATATATTATATATATATATTACAAAAAAGGTTTATATAATTTTTAATAATGACACAGCAGCAAATGGTGCAGATCCTGATCAGACAGCTCCCAGCAATAGCTGGCTGATCTGTATTTGCAGCATTTGCCCAAAGCGGACTAATCAGACTTAACAAAGGTACAAAAGCTCATAAAATATTGTACAGTACAGTTGTATATAGGAAAGTTACAAAGGCAATATAGAAATCATAAAAATAAGAATTTATACATGTATGTTGTTAGATTTGAACATTTACAGCAGCCTCTGGGGGCGACCGTGTCAAAGCGATTCAAGTCGCTGACTTGTAATTCCTCAGCCCCTCAACATATGGGTTGAAGTCTTGGTTGCCGTGGGGCAAGAATTTTCATGTGAGGAGGTTTTCTGCTAACCTGTGGTGCGCCGGTGGTTCTACCTAGACATAGGTCTTAGGGGTCTTCCTCCACCAATAATTAGCTGGACATTGCCAATATGACCATAACTGTGTCAGTGTGTTACAAAAAAAAAATGGAAGCAGCATTAAAAAAGTCTTACAATGTTCATTTCAGGGAAATTACAAGAAATTGCTAGGGAAACACATTTTTTCTACTTCATATTATTATAGTAACATTTTGTAATTAAAACTATTTTTTCTGGGTGAAAATATTAAATAAAAATTTGATGAAGTTACTTTATTAAAATGGTCTTGATACCCATATGAGTGTTAATTGGGACTGGGATTAGCCAGCATTTTTGCCGATACTGTGCAGCGGCATTTCTATCATGATAGCACAGGGGCACTTATGAGGTGCCCAGGAACTGGGTGCCCTAGTGACACCAACAAGTCAGGCTTAATGCTGTCCCCTTAGCCCTGAGATTTAGGAGAGAAGCCACCACTACCAACTGGGTGCCCTAGTGATGCCAACAAGTCAGGCGTAATGCTGTCCCCTTAGCCCTGAGATTTAGGAGAGAAGCCACCACTACCAACTGGGTGCCCTAGTGACACCAACGAGTCAGGCGTAATGCTGTCCCCTTAACCCTGAGATTTAGGAGAGAAGCCACCACTACCAACTGGGTGCCCTAGTGATGCCAACAAGTCAGGCGTAATGCTGTCCCCTTAACCCTGGGAGTTAGGAGAGAAGCCACCACTACCAACTGGGTGCCCTAGTGACACCAACAAGTCAGGCTTAATGCTGTCCCCTTAGCCCTGAGATTTAGGAGAGAAGCCACCACTACCAACTGGGTGCCCTAGTGACACCAACGAGTCAGGCGTAATGCTGTCCCCTTAACCCTGGGAGTTAGGAGAGAAGCCACCACTACCAACTTTAAAGTCTTTGGTTTGACCCGGCCAGGGTTTGAACCCACGACCTCCTGATCCACAAGCCGATGCTCTACCACCTGAGCTATTATAGCCGGTCAAGTGTTAATTGACCAGTTAATGAATGATTTAGACTTTCTGATATAGTTTATAGTTTACAGGTGCTCCAATAGTGACACAAATAAAAAAAAAAAAATTTCATTTGTCAAACTGACATATTTCTGTAACTTGTAAATAACTAACTTATAGCAAGACAAAATCAGAATTAAATAGAATGGTAAAACATCATGACACATGACTCTGGATCATTGGATCCTAGGTCTAAACCTGGGTTAGGTTGCAGCTTATTTCCTTGAGCAAGGACATATCCTCAAGTCATTTCATTCTGCCAGGTTTATTAATAGGAATTTGCAATGTTTTTGTGTTATGCATATCATTTCCTAGCTCGTACAGGATTTATCAAATATACCCATCCAATGACCAAGGGGTGTAAAAGGGTAAAGTTGTTAAATATGGCATTGATGTAAAAGCTGACTATAAAATTAGATGTATACCCTTTAATCAATGTTACTTTTACCATTAATGGCAGATTGTTGACATGTCCTACAAATCTACCAAAATATTTTACTCAGAGTGAATAATTTTTAGACAATAAGACATTTTTTAAGTTTTTGATATAATATTCAACAATATTTGTTCACTAGCCTAAAAACTTGTAACACTATAATTATATAATATTTCCAAATTTGCTTAAATAAAATTAACCTACGCACATCATTTGTAAAGAAATATATACGATTTTTCTAACAACTGTCTAGCCAAAGACTGACCATCGTGAACATTTTGTGTGGGAAAGTCCTTTTTATCTGATTGGCTTAGAGGCCTGTCAGTTAACTGTTATATTTCCTTGAGCAAGGACATATACTCAAATAATTTTACTCCTCCAAGTTTATTAATAGGAATTTGTCATGTTTTTTTCTTATCATGCACATCATTTCCTAGCCCCAATATTCTTGACTGCTCACGCAGGATTTATCAAATATACCCACCCAATGACTAGGGGATAAAACTGTAAAATCGTTGAATATGCCATTGATGTAAAAGGTTACTTACTAGAAACCAGACATATACCCTTTAATCAATGTTATTTTTAAACCAGCTAAAGCCCCTAATACTGCCTAAGTTCAGATGATAATATAAAAGTTAAACAGACATATGTACATAACTGTTGAAATCATGACCTGACAATAAAAACACCAAACATTGGACACTTGGTGACAGCGAGGTTTGTGAACCATTTCAATTAATATCTTTGGTATTCAGTTCTTTTCACAAATGACCAAACGAAGAAGTACACCACAGAAAGGGCCGGTTACTATTGACTGTATTAATTACAATGAGGAAATCATGGCTTCTACTCTCAGGGAAAATAAACACACTCCAGCATTTGTAACGCTGAACAAATAAAAAATAATAGAATCAACAAATTGTATTCGGATACCTTATAATACTAATTATACAATACACAGCCTACAATGGGTACCAACTGAATGGTTATTTGGGCTGAAGAGGAAGCCCTATAGAGATCTTTAACCCTATTCTTGCTCCAGTCAGTAAAAAATGCATTACAAGCCTCAATATTGTTTGCTAATAATTACATAATAAATTAACTAGTAATATTGATATACTGAGACTTGACATTAAATAGTGCAGACCCTGATCAGACAGTTCCCAGCAAGAGCTGTTTACGCTTGATCAATTCTTGAATGGCAGGCTAGGAGTTAATGAATGGCATTTTGTTGACCTACAAATCTAACAAAATATAATAAAGAGAATATTAAGAGAGAATTTCTTTTTAGAAGATAATTCCTTTTTGCGATTATTTATATAAAACTCAGCAATATTAGTAAAGTAAGAGGGCCTAACAACTTGTTATAATATTTCTGGCTAACATAAATTAACATGTGAGCATTCATTATGTGTGATGATATGCCGATTTACTAACAACTGTCCAGCCAAAGAGTGACCATCAGCAAACATGTGGGGTAGGAAAGTCCTTTTATCTGATTGGCTTAGAGGCGTGTCTGTTAAATGACTGAGGAAGAGTCAATTGTTCAAAGCTGAATGAGTCTTAGAAATTGCATAATTAACCTCATGTCCAGACAGTGGTCATCATAGAGTTATCATACCATAATAGAGAAGATAATCATAGACACTGGATGACCAAATCAACCAAGAAAGGTATGAATCCTCAGGCATTGGTTTAATATCTACAGTTTTCATTTACTTATGAATGGTAAAAACTTATGAAACAACTAGACCCTCACACCCATGATATTTTAATTAGAAATTTGAAATCAGCATTCATTTAGTATTTTTTTGGTATCAAACACTTTACAGTATACAAACATGTGAACTTTTTCTTAGGCCAAAATGGAAGATTTTCAATTGTAAACTGAGACATTTGTTATTTCCTTATAAACAAAGCAGAAAGTTATCTGTTTCTAAATAGGGAGATTTCTGAAAACGTGTTAAACACCACTCATTTTCAAGTTATTTTAAACCTTAGAAGTGGGAGTCTCCGTCCTAAAGTAGGAGAGTTCAGGTGTATGAATAGATGGGTACATATGTCAGATTACTGAAATAAGAAATAATATGACATAGCAAATTAGAAGAAAGAAGAAAGCTTAAGATTAAATACAAAAATAGCATCATAATATACAAAAGTTAGCATAAATAAAATTATTCTATATATCAAGTTATATTCATATCTCTTAAATCTTCCAGTATAAAAATAAGATTTAAACTGCAGACAATAAAATATTGTCTTTATGTTAGGTTTCATGTTAGGTTTGAATCCCAAAATATTAATAAATCAAAATTATAAGAAGTAGTTGACACAAAAGTTTAAATAAGTTACTGAGACAAAACCCAGTGTGGGTGATGCCCATGGCGTAGTGTTAAGAGTTGCCGATCTATAACTCCTCCGACTGTTTAGCCTCTCACTGCGTGGGTTCAAGACCCATTTAGGGTGAAGGACTTAATGTGGGAAGGTCTTCCAGCTGACCCGTCATGCGACGGAGGCTTGGTCATTCTTCCTCTAGCTGGTCATTGCTATAATTGGTCGCTGCAATGTATTCCAAAAAACAAAACCCAAACTAAATAAGCATACAAAACTCTCGCTCCTTACTGATAACATTTTACTGTGCTACAACCATTGTCTTGTCTTGTCTGTCTGTTTGTCTGCCTGCCTCCCTGCTTGCCTGTCTGCATGTCTGTCTGTCTGATCCAGATTTTAGTTTGCTGCTGTGGATGTTCCAGTGTTTTGCAGCTGAGTGTCTTACAGACACTCTCCATGCAACTCTGTTTAAGCGGATCAGTGCTGGACAGATTGCACACTTTCAGGCCATTCTTGACACATTTTGGCCATTTCTTTCTTGGTCTACCATGACCTCTGCAGCCAGTTAGACCAGAAAGACATAGTAATTGCAATAATAAGGCATGTGTCCATGTTCGAAGCTTGTGTAAATCAATATTGGTGTCGACGAAAAAATGTTCTGCAGCTTTTAAGTGAAATTAAAAACAACAAAAATATTATTGAACATTGCTTGAACATAATTAACTACATAATTGTATAATTAAGAATAGGTCATTAAAATGTAGCATGCTAAGGGTTAAAAAATACAGCAGGTATGATAATTATCTCAAAACATGTATCAAAGGTCAGCACTGCTGCGTCTGCTATAGAAGCCTTTCCCATGATATTTGGCCTAGTGTGCACCTGTCAGAGTGCTATGTGGCATGTCAAGAGAACACAGAGGCTGTCAATCCCAAGCAGCCATGTTTCCTGTAGTTAGCTTGCTGTGACATCACCAACAATACAGGGCTGTCAACAACATGGCATATACAGTGACAAACCTACTGAGTTAATTACAACAATGTCACAAACAAGACCAAGGCTGGATCAAACACACAAATGACACAATTCTAGACTTCTGTTACAACTGCTTCCAGATAGTGTTACAAATAATTGAAATAGACACTATACGAGGTGAAGCCATTGGGACACTAATCAAACATTCTATAATTTATTGCCCTTATCTGTTACAAAATTTGACAAATAACCAATTTTGAAAAGATGCTAGGTATTGCCACAATGTGCATCATGCCTTGACAATTTAGATTTTTCTCTATTCAGTAATCAAACCTTAAACTGATACATTAAAAAGCAATGCAAAATCTGTTTTAAAGACAAAATCTGCATATCTCCATCTAGGGAAATAATTGAAAAATGCATTAACAATAGTTATTGTTCTTCTCCCCTGTATTTTATTTATTTATAAGCTTCCTAGTTTGAAGCAAATTTGCTGCAGTAGCCATATTTAAATCAACGTGGGGTGGAGGTGATAAAATTAGCCCAGATTCTGCTTTGTGCTACATCTCATATGCTATCGATATTCCAAAGTTGAAGTCATGTAAATCTGTTAGGGTCAAACTTAGGGAAATTTTTAGCAAAATTTAGCAAAATCAACAAAGCGTGTAGTTATGTGAGTAGATATGCAAGAGTAATGGTTCTTGCAACCAGCTCTCACATGCTTCATTTATTCAATGTATAAATCATATCTCCAGCAGATTCCGTAATAAAGTGACCAACAAACAAAAGATTATAAACTTAAATCCCAAAACAGGTACTTATGCCAATACTTTCATAATAAGGTTTTCCCATCTATGAGGGTTATTCAACCTATTTCTAACTTTCAATAGGCCCTGTTTATGCTAATATGTAACTTACCATGGTGATAGCTAAATCTTCAAAATATAAAATATATGAAAATTGTCATAATATTTTATAAAACATGTTAACCAACCCCAAATGTAATAATCACATTAAAATAGAACTGTGATTAATTGAAGAAAAAAAAAGTTTACCAAAAGCAAATATCTGACCTTCATTTTTCAAGAAGTTGGAAACTACAGAGGTAACAAAAATAATCTTCAATTTAAGAATGTTCTTACATTTAATTGCCAGTTAATTAATAATACTATACTGTTGTTTAATGCTATACTAATGCTGACTGTGATAAGTCACATTGCTTAAACAAATTTTTCACACACATGTGAAATGTGCAGAGCACTGTCTGTTGAAAGGATTTGGCTAAGTGTTTACATAAAGCATCATTTCTAATAGGCTTTTATCTCAATTAATATGTAAATATTGTTAAAAACACTGCAAATATTGGATAAGATTTCACTTATCTTGCTTGTCTCTATGCAGACACAGTCTACCCACTTTCAAGAGTAAGCACCAGACTGATATACCCTGCAATGTATTTGTTATCTGTTTGTGTTTTAAATATTACATTTACTACAAATTAATACAAAGTTTAAGGTTCTGGCTTGCAGCCTCCTTTCATATATCACTTGTATATTGTTTACTTCATCTTTGACCTTATGCATAGTCATTCACTTTTACCTTGTTTACTTCACCTTTGACCTTATGCCCAGTCATTCACTCGTCTCTTGTTTACTTCACCTTTGACCTTATGCCTAGTCATTCACTTGTATCCTGTTAACTCCACCTTTGACCTTATGCCTAGTCATTCACTTGTATCTTGTTAACTTAACCTTTGACCTTATGCCTAGTCATTCACTTGTCTCCTGTTAACTTCACCTTTGACCTTATGCCTAGTCATTCACGTGTATCCTGTTAAATTCCCCCTTTGACCTTATGCCTAGTCATTCACTTGTATCCTGTTAACTTCACCTTTGACCTTATGCCTAGTCATTCACTTGTCTCCTGTTAACTTCACCTTTGACCTTATGCCTAGTCATTCATTTATATCCTGTTAACTTCACCTTTGACCATATGCCTAGTCATTCACTTGTATCCTGTTAACTTCACCTTTGACCTTATGCCTAGTCATTCACGTGTATCCTGTTAACTTCACCTTTGACCTTATGCCTAGTCATTCATTTGTATCCTGTTAACTTCACCTTTGACCATATGCCTAGTCATTCACTTGTATCCTGTTAACTTCACCTTTGACCTTATGCCTAGTCATTCACTTGTCTCCTGTTAACTTCACCTTTGACCTTATGCCTAGTCATTCATTTGTATCCTGTTAACTTCACCTTTGACCATATGCCTAGTCATTCACTTGTATCCTGTTAACTTCACCTTTGACCTTATGCCTAGTCATTCACTTTTATCTTGTATCACTTGTATCTTGTTGACACCATCTTTGACCTACCGAGAGATGTGGATGAAGGACTAGCTTTAATGAATATATATATGACTTATAGTTTAAAAATTTTGAAATAATCTCACCTTTGCCTTACGGAGTAATGCTGAGAGAGACATGCCTTAATGAATGTCTAACTAACTGAATTTAGAAAGCTTGTAAAAAAAATTAAACTATACCATTAAATATCCATCCATTGAAGATTGTTTAGATATTCCTCTATTTTAATACATGTATTTAAAGACTGTATATATTTTATATGAAGATAGTGATTTGTATTTGTCAGCAGATACTAAATGGTTATTTTAAAGTCTCTGCCCCAACTGGTTTATTTGTATATTGAACAATAAATAAATTTCTGTTATTTAATTTGAATCCTCATCAAAACCTATATATTTTTTTTTATTTTATAGACAACAAATAACAGAAAAGATAACACTGTTCAGACATACAACCTTTGAATTCAAACTCTTTGCTTTGACTTCATGTTGAAACATAAATAAGAGCAGAACCTTAATAAGTACTGCTGCAATACAGATTAGCCTAATGTATGACCAATGTTCAATCAAAGCATTGCAAGAAATCAAAGCATGTTTTTTTTCTTCTTCTTATCTTTTCTTTTCATTTATTTCCATTTTGGGAAGAAAATGACTGCAAAAGCTAATGTGCAAACAATATGAAACCATTTCTCTATGTAAATACTCTTTCTCTTGAAAGATATTTTCTTTTTTGTAATTTACACAAAAATGTAATTTCTGACAGTATACAAATGTTTATATAGGAAATGAAACTTTTGAAATGCCTCCTTGTTTGCCAAAGTCCATTACAAGTAATTACTACTCCACGGCAGCATGTTGCTTTCCTGGTGCACAAGTTTTAATAATAAAACTGCTCCATTAAAACAGATCATTTTATGGTTTGCAGTCAGCAAGACAAGATTTGAACTGTAGTTACTAATATTTTTAAGTATATAAAAAAAAATAATGATAAGCCCTCGGCATTAACATTTAAGCCAGGTATCCTGATGAAGACCGGCTATAAATTATAATTATTAAAGGTAAAGGTTTAGGTCTGGTTTTATAGTCTACTTCTATGCCAATGCACACCCAGCCGAATTCACAGTTAAAGCACCTGGTCATTGGGTCGATCCATAAATCCAATATCTGCAACCAAACACAAGGCCAAGGAAGTCACGTGCATAACCCGAATAACTCTCACACACAACCATTTATACACCTTGGTGAAGTGGAACAATTCGATGTTTACTTCTAGTTCAAGGAAATAAGCTGCAATCGACCCACAATTCGAACCACAAACCCCATGAACCAGTCCTGCATCCTACCAATGGACTATGTGCTAGATATATTAAAAATCCCTGAAAAATGATGTGAAAAAATGCTGTTGTAATTTTGAAAAGATGAAAAAACTCAAGACAATGCAAAATCTTATTGTAGAGTAAAAATGGCTCTTCAATAAACTTTGAACTGGAAAAACAAATATCCTTGGTAGCAAGGGCATGTCAATACTGTAGTCCCTTTCCAACTTTTCATGCCCTCAGGATCCTAGGGCACAAGTACTGTAGACCGCTGCCTTCTATATTACAAAATGTGAAGTCAGGAGTCAGAGTGGTAGTCGCCAAATTGTAACTTCTCTGACCTCTCAGCCTCTCACCGCGTGGGTTCGAATCCCGTTCAGGGCAAAGGACTCAATGTGGGAAGGTCTTCCAGCTGACCTGCGGTATGCCAGTGGTTCTACCCAGACATTTGTTGTGGGTCTTCCTCCACCAAAATAGCTGGGCGTCACTATAATGATCATAATTTTGGTCGCACCAAGAGTCAGTGTAACTATTATATAACTGTGTTTGTATATAACCTATATACCTATTTGTAACTACTATCTAGCTACCTTTGCATGATTTTTTGGTCAAAGATCTATTTAAGAGTATTTGTTTATTAACAAATGTAGCAGGTGAGGGGTTAAAGAGGACCTCCTGGATTAGCATTGTTCATGCTCACCCTTATCATGCTTAAATTGTTAATGACCAATGTTAAATTCTTAGTTAGTTGCTTACCATTTCACGCAGGAGTAAAATGTATATTTGACGAAAGTCTTTGAAGCTAAAGGTGCAGAAAATGAAGTGAATATCCTGATCAGAGAGCTCCCAGCGGCAACTGGATTATCTGAATCTACACTATTTGCTTAAGCCGCATCAATTTGTGCTTAGCAGGTTCAGAGATAACAGTCATAAATTGGCCTGTTATGGTTTAAAGTATACAATCACTTGGCTCAAAGAATCAACAACCATGGCACCCAGCAGGCAGAGAAAGGTGGCAGGACAGCAGAAAGGACAATGGCTTGGCTCAATGGACCAAACACTAGACAACGGGATTAGCAACCCTATGTCAACAAATCTTGTTGAAACAGATTGCTGAAGCGCACATTGGTATCCTAGGCGGCTGGCCATTGTTGGACAGTACTGTAAAAGGAAAATAATAAAGGAAGAGCTGGTCCTATAAGATAGTGTAGTTTTATGGTTTCAGATAACACAACTATGAATAAATAGACTTCTTGGAAGGTCCTGACACTAAATTAATTTTCTTCATCGTTTAATAAATCAGTTAATTTCAATGTCCAGAAGGAAAACACATCACAATTGATAGACAGTAATAAGTAATAACTGTACATGTAAATAAACTGATGTAAAAGCACATAATGGCATTATTCATTGAACTAGGGATATGAATATGGCTGAAAAACTTTAGAACCTGACTTAACCTTACCAGATTTTTTTTTCAGAAAGTTAGGACAATAATACATACCCTAATCTTGGGAAATTTTCGTGTGTGCTGTGGGGGTTCGGGTCACTATGGATTTGTGGTCATTGATTTGGGTAAATTTTCGAAAAGTTTTGCAATGAAGAATATAAATTGTTAATATTTGTTTATTACAAATAAATAAGATGAGTATGTAACAGTTTGTCCAGGAACTGTTACCAAAATCTTGTTTTGGGATTTTGGTAAGGTTTCCAAATATTTTGACTTATTTGGATTTTTTGGTTTGAGAATAGTGAAAACATTTACTGCCTTAAAAAAAAAAACACAAAAAAAAACCCCAGCTACTATACCTCTTTGTTCTTTGTTTGTTTATTGGGTTTATTATTCCACTAACAATATTTCAATTATCTGGAGACGGTGTCCACTTGAAGCAGATATAGTGCTGCCATCAATGTGTATAGCATGCCGTGAACACATGACATGATAACACACACAGTTAAATTATACCGTCACCGGGCCATGGAACTACCCTTATTTTTGCATGAGCATAAGCTAAGGAGCTATACCACTACCATTTATAATGACTTTGATATGTCGAGGCCCGGGATCGAACCCGGGCCTCCCGTACCTGGAGCCTACACCCTACCGATTGCGCTACCAGGTCCGGTCCTCTTTGTACTTTGATTGTTATGTCTGACTAAGGGGTAACCAATGACAACAAGTTAACAGATCACCTTTTAAAGGAGAATGCATTATTTCCAACTTGTCTAACAGACATAAACATGACAGTGTAGTCCCTGAGCAGTGTATGAAGACTTAATTCTAAGAGAGACACAGAGAGAGACAGAGATGTTCTCTCTTGATGAAGTATAAAAGATGCATAAAAGCACTGTGTTTTAAAGGTGGTTACCAAAAGTTTGGACCATTTCTTTTTTTCTAATTCAACCAAATAAATTATAGTTACCTGAAAAGACTTCCTGAACAGATGTTTATTGGTGCCCTACTGCATACATCTATGAGAAAGGTGAAGCATACCACCTTATTGACCATCACTAAAAGGTATTTCCTATCCGAGCCATGCTGCACAGATAGCTATTTTTAAACTAAGAAATCCATATGACCACTTACTTTTGAGATCATAATACATTATCATCCAGGCATTAAGCTCTGGCGTTGATATCTATTTTGAGCTGAAATCCCCATCATGCTTATTTAAAGATTTGGAAAGCGTGAACATTTAAGCCATTTATTTCATGATTTGTAGTTATTTCATAAACAAAGGTATGAGTTTATGCAGAAATTGTGTCAGAATTCCCCAGAACAGGGGCAAGATTTTGTTACATGTATATTAGATTAAGGAAACTGTAGGATACCACCTTTAACCTTATGCATGCTTTATTTATTAATAATGACATAAATTCTTAGATGTTTTATAACAACAACCATGTAAACAATAGACAACATATGCATACATGTCAAATCTCCCGCTTTTGGAGGGAGACTCCTTTTTTTGAGGTTAAACATTATTTGAAAATGAGGGGTGTTTTAAACATTTTTAGAATTATCCCTACCTTGAAGCAGATAATTTCCTTTTTCTTTATATGAAAATAACAAATCTCCCATATTGCAATTGAAAATCTCCCACTTTGGCCTCAAAACAAGTTCATATGGTTGCTTTAAGATCCTGATACATAATCATCCAGGCAATAATGCTTTATTTATTAATAATGACGTAAATTCTTAGATATTTTATAACAACAACCATGTAAATGTTAGACAAAATATGGCTTGTAACAGAGCAGCAAATAGTGATCATGATTGGACAGTTTGGCTGAATCTTCACTTTCTGTCTTAGCCCTATTAAAACTTGATAACAGGGCTAAGAAATAACATGAAATTGACCCAAAGAAAAATAGGTCCGGTCATATTAAAGCTCGACATGGTGTAACAGACATTGCGGCTCCAGAAAAAGGGTGTTGAGTTTGTTTTCATGCAAATGTTAATTAGCTGTTGGCATGCAATATGCACATTTACAGCCAAATGATTTATTACATATTAAAATGGAAAAAAATAAAGTACTGCCCCATTAGACTACAGAACATAAAACATATGTACAACTTGACAAAGCGATGTTTCTTTTTCTTTTTTAATACATTACAACAACACAATTATGCTTATCATACTGGTTGGAGGTATTTCAGTTAACCGTCAGTGTGTCATTGGTTCTACCGAGACATTTGGCGGGGGTCTTCCTCCAGAAATAATACCCAGACATCACTTTAATGAACATGATTGTTTTGCTACAATGCACTTAAAAAAATCATTATTGCAATATCTAGCTATTCAGCTATTTTAGTGATGGTAGATGGACTGCTTTTGTCTTTAACCAAAAAATAGGTTCAGAGTTAAGGCAAGTAGAGTAAGCTGTTACTTCCCCAACAGGAAAAGCGGTTTTAAAGTTAAGGTCTAGCCCTGTAAGACCAAAAACAGATGACCGGGTAAAACCGTGGGCTCACCAAAGGTTAGCTCGAAGATCTCCCCAAAATTACCAAACGTCTGTCTAAATCTGTTTTGTTTTACACAATTATTGTCCAGCATCCAGCTAGTTACTGGTGAAGGAAGAGCACCAGTGCTCAGCAGGTCAGATGAACTATTTTGGAAAAAAAAATAATCAATTCGTCTGCCAGCAGTATATTATATCTATAGCTTTAAGGTTAAATGAAAACAACAACAACAAAAAAAACATGAAATTAACTGTGGTAACTGTGGTGACTAAAATGTCCTCTGCAGGAACACAATGCCTCCCTTTGTTTGAACTCTCGGCTAATCTGATTTTTCGTCTCTATATATCAAGGTATCACTAACACAATCAGCCAATTTATGCTGGTGTTTCCTACCCCCTCCCTACCTCCATTACAATAGTGCATTAATGCTCCAATCAGGAGCAAGTTCAATATTTTATTCAGTATAGGCACATTCCTATGTAAACAGTACAATAGTGACACAGTCAGTGCACTTAACAAGAAGGGTTCACTGACAAAAAAGTTAGGCAAATAAAGGTTCTCAATATATGCACTATTGTTCAATTGATATTTGCAATGTATGATATCAAATAACACATAAAAAAATGTCTTTGATATACGGACACTATGTAATAATGTATCTTTTGTTGTATGTATATACAGATATTGCTACAATTCTCCCATGTTTTTTGCCACTATGAATTGGAATAAAAAAACTAAAAACATTTGACTGGCATATGATTTGCCATCTAGCTAGATCTACATCATTTAGATATTTGTAATGTACTTTATAATATTTAGATCTTAAATAATGAAAAAACTACAGGCTTAAGTTGCAATCATTGATAATATATTTAATTAGTATAAAATTAAAGTTTTATTTTGGATGTTACCTCTAAATAAAAGTCATAATAAAACATTTTTTCATGTAAAAAAAACATATTATAATTATCACCATGATGATACTAAGCAATCAAATAACCTATACTTATATACTGAATACTTGTCATTTAACTCCTGCACTCATTGTCATTTATCTCATGCTCTCATGGTCCTTTAACTCATGCTCTCACTGTCATTTATCTCATACTCTTGTTGTCAGTTAACTCCTGCTCTCAATGTCATTTAACCCCTGCTCTTATTGTCAGTTAACTTTTTGTCATGTATCTCATTGCTCACCCTTCAGTTATAGTTACAAAAATAATGACATAAACTTTGCTATTGTCGTTTTTTATAACTAGTAAACTTTGTGTGTTAACCTACAATCATGAATGGATGGTCGCTCAGACAACATCTATGTACAGCTGCCAGCAGTAGAAACCATATTTTAACACTACCTCATGTATTACACAGTTAACATTTTATATGAGATCATAACTTAAAACAATGCACTAAAAGGTTTTTGATATAGTTACATCACTAGATCTATCATACTTTAGTTTATTGATGAGGTTAATTAATATTCAATGATGCAATGGCTACAATATTAACTGGTGCAATATAAATGATGAATACAGTTAGAGTATTCATTATTAATTTATAAATGTATAATTTCATAATCACATGTGGATTGTAGATCTAGAGAACATATCTATATATTGATGGAACAAATGAATGAAAGCTATAATTAATTAATAAATAAGTGCTAATAAAGAAGGCTGATAATCAATCAAAATGTACTTTAAACATGTTTGCTCATTGAACTAATGCATAAACCACTATTATTGTATCACTCAAAATAACTGTAGGCCACATCTACTCTTTTTTGTGATACTTATCAATAAAATCCTGACAATCTTAATATACACTGGTAGAGCTCTATGTATATTGTATATTGTACATTTATATATATATATATATATATATATATATATATATATATATATATATATATATATACACATAAAATAAAGACAAGCATACATAAATTAACAACGATCGATTGTGATAAGTCATTGTGTAAAATGAAAATAAACACATAACATACCTTTGCTAATATCAGCCTGAAAAGGTAAATCTAGAGACTCAAAACATTCGGTTTGTTGTGAAAGTAAGAATGAAAGTGGTGGTGAATTGTACGCTACATTGTCAACCTCGTCTAGTGAATCATTTTTCAAGACCAGCTTGTCTGGTTGAACCCTCGAAGCTCTCTCTTGTCCCCCATTACAGAGACAGCATGACAGATGGTCAGCTTCCCAAGTCAACACACCCAGCGCTGAAAGTGAAACAACCACGGATTGACAAAGTAACCACCATGCACATTACCTCGTTCTCTTTGTTAGCCTCGCATCCTCGCTGTTCCTCCTCGGGCCCAACGTTTTTCATCTCGAAAGAACTCCTGGCTCGATCTCTACCTTGATCCTCGGGGCTGAACCTCGTCTGATGAGAATTTGATGTCATGAAACACAAACGATTCAAGATAGGTACGTTTGGTATGATGATGCGCTCTGCCATGCTGCTCTCTACTTCGTCAACTGTATATATCAATGCTCTGGGCAGAATTGTTCGTTGTTTATTACAGCATCAAATATTTTAGACAAAACAACGTGACATTTCGATTTCAAAACAATCATAACCGTACCAACGATCGGTTTAAATTTATGTTACCTTGATTGACATTTTTGTACATATAGGTTAGTAGCCCGGATGAAAAAGGAATCCCAAGAAATATGACGTCACAATTATAAATACGTTCCGTTTCGTAAACTAACAGTGAACTTAGATTAGATAAACTTGTCTAAAATCGTACGAATTAGGCACAAATAAAATTAAAATTGTATAGATTGAGAAAAAGAACTTAAGTTAAGATTTTTTAACATTTATTACAGTTCCATTAAATAAATGATTATGTTCAATTTTTGGCTTACGCTCTAATTTTAGATCTCTATGATGACGTCATGGTTATTACCTTGGTATAATTATCGGTCAAAACAGTTGCTCACATTCAAGATCGCACTTTATATGAACAGATAAAATACTATTCTTTCCACAAACAAAAACAACAACAGTTTAAGTCATCATAATATTACTAAATAGTTTTATCTAGACGACTATTGAAGTAATGCACATCTCTCTTTTGGTAGCGAGAAGAGAAAAACTGCAAGACACAGATCGTTTAAATGGTACATCACACGTTTAATAATTAATCACAAAAAATCGTCCCGACGTTACGTTACTATTTCACAAAGCACTGAACTGACACGATGTCGTATTCGTCACAGTTAATCTCCGTTTATCTGGTGTATATATATTAAATATTATTTGCTTTCCCACCCTGCTAAAATGGGCTTTCCAAATTGCTTTCTATAATTTCCTTTCAATTAGAGCAATCATTATATTGCTAGTTATTGGATTAATGTGGTACACAGTGCTTTACAAACGCATGCATGCAAAATGAAACATTTGTTATTGTTTTCAATGGCTTTAAAGTTTCATTACTTGCAAGCTATTTAAAACAGTTTTAATTACTCCGGTCTCTCGTGTTTAATAATTTCTATCCAAAGTCGTATTTACCAGTACTTGAAAGAAATGGTAAATTATGTATAATGACGTTTAACGCATTTAAAGGTAGTATCCTACAGATTGGACCAAAAATCTTTCGTCAAACAACCAGTATAATTAGTTTTTCCCAGCGGCGTATCTGCCATTACGCCCTTTACGCACTGCGTAACCTTCGTTCGAAAAATCGAAAATCTAAAAGTACCAAATACACGGGTTAGGCATCATATATTTTATGTCCGTTGTTTCTATGTTTTAAAATGACATGTCTAGTTATATCGCGTCATAAATATGTATTTTAAGTCAATACAAAACAAAACAAGTCTCTTCTTTTATTTTTTCTTCTCACTTTTTGGGGCGAGAAAGGCCCTAAAATGCACCTGAGCCAATGTAGCAGAAACTTATTCCGGTGTGTGTGTGTGCTGGGGACGGGGGTGTGAGGGTGTCATGCTCCCGGACCACCCTAGTAATTGTGCGAAACTTCAAAAACGGACCAGATACGCGCCTTTTTTTGCCCGAGAAGACATGCGAAATGCTGTTAAATGATGTCTTACATCTATGTGTATGGGGGGGGGGGGGGGGGGGGGGTTAATAAGTAAAAATACCAAGTGACCACGTCTACTTTTGCAATTACGTTATAGCATTAGTCGGATAGTCCGCTCTGACGTCGATGACAATTTTAAGCAGAAATCCCAATCGTGCTTATTTATTGATATTTATTGTTACACTAGATCCTGAAACGGTAGGGGATCAAAGTGTTTTTAAAAGTTGTTTGATGGTTTTTATGGACGCTGATAATGTAGTATAATTTCACACAGGCGTAGGAACTGGGGCTGCAGGGGTTGCAGCCCCACTCCCTTATAAATAGATTGGTCGCAAAATGTTGAAATCTTTTTGGTCATATTTTATGTTGTGGTTGTGTTAATTTGTGTTATATGTATAATAAGAAGTGAACTGATCGGATTTAAAAAAAAAATGTACATTTAACTGAGGGTGAAAAAAAATACGCATTACAAATCATGTATGTATTTTTTATTATTTATTATTATTTATTTGTGTGTGTGTGTACGTGCGTGCGTGTGTGTGTGCCAACACATCCGATAACAAATTGCGAATATGTCTGTTTAAATACAGGTGGTTAAAAGTTAAGTACTTATATCGTACATTTTTCGCCATGAATGGATCCAGGGGGGGGGGGGATGAGGGGATGCACCCCCACTCCCAACCAATCAGGTTAAAGAGGTGTGAAAACACATAGTTGCAAGCTTAAAAAATACTAAGCCTTTAAAGTAAATTTGGTATGCTAGCTGCTCCGGTCGAAGTTAGGGTCCATTACTATATATATATATATATATATATATATATATATTGATTTTTTTCTTTATACTTTCTTTCAAATTGTACTCTGGTAATTTCAACTTGGAAGCTATACAGTCTTTGTAGGTAACTTCACCTTATAATAATGTTACACCTTTGTTGGTAACTTATTGTATGTAGGTAACTTCAACTTATAAGCCTTTCAAATCTTGTAATAAAAGTGTGAATTTTTATTATTATATCATTTTATCATAACAGAATATGAAAGTGAGTTTAAGTGACATAAGAGTACTGTAGGTATCATTCTACAGCATTAGTAGATTATGATACATGATTCGCTAATACTGGGATAAAGTTAAATGGATCTTGATTCATACCCCCCCCCCCCTTCCACCGAAAATTTCTGGATCCGCCCCTGTTTTTCTCACACTGTTTTTATTCACTAAAAGAGAGTTTTCAGCAGTTCATCAGGGCACTCAACGCATCGAAATTTTATAAAATGACGTCAACATTCAATTAGCTAATCAAGTCGTCATTTAAATGGGAAGCGTCTGGTGGATAACATCGCTATGTGGAAAATTGGCATTTAACCGAATCTCTAAATCTCGTTAGCCTTATAAACTCTATCATTTCACAAAACGAAACGTCTTACTGCGCAAGATATTAATATAATATATGGGTGTGCTTTCAGAAAATTGGAACTGATCTTGTGGAATGTTGTAACACCCGAATTTCATAAGATATGTATTAAATTTTAAATACCCATTCCACAACTGTTTCTTAAATAGATCTTTAACTGACTTTTTCATTCAAAAGCAGTATTAACTAATTAATTAGGAAAATGTAAATGTACTTTTAATTGAATTCCTAAAATAACGAGTAGTAACAATTAAAAAAGTGGCCTGTCTGGCAAACTAGGCTTTTGGATGTAATGTACAATTGCAGCACCAAATTTACTTATTGAGACGTTAAATATTTTCAGTTGTAATCAGCCCACCTATCAATTTGTAAAACATAAAACATAAAATGTGACTTAAAGGTGTTATCCGTCAACAAACAAAATTTACTTTAAAAACTTAGTATTGTTTAAGCTTACATGTATATATTTTCACAACTCTACTTCTTTTACTGGTTGGTGGGGATGAATCTTCCCCCACACCCCACACACCCCGCCTCCGCCACCCCACGCACCGGATCCATCCCTGACCTTATGTCGCTACCTCTCCACAACGACACCTCTTGTTATCATTTTTTTTCAATGCCTCGGAAGAATATTTCTGTAAAGTAATTTTTTGCTTAATACGTAACGACTGATTATATTGCAGGTGAATGTACCTTGTTTACTTATAAAATGTGGCTCCACTTTAGTTTTGACATTGTAAGTGTTTCCACTCATGTATTGCTACGTTCTTTTGCGTTTTAATGGGGATGAGGTGGTGTTGACTGTCGCCACTCCGCCTCATAAGAGTTTTTGTTTGATCTATGAACATCGGCTGTTGACACCGATAACCTTATTAGGCCAGGGGCGGGTCTAGAATAATTTTGGTGTGGGTGGCGTCTGAATCAATGTGGATAGTACAGTCTTAACCGCCCTTTTACTAAGGTCGGTTCTTGACTGCAGATCAACCTCCATCGTCAGCTTGGTGCCCGCCAGATGTTTCGGCCCTTATCCAAGTACATCTGTAATGGCGGGTGGGCCCACCGTCTTACGGTGTGGAGGTTGATCGCATCCAGCTTGTCTCCTCGCGTCGTAGCCACAGCCAGCTAGACGCCCGCTCTGCAGCCTGGCTCAGCTTCTGGATTGCCCGGCGCCTGTCTCTGCCAGTGGTGCCAACAGCTGTCATCAATCTGCATACAGATTGCGCACAGAACCCTCTAGCGCCTACTTCGATAGGGAAGAGCCATGTCCGCCAACCTCGGTGTCGGCACTGCTCAAGTAAATCAGTGTACTTGGCCTTCTTCCTCTCATAGGCCTCTTCACATCTCGTCTCCCAAGGTACTGTCAACTCGATGACAACGAGCTTCTTGCCTGTCTCGGACCACAGTACAATGTCTGGTCTCAAGTTGGTCTGGACGATACCCGGGAACACGAGCTTCTTTCCTAGGTCGACTGCCATATTCCATCCTGTGGCGCCGTCAAGGATTGATTTCTTCTGTGGAGCTTCTATCTTCGCAGTTTCACCTGGTCTCACAAAGTTGGTGTGGCCTGCTTGTAGGTTACTTTTGCGTGGCTTCTTCCTCTCCCCTTCCAGCCAATCGGCAACCTCTCTGAGGACGTTGTCGTGTCGCCAGCGATATCTGCCCTGCGTCAGTGCTGTGGAACAAGAAGATAGAACGTGTTCCAGAGTGCCTGGTTTCTTGCACAGACTGCATGTTGGGTCTGTGATAAGTCCCCATCGGCAGAGGTTAGCTGGAGATGGCAGGAGGTCATGAACTGACCTGAGGAGGAAGGATAGGCGAAGTGGTTCATACTTCCAAATGTCTTCCCAGGTCAGCTTCCTGTCCATGGTTTCCCATGTTGTCCATGCTCCCTGCGCACCCATCTCTACCGCTCTGGCCTGTCTCTTGTTCTCCTCTTCCTTCCGTACTTCTGACTGTATCAGGGCTCGCCTCTCAGTCTGGTTGGCTTGGCTCCATAGGAGTGTCTTGGTCGCACCAATACCTTGTCGTCCGACAGCCGTTACACCGACGATGTCCTTGTGCATGAGAGAGCTCTCTGCCTGGCTGACCGTCTCTGTCGCTGACCACTTTCTTCCAGTACGGGTAACGATCCCTGCTTCCCGGATCTGCTCATCTGGGGAGTCTCTTAGGGTAAGCACCAGTCTTGTCTTCGCAGTCTTGAATTCTTCTACCAGTGAAGAGAGTGGGAGCTGCAGTTTGTTGGTTTTCCCGTACAATCCAACACTGGAGAAACTGGGTGGGATTCCAAGCCACTTGCGGAGATGTCGGCTGGTGATTCTCTCTAAGGCTTCTATTGTTGAGCTGGGTACCTCGTACAGCATCATTGGCCAGATCAGCCTTGGTAGTAAGGCATGCTGGTACAGCCAGGCCTTGAACTTCCCAGGTAGGTTGCTTCGGTCTATCTTCTTCAGCCCGTCTTCTACCTGGTTCTCTAGCTTCTTGACGTTGTCCTTGTCTGCTAGGCTGGCATCAAACCACTTCCCAAGGCACTTGATTGGATTCTTCGTGATGGATGGGATCTCCTCGTTCTGTACTCGGAGCACGAATCTGTCTGTTGTCTTGCCTTTCTTGATAATGAGGGACCTGGACTTTACGGCCTTGAACTTCATCCGGGCCCATGAAGCGACATCTGTCAAGGCTGTCAACATCCATCTAGCCTGGACGTGTGTTGGTGTCGTCAACGTGAGGTCATCCATGAAGCCTCGGCTGGATGGGAGATAGATACCTGACTCTGTCTTTGGTCCGCGGGTCTCTCTAATGGCAGCATTTATGAGCAGATTCATCCCCATGACGAAGAGTACCACAGAGACAGTGCATCCGGTGACTATACCTTTCTCCAACTTCTGCCACTTCGTCAACTGGTCACCAACAGAAAACCGAAGCTTGATGCCGTCGAGGTAGTTGGTGATGATTTTCTGGACATGGTTGTCGACGTGGTAGTGTTGGAGGGCTGTGTAGATCAGTTGGTGGGGAATAGATCCATATGCATTGGCAAGATCGAGCCAAACTACTGTCAGGTCTTTCTTCCCCGTCTTCGCCTCTTGGATTAGTTGGCTGATGGCGCTGGTGTGCTCTACACAACCGGAGAAACCAGGTACTCCACCCTTCTGGACTGAAGTGTCGATGTACGCGTTGGTCGTCAGAAAAGAGGTGAGTCTTCTGGCAAGGATAGCGAAGAATATCTTCCCCTCGACATTTAGTAGCGAGATGGTCCGGAACTGGTTGACTGTCTTGGAGTTCCTTTCCTTGGGTGTGAATATTCCCTCTGCTTCCTTCCAGGCTTCAGGTACATCCCCTTTCCTCCAAACCACCTTGAGGAGTCTCCATAGCCTCTTCAGTAGGAGTGAGCCCCATCGAGCCTTCTTGAAGACGTCCTTCACCTCTCCCAGTGTGGGTTCAGTGATTACTAGTGGCGTCTTTGGTGGTAAGGCAGGATCTATCCGATCACAGTCCCCTAGAGCGTCTTCTCTGTTGACATCTGAGTGCGTATCATGTAGGTACTTCTCAACCTCTTCTAGTGGGGTCTCTAGTGTTCCTGAACGCTCCTTGTCAAGCAGAGCCATTATCAACTTTATTGCAGTAAATACTAGATATATAAATACACAGTAAGGGACCCTAACTTCAACCGAAGCAGTCAACAGACAAGATTTACTTTAAAAGCTAAGTAGTTTTTAAGCTAACATGTATGTGTTTTCATAACTCTACTCTTTTACCTGGTCCACCCCCTCACCCTGGATCTATCCCTGCATTAGGCCTATGGACATAAAAATCTTCCCTGAAGGTATACTATTAATTCAAGAACAGCTCGTCACAACAGAGAAAATTGCCGCTTTTCTCAGAAAGTCAACTGGTGCTGATGACACCGGCTTAATAATGACGAACTATTCTTTCTAAAATGAGTCTTTCGGTCTTTGATCTTCGTCTGACTTAATTCCGGACTACTTCTGCATTCTTCGGGTTTCTGTGTATTTTTTTATATTTATAAATAAGTATCTTATTGATATGCTTCACTTGGGACTGATGTATTTGACTAAATCTAATTTCAAACAATTACCGATACGAAATGAGGTAAAAATTACTCGTGTGGCGATTACCATATATATACACTATTGTTTTGAAATAACGAATTGTGTTATCGCTCAGCCAGACAAAATTTGTATAAACTTAGGATAAGATTTAGTACATGACCCTTACTGTACAGTGGCAGTTCACATTTGGATGGTCATGCTACTTTTTTTATAATTAATACCATGATAACAGTGTCGCTGAATTCAGACTTGCATTACTCGTTCATGAAGTGACGACAAAAATACTGGTCGGTCTAAGGGAGGCAATTCAAAGATGACGCACTCACACAAGCTTCACCACAATTACCTCCCCTGCAAACAAAAAACTGCGTACTTACTGACAGTATATATTTTGTAGTAGTGTTGTATCATTGCTATCTGCTTGTCTAAACAATGACAAAACGATCATTACAATAAATATATAATAATGTTGTACCTAGTGACAGTCTTAGATTTTTATTGAGACTAAGGTATCCAACATGAAATGACATCCTCATTGTTAAAAATATTGATCTTTATATCAATGCAAAATGTATATTTCAATAAAGTTTCCCCCTATTAATATGTTTTTATATACTCATCAGGAAATTATATATTTAATTTGTAATTATTTGTGTCTTTGGATTTCTTTACATCGACACTAAAACATCAATGCGATAACTTGCATGTTTGCATTTTTGACAACACCACAAAATAAATATGGTCATATTGGTAATGTCCAAGAAAAGTACCCCAAACAAACACCACAACATAAATATGGTCATATTGGTGATGTCCAAGAAAAGTATCTGTATCTGTATCTGCCATATACTCCAAACCCTCTATACAGAGTATTATGTGGAGTGCGCTGTCAGAAACTTTAGGAGTAATATAAATTGTAATGTTTTGGGGAGGTAATTTTCATAGGTGTTTGGGTTGGTTTCTCTACCTGCACAGTTATAAAAATGTCATAGATATTAAATTACAGAAGTCTGGTGTGGTTTGCAGGTAAGTTGCTTTGCCCAGGGTGCTACAATAAAAGATGAATGATGGATGTTCATTGAATGATGAAGAACAAATGATATGATGGGGGTGATGGATGAGATGATAATGGTGGATGATGATCATTTGTAGCACTCTGGTTAGAAGCAGTGGCTGTACAGCTTGGCCTTGAATAAGGCCAGGCTGTCCGCCTGAGCAATGTCTGGTGGTAGACTTTTCCAGATCTTTGCTGTGCGTGGAAAGAACGAATGCCTGTGTCCATCAATCCTGGAGAAGGGGAAACTATATCTGTGCCTCTGTGTATGGTGTATATAGTGTGGGAATGGTATCCTTACAAGGTTGTGTTTGATCTTGTAGAACATACATAATGAAGTAACTTTACGGCGTGTTTCTAGGGCTGGTAAGTTGATCTTTCTTAGAAGGTTAGTAATACTACTGGTATATTTGTAGTCATTCAGTATAAATCTTACTGCGCGATGTTGTACCATTTCAATCTGGTTAATGTATTTCTTTTGCCAGGGGTCCCAGACGGAGGCGCAATACTCCAAACATGGGCGGACATATGTTTTGTATGCTACTTCCTTGAGTTTTGGGATGTCAGTTTGAATATTTCTTTTGATAAATTTAAGAGTGTTGTTAGCTTTAGTAGCAAGAGTGTTAATGTGTTTAGACCAAGAAATGGTTGGGGAGATGGTTACTCCAAGGTATTTGGCAAAATACCCCAAACCTGTTGCTGGATAATGCCATAACGGCACTGGATTTCAGCTTGAATACCTCCACACATGAAAATTATTAATATAACAGTAATTTTTACAGCAAGTCATAGGAATAGTGCCATTTATAACCCCATTATTTAAGGGAGGTATCAGACAGTTTGCCATTTGTAAATACTAATAACAAAACCACATGTCTGTTTGGGGAAAATTTAGGCAGAATTTCTGCAAAAACTCATGCTTCAGTTTAAATTAAGTAGTCTTTGAACACTACCTCAATTATTAGACAGTACAAATTGTGAAAAATTCGCTCTAAATGTTCCCTTTCTCCAAATATATAAATAAGCAGAATGGAGATCTCTGCTAAAAATTTATACTGACATCAGAGCGAATAACCCGAATGATGATATAAAGTGATCTCAAAAGTAATTTGTCACATTGTTTTCATAATTAAAATAGTAACTGGTAACTGTGCTATGCGGCTCAGATAGAAAATACATTTTTGTAATGAGTGTTGTGTTATGCTCTACTTTTTAAATAGATGTAGGACATCAATAAACAGCATTTCATGGAATCTTTTCAGGTAATAATTTATATTGTAGTTAGAGAAATCTGTTTCAAACTGTTGGATGCTACCTTTAATTAAATGGTAAGGTACATCTTATAACTTTCTTTAGTTACCTGGCCAAACCAATGCCAACTTTTTTATTATGGAATCATAAAGAAGCAAGAAATGTTTAACGTTTAATAGGTTTATCGTCCCACCAACAGTAATTCAGTTATCTGGAGGCATCCATTTGCGGACGCTCTACCAATTGCACTACCACGAGCTATGTTGGTTTCATGACACAATGAAATGTCTAATTTTTATCAACAGAAATATTTTCAACTTACTATCGTATATTTGTGTTGCATTTTAAATGTTCATTACCTTTCTATAGAGAAATTCCGCATGAAAAGTTCAATTTCAATCTGGCATAAAAAAATTAAAACCAAGACAACCTGTCATAAAATGTTTATTCCAGACATAAATTGGCTTTCTCATTGTGTTGTGATGATTTAGCCATATGGAATGAGACTAAGCAATACAGGACAATGTCTCTACAATTAAGAAGAAAAACATCAATTAACATAAAAAAATCTTTATTCATGATACATATTCAGGTAAAAAAACATAAACATGCTTTAATGATTTTGTCCACTAACTTGTCTTCATTTTTTAAAAATTTCCCCCCAAAAAACAATCAAAAACATAAAAAAATGCAGAAAGTGGGGTTTGAACTGGGTGCCTCAAAGATGAAGACTGGGCACACTAACCACTCAACCATCTAGGCAGATGGTGGTAAGTCGCTGATTATTAATATTGTTTATTTATTTAATATGATTTATTCGGAATGCCACAACCATTTTAGTGAACTGTCCTTAAAGTTGTTTTTATTAATGTTACTCCTTTAATAACGAAGTAAAGGTTTTATGTGAAAAATATAAAAAATTACACAAAAACCAGCTAAGATTAATACTAATAGATTTGTCAATTTTGCACATATTACAGAGAAAAAACAACATTATTGACAAACTTTTCCAATGTTATCAGTCTGACCAAGAGCAGACAGAACCTTTAAAACAAAACAAAAAAGCAAAAACATAAGTGACACCCTTATAGAATACATATATCATAATCATCGCCTTCATTCCTGACACAAGTAACACAATCCCAGTCAGCACTTGCATATTCTACATTTGTTAATAACCAATGCAATTTGTTTCCCATTACAAACATTAAGTAATGATGTACTAATAACAACTTGTCAGCCAAAAGGTGTAGTTTCTTATCTTTTCCATGGAAAAGCTGGCTAATCTAGATCTACACTATAATCATAAATCTTCGCAAATTAAGAGACAGGGAAAAATGCAAGTCAATGGCTTAGTATGAGTGTGATAAATTGAAGTGAATAAATGACTTGATGTTGATGACACATAACCAACTCTTTTTTTGTTGTTGCTCAAATAGTATCATGCACATAAAATTGTATCTTGTTACATGTGATAATAATGAGTAAAAGTGCTATCAAATTAGAATACTCTATAAACAATGTTACTCTATATACAATGTATAAAAAAAACACTCTTAAGGGATTTAATTTATTAATATGTAACTTTCATTTGGGGATAGAAAAGTGCCAATTTTTCATAAAATTCAACAAACACAGAATAGTTTGATGTAAGCCACATTGATTTTTATTCTGTACCTTATTATGATGCAAAAATGATTTCTTTTTGTTATATTTGATAAAGTCCATTGGACAAATTAAAAAAAAAGAGCCTGCTATATTGTGCATATAACATTTCTTTTTACAGGGTGCTATTTAGGTGATTAATGTTATGTTTTATGAGAAATGAACGTTGTTTTGTCTAATGAACATTCGATTCCAAATCTTTGATTCTGTCAACTGTCTACACAATGTCTGTCAAGCCTCTTCATTATCCCTCTACAACTGTTACATGGTGACTAAACCACACCTATAACAGCAGAGTAAGAACCCCATGATACATCTTCATCACTCATACACAGTCTCAAGCCCCACCCCCCAATATGTTTCCGTTATTAACTGAAGTCATGCTCATCTCTTCTTGAAGCCATATTTCTTTCTTTCATAAAACAAGTCTGTTTTTGCACTGCCAAGATTTACGATTTTTGGACAACCATCTCTCTGAAAATAGAAAAACAAATGACTGATAGATAATATATTTAAATTGCAACATTATTTGCATACCAGTCTAATCTCACCCTCTCTATATAAGAATCATGCTTCTGGGTCTTCAACTAAATCTTCTACATACTCCTAGATACTTATCACACAATTAAAAGAAGAGCTGTCACTAGATTGCACTCTCGAGTTTTCTCAAAGATGGATACAATAATCTAAGCTCTTACTAATACAAGAGCTGTCAGTATATAGCACTCACACATACAAAATCAGCGACACTACTACTATGCCACAGGGGCCCCAAGGTAAAATGACATAGTGTGAATGTGTAACATTCAATGAAAGGACATTGCATTTTATTGTTCGACCATTAAGATCTAACCATTATCAAAACTGTTTATAGCACAGCTTTAATGCAGTGGTCAATCAACAAATAATTATTTAAACTGTAACATTCCAAAATTGCATTTAATAGTCAATTGTGGCTGTTTAAAGTATATCTCAATAATGCATATAATGATAAAAGTCTTGTTTATTTAATGCCTCTCTCAACTGCAATTTATTTATTTGTTTATTTCTATTTTATACAATTTGTAGAAGGTAACATCCTGATTTGTATACTTGAATTGATTCTACAAAAGGCTTACAATATTAATAACAATATTAATAAGATTTCTCCCTTAGGCCAGAATCTAGATATGTTCTGAGCATCTCTTTGAGCTCAGTTTCTTGGCAGAAACTTGCCCAATATAAGAAAAGAAAAAAATAAGTTTACCCTCTATGGCCTACACTAAACTTACATCTTTCTCCATGATGGTGCACTCCTTACAGTAGTAGGCATCGGAGACCCCTGGACCCCCGCAGATCACACATCGACCCTGGTACGAGCCATAGTTACACTCGTCACAGATACGCACAAGTGTTGATGGACGCACATACGAGTCACAGATTACGCACTTGCCATCACCTAAGAGAATAAAACAATGTTGATACATATGAACTACTCAGTGATCCAACCATTTAAGCAAGCTGCAATTACCTTTGTTAAACAACATTTTTTCTTTGAATATCTTTGGACGTCTACAAAATACCCTATTTTGCTTTCACAGTGTGACTAATGCGGTATTCGAAATAGCCTTGCAAACATATTATTTGGTACCCAGGGATTTTAAACTCATGTTTTCTTACTTATTTAAATTTTAACAAATTACAATAATCAAAACACCTTCAGGTAAGAAAAAATATAAGTCATTATGGTAAAATTTCTTACTTACATTTTTCACAAAGTCTTCCAATGGCTGAAAAAATAAAGATATACATTATATGACTAATGAAAGCACAGTATCAGATACATAACTTTAATCCAAGGTTGTTGTTTTGAGGTTATGATAATCACCATCTCCATCACTGTCAATATACTACCATCACTGAACAAACAAGTAACAATAAAAACAGTAGCTTTTCTGTTTGTTTATTGGGTTTATCATCCCACCAACAGCATTTCATCTATCTGGAGACGGTGTCCACTTTAAGCAGATATAGTGCTGCCTTTACTGTGTATAGTAGGCAGTGAACACCTGGCATGATTCCACAGCCAGTCACATTATCCTAAAAACCAGTCGTGGAACTACCCTTATATTTGCTTGAGCGTTAGCAAGGGAGCTATACCACTACCATTTTTAACGACTTTGGTATGTCGTGGCCTGGGATCGAACCCAGGGCCTTCGGTACCTGGAGCCGATGCTCTATCGATTGTGCTACCAGGTCCGGAGGGTATTTTTTTTTTAGCTATTTACAGGTATTTAACACTATGTGATTAGAGACTGACTTACTTACACTACTTCTGTTTAAATTGAGAACAAATTAAGGTAAATTTTGTGGCCTTCTGACAGTAATTAGTTCATCGAACCTGTGTAAGCAGTGACCAGCCCTTGGCTCTTGTCACTTTAATACTCACACACATTCATGGATTGTATAGGCGTAAATATCTGGGTGAACACTTCAAATCCATGTGTTCAAACAAAAATGCATATCCAGCAAAAGATACAAGCGGATTCACTTTTACATCCACCTCCACAAATTTGAGTGTTATTTGTTTTCGAAATGGTTATCAAAAAAGAAGTATTCTGGTTGTCAAGTTAGAGCAAAAGTTATATGTCGGTGGAATCTGGTTCTGACAGATTGCTCCTTGAATTTACAACATTCACTGAGTTTTTCTTTACCGATACTTAATTTAGAATGAAACAAATGAAAAGTACCTCTAACATAGGACATTATCTACATGATTTATGTCATGAGTAAATACAAGAACATAAGCGTTTTGGCTTTTAAATTACTTTTGGTATAAAACGTGGTAAAACGTTTTCACCGCTGTACCCCACCCACCAGTTCGTTCATATGGGACTTAACGAAATGACATTCTAGTGATTGAACTGTGTAGTTTAAAATTAAAGATGTAATGTTAAAAGCCTCAATAAGCTGTTACTTAATTATTCTGCCCTATGTCATTCATAATGTATACGTAAATACCCACCAACACCAGGTTGTTTTCGGCAAAAAATCAAATCGGGATGATGCTTCGCCATTTTGTTTTCCTAATTCATTTCCGGTAATTGTGGAAATTGTCCCATCGTCGTGTTAGACGCATCACCATAAGATTCATCAGCGTCAGCATCTTCATTACTTCCGCCACCACTGCCACCATCAAACGGTATTATGAGCAAACTGAAAAAAATAATTAAATAGCGTAGATACAGGAACTAATATGTGTAAGTATGGAAAACTGTGGTAAACTGGTAAATATGTGCATAAAAAAAACAGACACATGTTTCTCAGTTTTTGACCAAGGAAAAGCAAAATCTATGAAACTGACGACGAAATTATGTCATATTTTGAAAAGTCTTGTCTGTCATTTTGTGTTCTGGCTGTTAAAAGAAATCAAGATAAAAAGATAATCTTTATTTTTGTAAATAGAAATGAAATAACAGGAAATTGCTTTAATAAATCATCGTGTTTTGTTGTCGTTGTTGTTTTCACACAAAAAGAAAGAAAAGAAAAGAAACCTGAAGTATAGGTCTACATGAAGGGTTCTTACAGGGGCCTTCGAGTTTAAGTGGTTAGACATAACCACATATGCTACTTTAACATGTCGTGGAATGATAGAAACAGCAAACGAAAAAATTAAAACATCGAAAAAAAAAACCTGTCCAAAAACTTTCTTTCTCGACGTTAAGCAGCAGATTTTGTCATGAGAGAAAGATAAAAATAGTTTGCAAACACCAAATTTAAAAGTGCATCAGGTAGAATTTTTTTCTAAATTAAAGATTTACAGCAATTACAGAGGTACAAGACGTTTTTTCTGTTAGTTCTGGGCATATATATATATATATAAAGTGTAGCTTTTGTAGACGTATCATTAATTTTCATTTAAAACAACAACAACAATTCCGTTATTAAGTTATTATTTCCCTAATGAAGGTTTCAATGACCGAAACGTCGGAATAAATATAACATTATTATTCGTGTTTGTGCGAATTATTTCTTCAAGTTTGTAATTTTCATTTAACAATTTTACATGACCGGAAATTTTACAAACCGCAGATCTATTGAACTTGCGCACATTTTGTCACAAGCTGCCATAATGGTGGAAGTTCTATGTGAATTAATGTTGTACGTTTTCATTTAGTTGTTTAGCAACTGAAATATTTCCTTCATCTGTGACCAAAATTGTAACAATATGTACGTATGTAATTAACGAATAATCACGAATAGGTAAAGGTTTCGTAACGAAAAGTGTCGGAAGCCGGTAGATTCAGTATTGAAATTTGTTTTATTTCGGGGTTTTAAAGCAAATCTAATTCATGTTCTCCAAATACAAAATAAAATAAAATAATAAAATTAAGAAAAATATAAATGAAAATGAATAAATAATTCAAATAGTTCTGGTAAGAATAATAATTATACAAAGTTTCTTTCTGTCTTCTTTCTTTCTTTCTTTCTTTTCTTTCTTTCTTTCTTTCTTTCTTTCCTTCTTTCTTTCTAATATAATGTATAATCCATATACTGTATTATAGGATGTATATATAATCTAAAATGAACGCTGTTTCTTGGGTTGGAAAAGGTTAACAAGAAAGCTATTTCAGAATAAATTCTCAATATGACATTTAAACATTCAAACTAGTTTGTTGCATCAGAACAAAAATTGAAAAAAGCTAACATTTATTTTTACTATTTAAAAAAAATGTTTTTAGTTTTTTGCTTGTCGTCTGCTGCATTTGAACCAGTGCGAACACCTCCTCCTGAGTTCACATGGTATTAGAACTCTCGATCATCGACTACCCTAACAGTATGAAGCTTTTTATTGTATCTTAAAACTAACGCCTTTGTTTTGTTTTGTTTGTTTGTTTGTTTTTGTGTTGTTTTTGTTTATTTGTTGTTGTTGTTTTTTTGGCGGGGGTTAGGTGGAGAATATGAATAGGAAGCTAATTCGATCAGAATAAATACACTACATGACGTTAGACAGATAGATTGGTAGATAATTATTTTGAGTCGGGGAAAATGCACCCTAGGCATTTCAACTTAAGCTCTAAATGAGCCTTTAATACCATGTTTTGTAGGTACTTTATTGATAAACAATAAATATCAAGGCTTTAAAATATGGTATCGTTATGAAACGGCCCACAGCTCTTTACTAAAAATTAAAAAAATGTTTTCTACGGACTATTTTCGTGGTCACTTATGTTTTCACTTATATAATAACTCTTATGAGCATAAATTCATGACGAATCCTAGGACTCTTAGACCCTACTCCTAAATTTGTATATGGTTCTAAGGCTCAATTCCGTCCCAGGACCTTTACTGAAACACACTTAAGATAATTTAGTGGACTTACGACCGTAAACAGGTCCAAGGACCTTTGATGAAATGGCACGCGGATTACCCGGATGATCACGAAACGCGATAGATAGATAGATAGATAGATAGATAGATAGATAGATAGATAGATAGATAGATAGATAGATAGGTACAACAGGGGTAATTGAAATAAGAAGAATGACCCATATATATGTAATTATTTGTGTTAAATTATGATTTTTCCACTTTTGTTTCTATTGTTGAATTAAGAATAAAAGTACCAAAGCATTATGATAAAAATAAACAAGTTTAAAAAAAGAAAAAGAAAAAAGAATATTTCTTACCAAAGTACGAGAATGCCTACACACAAGGGAGATAACTTTAATTTATTCGACATTCAAACTTCATACACAGCAAATATTGAATTACAACCCATAAAACATCGCATGATAGATATTTACTTTCAACTATCGTTGGAATACAAGCATCAATAGTCTACCTCGTCTATATTCTTACTGTCAATTTACATTTTTAATTCTAAAAAATACCCTAGCGTTATTAAAGAACCTAAATATAGGATTGAAATGTCTAGATTTGGAACTCCGTCTCATTTTTTTTTATCGAACAAGGTAGACATATTAACTTGCATAGAAATGAAAGAATATATGAACATTGACAACTAAATCTAATAAAAAATGAATATCACTTCCTTTTAATCTATCCAAAATAGTTAATACTTAGAATATATATATATAACGATATTATTTCACATGGCCTACAAATCAGAAGTGTATTAATTTAATGCCAAGTACATCTATCCATATTGTAAATGGACTAAGTAGGTCCATATGTTATGCCAGCTTAATAGAAAAAGTGGTTAAAATATTTCCATGTATATATTCTTCACATTAAGCTTACTTTTCCGCTGATAATCCATGTAAACTGTGTTGAGCACATACTATTGTTTTGCTATAAACATCTATTCGTTTTATGCAACAAAATATTTTATTGTATTGTGTTGTATTTAGTCAAACTTCATTGTTTTGCAATTTAAAGTTTATTAGTAACTTGTTCAATCACAAGTCATTATCAGATTAACACTTTTATTAAAGAAATCCGGAAGGGTCGCTTAAACAGTAGTCGGAAACTAAAGACATGCAAATGGGGTCCTACCGATATCCACAGTTATCTCCCTTGCGAAGTCAGTTTAGAGTGATTTCCCTTTGGTATTGGGTAGTTCCGGTTTGTTGAGAAAAACGACGATCAGATAAAATATCGAGATTTATCCCTGTGTTCTTAAAGGAATTTCAAGGTTCGCTCTATATTCAAAGTAGGAAACTGATGCAGAACAGCAGTACAGCCAAAGCTTAGAAGGAAATTATGTATGATAGAGTAAAACTGTTAAAGTGGGAACAGTTTCTCAAGAAACTGTATGGGTGGGGTAAAATAAGTTGGTACTTAATCTCGACAGATCGTCCCCTAATACTGGAGTGTTGCGATAAATTTCGCTATTTTTATTGTCTTTTTTCGTCATTGATGAGCTGCAGATAATTTGTGTAAGCTTTTAATGTAAATGTGCTGGAAGTGAAGTGGTAATTGGAGCAATTCGACTATAGTAATGCATTTTTATACTAGTCATGATTGAAATTAAATGTGTGGCATGTAGGGAGTTGGCAACATATGCAACCTATTTTGGTGTGTGTATTTTTTGCTCTTTTATCCTATTTTCATTAACTCATTGAGCCCTACAGCCAATTAACCAGTCATCCCCTAGAGGCATTTCTCCAGTCATCCCCTACACCTGGTGGGGTTCTTATCTACCCCTCATGCCTAGACACATCTGGTGTGGATTATCGGTCAGTGTAAGATATTGGAGGTGGGTGTATACACAACACAATAAACATGTCATTTTGGATATACTCTAAAAGTTAATTTTCACATACTTGCAGCACAGAAAATGCTTTACACAACCGTGTAATTTTTAACACTGTAAGAAAAGAAATACTTCAGAAAAGAGAGAAAATGACTGAAACTTGAAGAACAAGTAAGATTAATAATATCAAAATTAACACATTTCAATAAAGTTTTCTTATGTTTATAATGTAAATAACACTGCTTTATTTAAATAATTATATAATGAGTAACTTTAAAACAGTCGGCCGTCTTTGATTAAAAGTTGCGATTTACCGGTAGTTTGAAAAAATAACTCTCTTAAACTTAAAATTTGATTGAAAACCTCCGCTACTTCCAAGCGTTAACTTTTGTCTTTTGATCTGTTGATATTTGCAATTATATTATAATTGGATCTGACACAGGTAATTCCACATATCCGCCTATACATGTGTATATAAACAGGAATTTTAAAGCTAACAGTAAGGCACATCGCCGTTTTTCTTTGTCTCGACATAATTAATTCTTTGTGTTTACATCCGGGTTACATGAAATTCCAATACGTATATTTCAGGCCATAAAAACGTTACATGTGACCACGCTTTTTCCTAATCCACAGCTATTTTCAACATAAAATCGGCGTGCTCTCAATATAGTTTACTGTATATAACCGAAACCGGAACTACCCAAGGAAGCGCCACCTCGTTCAAGGGAGGTAAATACGTAGCGAAATCAGGGATAACTCCGTATATCGGTAGGACCCCATTATTTGAAATTATAAAGCGTTCAGATTGTCATAAAATTGTATCATTAGGAAATGATTCCATGAAAATTCGACAGCATCCGGCAAAGGATTCCAAACTGGATATTAGATTTTAAATATACGTATATACGCTTAACAAGATAATTTCATGTTGAATTGCTGAGTGAATAGTGTTTTCCATCCATTAGAGCAAGATTTGTAAATGTAAAAAAAATGTAAGGCATTCCTTTTTACTGCATTATTTTTACATTAAACTACTTTTTTTCTTTATAGAACTTTTAGCAACATCATCAGCACCATTATAAATGTTTACCTTGGCTTGCAGGGATACTAGGAACGGAAATTGCAGCAGACAGGTAAGGTCATTCGGATTACCTCGGCTATACTACTTTTAAAAGCATTCTGAACACCTCGGATGATGCGAATGATGTAGGCTAAGGAAGCATAAGCATCAAGTACTTATATCAAGTTTGGGGGGGGGGGGGGGGGGGGGTGCGAATACTGAATTTAGCATACGTTCTGCTTTTCCGTGGGTTTCTCCCATAGAAGAAAAAAAGTTTCTAAAATGTCTAAGATGCGTTCTGAAGTGTCTCTGGACAAAAGGTTGCTCGTTTTAAATAGTTTTATTAAAACTGACTGAAAGTCTGAAAATTGCGAAGACATACACCTTTAGCAATAAAACTTTGTTGTTGAAAACTAGTTCAAATTCTTCACAAAAATATGCCGAAACGGGCAAACACATACTTCCCAGCGAGCTGGATTATAAAATGATTACATTTGTACCTTTTCAAACGACAAGCGTACTCCAGTAGAGTATTAGCGAAGGAAAATATAACTACGATAAATATTAGCAAACAAGCAATAATAACGGAATACGGACAAAATACTTCCAGAGCAAAATTCCACATGTTAATTTAAGCAAAGGCGGAACCCTTCAATAAATTTTTCAATGCCTGTAAATTCCCACCTGTAAATTTTCTACATTTTGCAATATTGTGTATTTGGTTCGCAGAGATAAGTCTCGTAAATAATATGATAATAACCTCTGCTTTTTTGTTATTAAATTCCAATGTCGAGATATTTACGATATTTCAGATTAAATAAACATAAATCTGGAAATAAATTTGTCATAATATAAATAACCATGTAGGTATGATATTGATTTGATGAATTCCCTTAGGAATATCAGGATATGTAACCGTGTATGTACAATACTGTTTGGTTAGCCTCCCTTAATAATTTCAAGATATGTAACCGTGTACTGTTTGGGTAGCCTCCATTGGCTATATCAGGATATGTTACCGAGTATGTACAGTATTGTTTGGGTAGCCTCCCGTGGGAATCTCAAGATGTATAACCGTGTATTTACGGTACTGTTTAGGTAGCCTCCCTTGGCAATATCAAGATATGTAACCGTGTATGTACAGTACTGTTTGGGTAGCCTCCCTTGACAATTTCAAGATATGTAACCGTGTATATACGGTACTGCTTGGGTAGTCTCCCTTAGCAATATCAGGATATGTAACCGTGTATTTACGGTACTGTTTGGGTAGCTTCCATTGGCTGTATCGGGATATGTAATAGTGTATATGCAATATTGTTTGGGTAGTCTCCCTCGGCAATATCAGGATATGTAACCGTGTATGTGCAGTATTGTTTGGGAAGCCTCCCTTGAAAATTTCAAGATATGTAACCGTGTATATACGGTACTGTTTGGGTAGCCTCCCTTGACTATATCAGGATAAGTAACCGTGTATGTACAGTATTGTTTGGGTAGCCTCCCTTAACAATTTCAAGATATGTAACCGTGTATATACAGTATTGTTTAGATAGCCTCCCTTGGGAATTTCAAGATGTGTAACCGTGTATTAAAGGTACATTTGGGGTAGCCTCCCTTGGCAATATCAGGATATGTAACCGTGTATGTACGGTACTGTTTTGGTAGCCTCCCTTGGCTATATCAGGATAAGTAACCGTGTATGCACAGTATTGTTTGGGTAGCCTCCCTTGGCAATATCAGGATATGTAACCGTGTATGTGCAGTATTGTTTGGGTAGCCTCCCTTGACAATTTCAGGATATGTAACCGTGTATGTACAGTATTGTTTAGATAGCCTCCCTTGGGAATTTCAAGATGTGTAACCGTGTATTAAAGGTACATTTGGGTTAGCCTCCCTTGGCAATATCAGGATATGTAACCGTGTATGTACGGTACTGTTTTGGTAGCCTCCCTTCATCTTTCGTCCTCCGGGGCTTCTTGTAGCCTTTTGGTCTCCTCCTCTTGGTATATCTGAAGGAGGGACCCCCAGTAGCTTGGGGCGGACTCTGTCGAGGCTCAGAGCCCGGCACTGAATCTCCCTGGAGGGAGTCCAGAGATCCAGCGCCACATCGTTTAACACTAGTTGATCGTGTAATATTTGCGTAGGTACATGGTGCCGTGGTTTGTTAGAGAGTACCAATGGCCCGGCACCGCTGATTTCAACTCTCTAGGGGTTCTGTCGGGGGTACCTCACCCTTAGCCTTTGCCGATCCAACGACGAACCACAAGGCAGTGGTGGTTCTACTTAACCCAGTAGTAGGAGGTCAGTCGATGGGCACCAGGGCATATCCATACGCTGGTGGGCCATGCATGCCGCATCTTATGGGAGACTGACCACCGCCCCTGCCAGGATATCCCGCCCAGCGGTCGGTCGCACCCTCAGTAGACTCTGTTTGCAACAGGGAGCACGATCGGGAACGCGCTACTGAGGAAACATTAACACAGTAGGGGCCATATGCAGAGTCCGAGTGGACATAGCGGCGTAATCTGTGTCTAGCTTGCCAGAGGCTTACCGGGTTCACCTATGAGCCCTGTGATAGGCATAACATGCCTTGCGTGAGCGGGACATCCAGCCCAAGACCTCACGACTCCCCGAGGACGAGGACGAGACGGAGGAGCTGGTATTCTCATCAAACACCCATCAGGCCGTCGAGAAACACACCATATGGCCACCGGAAAGCACTGCAGCAACTACAGAGCAGAGACTGAAGCACTCATAAAAGCAGTCTCCTTGATTATAGACTCGTCAGAAGCTGTCTCTACAGTGGTCTTTCTTACTGATGCACGCTCAGTCCTGGAAGCCCTGACAAACAACAAATCCCCAGACCTAGCCAGAGCAATAAATGACCTCAGCGCCACTTGCAACGTTACCCTACAGTGGATACCAGCACACTGTGGAATAACGGGCAACGAAGAAGCTGACCACTTGGCTAAACTAGGAGCCCAATCAGAGCAACCAGATGTCCAGGTTTCGTATAAGGAGAAAGTCACCATCATCAAAGCACTAACAAAGCCAAGACAAGACCCTTATGCATATCATTCTTTGAACCGACCAGAGCAAGTGATAATGGTCAGACTACGCTCAGGACATAACAGACTGAATGCACACATGTACAAAAAGTACCGACTCGTACAATCCCCAAAGTGTCCGTGCGGAGAAGAAGATCAAACTGCAGAGCATGTCCTCCACAGATGTAAGCGACACGACCAGGAGCGAACTGCGACGTGGCCTCAGGAAACAACCCTCCAACAGAAGCTATATGGTGATGTTGAGGACCTGAGACGGACCGCATCCTTCATCGTAGATACTGGCGTAGTCGTGTAATTGCGAACGCCAAAAAGAAAGAAAAGTAGCCTCCCTTGGCTATATCAGGATAAGTAACCGTGTATGCACAGTATTGTTTGGGTAGCCTCCCTTGGCAATATCAGGATATGTAACCGTGTATATACGGTACTGTTTGGGTAGCCTCCCTTGACTTTATCAGGATAAGTAACCGTGTATGTACAGTATTGTGTGGGTAGCCTCCCTTGACAATATCAGGATATATAACCGTGTATTTACAATAGTGTTTGGGTAGTCTCCCTTGGCTTTATCAAGATAGGTAACCGTGTATGTACAGTATTCTTTGGGTAACCTCCCTTGGCTATAAATATTTAGAAAATTAAAACTATGCAAGAATAGTTCATTTAAAACAAAGATAATAATAAGGAATATATATTTAACATCAATTTGCAAAATTATTATTTTGATGAATCTGTAAAATATTATGAAAAAAAAATGGAAAATCATTATTTTGATGAATCTGTAAAATATTATGACACGTAGACGGCGTAAGCTAGATTCGAACCTGTGCGGACACTTCCTTGTGTGTTCATAAGGCAGCGCCTAAGACCACTCGACCACCGACTACCCCACAGGTGTAAGGATATTAATTTGATCTTAAATCTGACGTTCATTTTCTTCATAGTGCATTATACCAAAAAGCTTATATCAGAATAAATATTCTAGATGGCATTAAACAACATAACATTTAACATTGTGTACTAAATTAAAAGATAAATGAAATCGCAACCAGATTAAAAAGAAAACTTAAACTTCAATGTCCGAATATTTAGAAAAAAAATGCAACAACAGTTCATTTAAAACAAAGATAATAATAAGCAATATATATTTAATATCAATTTGCAAAATCATTTTAAAAATATGCAACAATAGTTCATTTGAAACAAAGATAATAATAAGCAATATATATTTAATATCAATTTGCAAAATCATTATAAAAATATCCAAAAATAGTTCATTTAAAACAAAGATAATAGTAAGCAATATATATTTAATATCAAGATGTGTAACCGTGGATTTCCGGTACTGTTTGAGTAGCCTCCCTTCGCTATATAAGGATAAGTAACCGTGGATGTACAGTATTGTTTGGGTAGCCTCCCTTGGCAATATCAGGATAGGTAACCGTGCATGTATAGTATTTTTTGGGTAGCCTCCCTTGGCAATATCAGGATATGTAACCGTGTATGTACGGTACATTTTGGCTAGCATCCCTTGGCAATATCACGATTTGTAACCTTGTATGTACAGTATTGTTTGGGTAGCCTCCCTTGACAATTTCTAGATATGTAACCGTGTATTTACGGCACTATTTGGATAGCCTCCCTTGGCAATATAAAGTTATGTAACCGTGTAAATACGATAATGTAAGGGTAGCCTCCATTGTCAATATCAAGATAAGTAACCGTGTATGTAAAGTATTGTTTGGGTAGCCTCCCTTGGCTATAAATAGTTAGGAAATTTTAAATAGACAACAATAGTTAATTTAAAACAAAGATAATAATAAGCAATATATATTTAATATCAATTTGCAAAATCATTATATTGATGAATCTGTAAAATATTATGAAAACAATAATTTGACCCTTTTTTAATGTCACGTAGACGGCGTAAGCTGGATTCAAATCTGTGCGGACACTTCCGTGTGTGTTCACAAGGCAGCGCCTTAGACCACTCGACCACCGACTACCCTACACGTGTAAGGATATCAACTTGATCTTAAATCTGGCGTTCATTTTCTTCATAGTGCAATATACCAAAAAGCTTATATCAGAATAAATATTCTAGATGACATTAAGCAACATAACATTTAACAGTGTGTACTAAATTAATAGATAAATGAAATTGCAACCACATTAAAAAGAAAACTTAAATTTTAATGTCCCAATATTTAGAAAATTAAAAATATGCAACAACAGTTCGTTTAAAACAAAGATAATAAAAAGCAATATAAATTTAATATCAATTTGCAAAATCATTTTAAAAATATGCAACAATAGTTCATTTAAAACAAAGATAATAATGAGCAATATATATTTAATATCAATTTGCAAAATCATAAAAATATGCAAAAATAGTTGATTTAAAACAAAGATAATAGTAAGCAATATATATTTAATATCAAGATGTGTAACCGTGGATTTCCGGTACAGTTTGAGAAGCCTCCCTTCGCTATATCAGGATAACAAACCGTGGTTGTACAGTATTGTTTGGGTAGCCTCCCTTGGCAATATCAGGATATGTAACCGTGTATGTACAGTACTGTTTGGCTAGCCTCCCTTAACAATTTCAAGATATGCAATCGTGCATGTACAGTATTGTTTGGATAGCCTCCCTTGGAAATTTCAAGATGTGTAACCGTGTATTTACGGTACATTTTGGGTAGCCTCCCTTGGCAATATCAGGATATGTAACCTTGTATGTACAGTATTGTTTGGGTAGCCTCCCTTGACAATTTCAAGCTATGTAACCGTGTATTTACGGTACTATTTGGGTAGCCTCCCTTGGCAATATAAGGATATGTAACCGTGTAAATACGGTGCTGTAAGGTTAGCCTCCCTTGGCAATATCAAGATAAGTAACCGTGGACGTACAGTATTGTTTTGGGTAGCCTCCCTTGTCAATATCAGGATATGTTACCGTGTATGTAAAGTATTGTTTGGGTAGCCTCCCTTGGCTATAAATATTTAGGAAATTTAAAATAGGCAACAATAGTTAATTTAAAACAAAGATAATAATAAGCAACATATATTTAATATCAATTTGCAATATCATTATATTGATGAATCTGTAAAATATTATGAAAAAAACAATTTGACCCTTTTTTAATGTCACGTAGACGGCGTAAGCTGGATTTAAATCTGTGCGGACACTTCCGTGTGTGTTCAAAAGGCAGCGCCCTAGACCACTCGACCACCGACTACCCTACAGGTGTAAGGATATTAACTTGATCTTAAATCTGGCGTTCATTTTCTTCATAGTGCAATATACCAAAAAGCTTATATCAGAATAAATATTCTAGATGACATTAAGCAACATAACATTAAATAGTGTGTACTAAATTAATAGATAAATGAAATTGCAACCACATTAAAAATAAAACTTAAATTTTAATGTCCGAATATTTAGAAAATTAAAAATATGCAACAATAATTCATTTTAAACAAAGATAATAATAAGCAATATATATCTAACATAAATTTGCAAAATCATTATAAAAATATGCAACAATAGTTCATTTAAAACAAAGATTATAATAAGCAATATATATTTAATATCAATTTGCAAAATCATAAAAATATGCAACAATAGTTCATTTAAAATAAAGACAATAATAAGCAATATATATTAAATATCAATTTGCAATATCATTATATTGATAAATCTGTAAAAAATCTGTAAAATACTATGAAAAAAATAATTTGACCCTTTCTTAATGTCACGTAGACGGCGTTAGCTGGATTCGAACCTGTGCGGACACTTCCTTGTGTGTTCAAAAGGCAGCGCCTTAGACCACTCGACCACCGACTACCCTACAGGTGTAAGGATATTAATTTGATCTTAAATCTGACGTTCATTTTCTTCATAGTGCAATATACCAAAAAGCTTATATCAGAATAAATATTCTAGATGACATTAAACAACATAACATTTAACATTGTGTACTAAATTAATAGATAAATGAAATCGCAACCAGATTAAAAGAAAAACTTAAACTTAAATGTCCGAATATTTAGAAAGAAATATGCAACAACAGTTCATTTAAAACAACGATAATAATAAGCAATATAAATTTAATATCAATTTGCAAAATCATTTTAAATATATGCAACAATAGTTCATTTGAAACAAAGAAAATAATAAGCAATATATATTTAATATCAATTTGCAGAATCATTATAAAAATATGCAAAAATAGTTCATTTAAAACAAAGATAATAGTAAGCAATATATATTTAATATCAAGATGTGTAACCGTGGATTTCCGGTACTGTTTGAGTAGCCTCCCTTCGCTATATCAGGATAAGTAACCGTGGATGTACAGTATTGTTTGGGTAACCTCCCTTGGCAATATCAGGATAGGTAACCGTGCATGTATAGTATTTTTGGGGTAGCCTCCCTTGGCAATATCAGGATATGTAACCGTGTATGTACAGTACTGTTTGGCTAGCCTCCCTTAACAATTTCAAGATATGTAACCGTGCATGTAGAGCATTGTTTGGATTGTCTCCCTTGGAAATTTCAAGATGTGTAACCGTGTATTTATTATACATTTTGGCTAGCCTCCCTTGGCAATATCACGATTTGTAACCTTGTATGTACAGTATTGTTTGGGTAGCCTCCCTTGACAATTTCTAGATATGTAACCGTGTACTTACGGTACTATTTGGATAGCCTCCCTTGGCAATACAAGGATATGTAACCGTGTAAATACGATACTGTAAGGGTAACCGCCCTTGTCAATATCAAGATAAGTAACCGTGTATGTAAAGTATTGTTTGGGTAGCCTCCCTTGGCTATAAATATTCAGGAAATTTTAAATAGGCAACAATAGTTAATTTAAAACAAAGATAATAATAAGCAATATATATTTAATATCAATTTGCAAAATCATTATATTGATGAATCTGTAAAATATTATGAAAAAAATAATTTGACCCTTTTTAATGTCACGTAGACGGCGTAAGCTGGATTCGAATCTGTGCGGACACTTCCGTGTGTGTTCACAAAGCAGCACCTTAGACCACTCGACCACCGACTACCCTACAGGTGTAAGGATATTAACTTGATCTTAAATCTGACGTTCATTTTCTTCATAGTGCAATATACCAAAAAGCTTATATCAGAATAAATATTCTAGATGACATTAAGCAACATAACATTTAACAGTGTGTACTAAATTAATAGATAAGTGAAGTCGCAACCACATTAAAAATAAAACTTAAATTTTAATGTCCAATTATTTAGAAAATTAAAAATATGCAACAATAATTCATTTAAAACAAAGATAATAATAAGAAATATATATCTAACATAAATTTGCAAAATCATTATAAAAATATGCAACAATAATTCATTTAAAGCAAAGATAATAATAAGCAATATATATTTAATATCAATTTGCAAAATCATTATAAAAATATGCAACAATAATGCATTTAAAACAAAGATAATAATAAGCAATATATATTTAATATCAATTTGCAAAATCATTATAAAAATATGCAACAATAATTCATTTAAAGCAAAGATAATAATAAGCAATATATATTTAATATCAATTTGCAATATCATTTTATTTATGAATCTGTAAAATATTATGAAAAAAATAATTTGACCCTTTTTTAATGTCACGTAGACGGCGTAAGCTTGATTCGAACCTGTGCGGACATTTCCTTGTGTGTTCCCAAGGCAGCGCCTTAGACCACTCGACCACCGACTACCCCACTTGTGAAAGGATATTAATTTGATCTTAAATCTGACGTTCATTTTCTTCATAGTGCAATATACCAAAAAGCTTATATCAGAATAAATATTCTAGATGACATTAAGCAACATAACATTTAACAGTGTGTACTAAATAAATAAATAAATGAAATCGCAACCACATTAAAAAGAGAACTTAAATTTTAATGTCCGAATATTTAGTAAATTAAATATATGCAACAATAATTCTTTTAAAACAAAGATAATAATAAGCAATATATATCTAACATAAATTTGCAAAATCATTATAAAAATATGCAACAATAGTTCATTTAAAACAAAGATATTAATAAGCAATATATATTTAATATCAATTTGCAAAATCATTATAAAAACATGCAACAATAGTTCATTTGAAACAAAGATTATAATAAGGAATATATATTTAATATCAATTTGCAAAATCATTATAAAAATATGCAACAATAATTCATTTGAAACAAAGATTAAAATAAGCAATATATATTTAATATCAATTTGCAAAATCATTATAAAAATATGCAACAATAATTCATTTAAAACAAAGATATTAATAAGCCATATATATTTAATATCAATTTTCAAAATCATTATAAAAATATGCAACAATTGTTCATTTAAAATAAAGACAATAATAAGCAATATATATTAAATATCAATTTGAAATATCATTATATTGATGAATCTATAGAATATTATGAAAAAAATAATTTGACTCTTTTTTAATGTCACATGGAGGGAGTAAGCTGGATTCGAAACTGTGCGGACAATACCTTGTGTGTTCACAAGGCAGCGCCTTAGACCACTAGACCACCGACTACCCTACACGTGTAAGGATATTAATTTGATCTTAAATCTGACGTTCATTTTCTTCATAGTGCAATATACCAAAAAGCTTATATCAGAATAAATATTCTATATGACATTAAGCAACATAACATTTAAGAGTCTGTTCTAAATTAATAGATAAATGAAATCGCAACTACAATAAAAAGAAAACTTAAATTTTAATGTCCCAATATTTAGAAAATTAAAAATATGCAACAACAGTTCGTTTAAAACAAAGATAATAAAAAGCAATATAAATTTAATATCAATTTGCAAAATCATTTTAAAAATATGCAACAATAGTTCATTTGGAACAAAGATAATAATGAGCAATATATATTTAATTTCAATTTGCAAAATCATTATAAAAATATGCAAAAATAGTTGATTTAAAACAAAGATAATAGTAAGCAATATATATTTAATATCAAGATGTGTAACCGTGGATTTCCGGTACAGTTTGAGTAGCCTCCCTTCGCTATATCAGGATAAGTAACCGTGGTTGTACAGTATTGATTGGGTAGCCTCCCTTGGCAATATCAGGATAGGTAACCGTGTGTGTACAGTACTGTTTGGCTAGCCTCCCTTAACAATTTCAAGATATGCAACCGTGCATGTACAGTATTGTTTGGATAGCCTCCCTTGGAAATTTCAAGATGTGTAACCGTGTATTTACGGTACATTTTGGGTAGCCTCCCTTGGCAATATCAGGATATGTAACCTTGTATGTACAGTATTGTTTGGGTAGCCTCCCTTGACAATTTCAAGATATGTAACCGTGTATTTACGGTACTATTTGGGTAGCTTCCCTTGGCAATATAAGGATATGTAACCGTGTAAATACGGTACTGTAAGGTTAGCCTCCCTTGGCAATATCAAGATAAGTAACCGTGGATGTACAGTATTGTTTTGGGTAGCCTCCCTTGTCAATATCAGGATATGTTACCGTGTATGTAAAGTATTGTTTGGATAGCCTCCCTTGGCTATAAATATTTAGGAAATTTAAAATAGGCAACAATAGTTAATTTAAAACAAAGATAATAATAAGCAACATATATTTAATATCAATATGCAATATCATTATATTGATGAATCTGTAAAATATTATGAAAACAATAATTTGACCCTTTTTTTAATGTCACGTAGACGGCGTAAGCTGGATTCAAATCTGTGCGGACACTTCCTTATGTGTTCACAAGGCAGCGCCTTAGACCACTCGACCACCGACTACCCTACAGGTGTAAGGATATTAACTTGATCTTAAATCTGGCGTTCATTTTCTTCATAGTGCAATATACCAAAAAGCTTATATCAGAATAAATATTCTAGATGAAATTAAGCAACATAACATTTAACAGTGTGTACTAAATTAATAGATAAATGAAATCGCAACCACATTAAAAATAAAACTTAAATTTTAATGTCCAAATATTTAGAAAATTAAAAATATGCAACAATAATTCATTTAAAACAAAGATAATAATAAGCAATATATATCTAACATAAATTTGCAAAATCATTATAAAAATATGCAACAATAATTCATTTAAAGCAAAGATAATAATAAGCAATATATATTTAATATCAATTTGCAAAATCATTATAAAAATATGCAACAATAATGCATTTAAAACAAAGATAATAATAAGCAATATAAATTTAATATCAATTTGCAAAATCATTATAAAAATATGCAACAATAATTCATTTAAAGCAAAGATAATAATAAGCAATATATATTTAATATCAATTTGCAATATCATTTTATTTATGAATCTGTAAAATATTATGAAAAAAATAATTTTACCCTTTTTTAATGTCACGTAGACGGCGTAAGCTGGATTCGAACCTGTGCGGACACTTCCTTGTGTGTTCCCAAGGCAGTGCCTTAGACCACTCGACCACCGACTACCCCACTTGTGAAAGGATATTAATTTGATCTTAAATCTGACGTTCATTTTCTTCATAGTGCAATATACCCAAAAGCTTATATCAGAATAAATATTCTAGATGGCATTAAACAACATAACATTTAACATTGTGTACTAAATTAATAGATAAATGAAATCGCAACCAGATTAAAAGAAAAACTTACACTTAAATGTCCGAATATTTAGAAAGAAATATGCAACAACAGTACATTAAAAAACAACGATAATAATAAGCAATATAAATTTAATATCAATTTGCAAAATCATTTTAAATATATGCAACAATAGTTCATTTGAAACAAAGAAAATAATAAGCAATATATATTTAATATCAATTTGCAGAATCATTATAAAAATATGCAAAAATAGTTCATTTAAAACAAAGATAATAGTAAGCAATATATATTTAATATCAAGATGTGTAACCGTGGATTTCCGGTACTGTTTGAGTAGCCTCCCTTCGCTATATCAGGATAAGTAACCGTGGATGTACAGTATTGTTTGGGTAACCTCCCTTGGCAATATCAGGATAGGTAACCGTGCATGTATAGTATTTTTGGGGTAGCCTCCCTTGGCAATATCAGGATATGTAACCGTGTATGTACAGTACTGTTTGGCTAGCCTCCCTTAACAATTTCAAGATATGTAACCGTGCATGTAGAGTATTGTTTGGATGGTCTCCCTTGGAAATTTCAAGATGTGTAACCGTGTATTTATTATACATTTTGGCTAGCCTCCCTTGGCAATATCACGATTTGTAACCTTGTATGTACAGTATTGTTTGGGTAGCCTCCCTTGACAATTTCTAGATATGTAACCGTGTACTTACGGTACTATTTGGATAGCCTCCCTTGGCAATACAAGGATATGTAACCGTGTAAATACGATACTGTAAGGGTAACCGCCCTTGTCAATATCAAGATAAGTAACCGTGTATGTAAAGTATTGTTTGGGTAGCCTCCCTTGGCTATAAATATTCAGGAAATTTTAAATAGGCAACAATAGTTAATTTAAAACAAAGATAATAATAAGCAATATATATTTAATATCAATTTGCAAAATCATTATATTGATGAATCTGTAAAATATTATGAAAAAAATAATTTGACCCTTTTTAATGTCACGTAGACGGCGTAAGCTGGATTCGAATCTGTGCGGACACTTCCGTGTGTGTTCACAAAGCAGCACCTTAGACCACTCGACCACCGACTACCCTACAGGTGTAAGGATATTAACTTGATCTTAAATCTGACGTTCATTTTCTTCATAGTGCAATATACCAAAAAGCTTATATCAGAATAAATATTCTAGATGACATTAAGCAACATAACATTTAACAGTGTGTACTAAATTAATAGATAAGTGAAGTCGCAACCACATTAAAAATAAAACTTAAATTTTAATGTCCAATTATTTAGAAAATTAAAAATATGCAACAATAATTCATTTGAAACAAAGATAATAATAAGAAATATATATCTTACATAAATTTGCAAAATCATTATAAAAATATGCAACAATAATTCATTTAAAGCAAAGATAATAATAAGCAATATATATTTAATATCAATTTGCAAAATCATTATAAAAATATGCAACAATAATGCATTTAAAAAAAAGATAATAATAAGCAATATATATTTAATATCAATTTGCAAAATCATTATAAAAATATGCAACAATAATTCATTTGAAAGAAAGATTAAAATAAGCAATATATATTTAATATCAATTTGCAAAATCATTATAAAAATATGCAACAATAATTCATTTAAAACAAAGATATTAATAAGCCATATATATTTAATATCAATTTGCAAAATCATTATAAAAATATGCAACAATTGTTCATTTAAAATAAAGACAATAATAAGCAATATATATTAAATATCAATTTGAAATATCATTATATTGATAAATCTATAGAATATTATGAAAAAAATAATTTGACTCTTTTTTAATGTCACATGGAGGGAGTAAGCTGGATTCGAACCTGTACGGACACTACCTTGTGTGTTCACAAGGCAGCGCCTTAGACCACTAGACCACCGACTACCCTACACGTGTAAGGATATTAATTTGATCTTAAATCTGACGTTCATTTTCTTCATAGTGCAATATACCAAAAAGCTTATATCAGAATAAATATTCTATATGACATTAAGCAACATAACATTTAAGAGTCTGTTCTAAATTAATAGATAAATGAAATCGCAACCACAATAAAAAGAAAACTTAAATTTTAATGTCCCAATATTTAGAAAATTAAAAATATGCAACAACAGTTCGTTTAAAACAAAGATAATAAAAAGCAATATAAATTTAATATCAATTTGCAAAATCATTTTAAAAATATGCAACAATAGTTCATTTGGAACAAAGATAATAATGAGCAATATATATTTAATTTCAATTTGCAAAATCATTATAAAAATATGCAAAAATAGTTGATTTAAAACAAAGATAATAGTAAGCAATATATATTTAATATCAAGATGTGTAACCGTGGATTTCCGGTACAGTTTGAGTAGCCTCCCTTCGCTATATCAGGATAAGTAACCGTGGTTGTACAGTATTGATTGGGTAGCCTCCCTTGGCAATATCAGGATAGGTAACCGTGTGTGTATAGTACTGTTTGGCTAGCCTCCCTTAACAATTTCAAGATATGCAACCGTGCATGTACAGTACTGTTTGGATAGCCTCCCTTGGAAATTTCAAGATGTGTAACCGTGTATTTACGGTACATTTTGGGTAGCCTCCCTTGGCAATATCAGGATATGTAACCTTGTATGTACAGTATTGTTTGGGTAGCCTCCCTTGACAATTTCAAGATATGTAACCGTGTATTTACGGTACTATTTGGGTAGCCTCCCTTGGCAATATAAGGATATGTAACCGTGTAAATACGGTACTGTAAGGTTCGCCTCCCTTGGCAATATCAAGATAAGTAACCGTGGATGTACAGTATTGTTTTGGGTAGCCTCCCTTGTCAATATCAGGATATGTTACCGTGTATGTAAAGTATTGTTTGGATAGCCTCCCTTGGCTATAAATATTTAGGAAATTTAAAATAGGCAACAATAGTTAATTTAAAACAAAGATAATAATAAGCAACATATATTTAATATCAATATGCAATATCATTATATTGATGAATCTGTAAAATATTATGAAAACAATAATTTGACCCTTTTTTAATGTCACGTAGACGGCGTAAGCTGGATTCAAATCTGTGCGGACACTTCCTTATGTGTTCACAAGGCAGCGCCTTAGACCACTCGACCACCGACTACCCTACAGGTGTAAGGATATTAACTTGATCTTAAATCTGGCGTTCATTTTCTTCATAGTGCAATATACCAAAAAGCTTATATCAGAATAAATATTCTAGATGAAATTAAGCAACATAACATTTAACAGTGTGTACTAAATTAATAGATAAATGAAATCGCAACCACATTAAAAATAAAACTTAAATTTTAATGTCCGAATATTTAGAAAATTAAAAATATGCAACAATAATTCATTTAAAACAAAGATAATAATAAGCAATATATATCTAACATAAATTTGCAAAATCATTATAAAAATATGCAACAATAGTTCATTTAAAACAAAGATTATAATAAGCAATATATATTTAATATCAATTTCCAAAACCTTAAAAATATGCAACAATAGTTCATTTAAAATAAAGACAATAATAAGCAATATATATTTAATATCAATTTGCAATATCATTATATTGATGAATCTGTAAAATATTATGAAAAAAATAATTTGACCCTTTTTTAATGTCACGTAGACGGCGTAAGCTGGATTCGAACCTGTGTGGACACTTCCTTGTGTGTTCACAAGGCAGCGCCTTAGACCACTCGACCACCGACTACCCTACACGTGTAAGGATATTAATTTGATCTTAAATCAGACGTTCATTTTCTTCATAGTGCAATATACCAAAAAGCTTATATCAGAATAAATATTCTAGATGGCATTAAGCAAAATAACATTTAACAGTGTGTACTAAATTAATAGACAAATGAAGTCGCAACCACATTAAAAAGAAAACTTAAATTTTAATGTCCGAATATTTAGAAAATTAAAAATATGCAACAACAGTTCATTTAAAACAAAGATATTAATAAGCAATATATACTTAATATTAATTAGCAAAATCATTATAAAAATATGCAACAATAGTTCATTTGAAACAAAGATTACAATAAGCAATATATATTTAATATAAATTTTCAAAATCATTATAAAAATAAGCAAAAATAGTTCATTTAAAACAAAGATTATAATAAGCAATATATATTTAATATCAATTTGCAAAATCATAAAAATATGGAACAATAGTTCATTTAAAATAAAGACAATAATAAGCAATATATATTAAATATCAATTTGCAATATCATTATATTGATGAATCTATAAAATATTATGAAAAAAATAATGTGACTCATTTTTAATGTCACGTATACGGCGTCAGCTGGATTCGAACCTGTGCGGACACTACCTTGTGTGTTAACAAGGCAGCGCCTTAGACCACTAGACCACCGATTACCCCACAGGTGTAAGGATATTAACTTGCTCTTAAATCTGACGTTCATTTTCTTCATAGTGCAATATACCAAAAAGCTTATATCAGAATAAATATTCTAGATGAAATTAAGCAACATAAGATTTAACATTGTATACTAAATTAATAGACAAATGAAATCGCAACTACATTAAAAATAAAACTTAAATTTTAATGTCCGAATATGTAGAAAATTAAAAATATGCAACAATAATTCATTTAAAACAAAGATAATAATAAGAAATATATATCTAACATATATTTGCAAAATCATTATAAAAATATGCAACAATAATTCATTTAAAACAAAGATAATAAAAAGCAATATATATTTAATATCAATTTGCAAAATCATTATAAAAATATGCAACAATAATGCATTTAAAACAAAGATAATAATAAGCAATATATATTTAATATCAATTTGCAAAATCATTATAAAAATATGCAACAATAATTCATTTGAATCAAAGATTATAATAAGCAATATATATTTAATATCAATTTGCAAAATCATTATAAAAATATGCAACAATAATGCATTTAGAACAAAGATAATAATAAGCAAAATATATTTAATATCAATTTGCAAAATCATTATAAAAATATGCAACAATAGTTCATTTAAAACAAAGATTATAATAAGCAATATATATTTAATATCAATTTGCAAAATCATTGTAAAAATATGCAACAATAATTCATTTAAAACAAAGATATTAATAAGCAATATATATTTATTATCAATTTTCAAAATCATTATAAAAATATGCAACAATAATTCATTTAAAGCAAAGATAATAATAAGCAATATATATTTAATATAAATTTGCAAAATCATTATAAAAATATGCAACAATAGTTCATTTAAAACAAAGATTATAATAAGCAATATATATTTAATATCAATTTTCAAAATCATTATAAAAATATGCAACAATAATTCATTTAAAGCAAAGATAATAATAAGCAATATATATTTAATATAAATTTGCAAAATCATTATAAAAATATGCAACAATAGTTCATTTAAAACAAAGATTATAATAAGCAATATATATTTAATATCAATTTGCAAAATCATTATAAAAATATGCAACAATAATTCATTTAAAACAAAGATATTAATAAGCAATATATATTTAATATCAATTTGCAAAATCATTATAAAAATATGCAACAATAGTTCATTTAAAATAAAGACAATAAAAAGCAATATATTAAATATCAATTTTAAATATTATTATATTGATGAATCTATAAAATATTATGAAAAAAATAATTTGACTCTTTTTTAATGTCACGTAGACGGCGTAAGCTGGATTCGAACCTGTGCGGACATTACCTTGTGTGTTCACAAGGCAGCGCCTTAGACCACTAGACCACCGACTACCCCACAGGTGTAAGGATATTAATTTGATCTTAAATCTGACGTTCATTTTCTTCATAATGCAATATACCAAAAAGCTTATATCAGAATAAATATTCTAGATGACATTAAGCAACATAACATTTAACAGTCTGTTCTAAATTAATAGATAAATGAAATCGCAACCACAATAAAAGGAAAACTTACATTTTAATGTCCCAATATTTAGAAAATTAAAAATATGCAACAACAGTTCGTTTAAAACAAAGATAATAAAAAGCAATATAAATTTAATATCAATTTGCAAAATCATTTTAAAAATATGCAACAATAGTTCATTTGAAACAAAGATAATAATGAGCAATATATATTTAATATCAATTTGCAAAATCATTATAAAAATATGCAAAAATTGATTTAAAACAAAGCTAATAGTAAGCAATATATATTTAATATCAAGATGTGTAACCGTGGATTTCCGGTACAGTTTGAGTAGCCTCCCTTCGATATATCAGGATAAGTAACCGTGGTTGTACAGTATTGTTTGGGTAGCCTCCCTTGGCAATATCAGGATAGGTAACCGTGTATGTACAGTACTGTTTGGCTAGCCTCCCTTAACAATTTCAAGATATGCAACCGTGCATGAACAGTATTGTTCGGATAGCCTCCCTTGGAAATTTCAAGATGTGTAACCGTGTATTTACGGTACATTTTATGTAGCCTCCCTTGGCAATATCAGGATATGTAACCTTGTATGTACAGTATTGTTTGGGTAGCCTCCCTTGACAATTTCAAGATATGTAACCGTGTATTTACGGAACTATTTGGGTAGCCTACCTTGGCAATATAAGGATATGTAACCGTGTAAATACGGTACTGTAAGGTTAGCCTCCCTTGGCAATATCAAGATAAGTAACCGTGGATGTACAGTATTGTTTTGGGTAGCCTCCCTTGTCAATATCAGGATATATTACCGTGTATGTAAAGTATTGTTTGGGTAGCCTCCCTTGGCTATAAATATTTAGGAAATTTAAAAAAGGCAACAATAGTTAATTTAAAACAAAGATAATAATAAGCAACATATATTTAATATCAATTTGCAATATCATTATATTGATGAATCTGTAAAATATTATGAAAAAAATAATTTGACCCTTTTTTAATGTCACGTAGACGGCGTAAACTGGATTCGAACCCGTGCGGACACTTCCTTATATGTTCACAAGGCAGCGCCTTAGACCACTCGACCACCGACTACCCCACAGGTGTAAGGATATTAACTTGATCTTAAATCTGACGTTCATTTTCTTCAGAGTGCAATATACCAAAAAGCTTATATCGGAATAAATATTCTAGATGACATTAAGCATCATAACATTTAACATTGTGTTCTAAATTAATAGATAAATGAAATCGCAACCACATTAAAAAGAAAACTTAAATTTTAATGTCCGAATATTTAGAAAATTAAAAATATGCAACAATAATTCATTTAAAACAAAGATAATAATAAGCAATATATATCTAACATAAATTTGCAAACTCATTATAAAAATATGCAACAATAGTTCATTTAAAACAAAGATTATAATAAGCAATATATATTTAATATCAATTTGCAAAATCATAAAAATATGCAACAATAGTTCATTTAAAATAAAGACAATAATAAGCAATATATATTTAATATCAATTTTCAAAAATCATTATAAAAATATGCAACAATAATTCATTTAAAACAAAGATAATAATAAGCAATATATATCTAACATATATTTGCAAAATCATTATAAAAATATGCAACAATAATTCATTTAAAACAAAGATAATAATAAGCAATATATATTTAATATCAATTTGCAAAATCATTATAAAAATATCCAACAATAATGCATTTAAAACAAAGATAATAATAAGCAATATATATTTAATATCAATTTGCAAAATCATTATAAAAATATGCAACAATAATTCATTTAAAGCAAAGATAATAATAAGCAATAAATATTTAATATCAATTTGCAATATCATTTCATTTATGAATCTGTAAAATATTATGAAAAAAATAATTTGACCCTTTTTTTATGTCACGTAGACGGCGTCAGCCGGATTTGAACCTGTGCGGACACTACCTTGTATGTTCACAAGGCAGCGCCTTAGACCAATAGACCAACGACTACGCCACAGATGGGATATTAATTTGATCTTAAATCTGACGTTCATTTTCTTCATAGTACAATATACCAAAAAGCTTATATCAGAATAAATATTCTAGATGACATAAAGCATCATAACATTTAACATTGTGTACTAAATTAATAGATAAATGAAATCGCAACCACATTAAAAAGAAAACTTAAATTTTAATGTCCGAATATTTAGAAAATTAAAAATATGCAACAATAATTCATTTAAAACAAAGATAATAATAAGCAATATATATCTAACATAAATTTGCAAAATCATTATAAAAACATGCAACAATAGTTCATTTAAAACAAAGATTATAATAAGCAATATATATTTAATATCAATTTGCAAAATCATAAAAATATGCAACAATAGTTCATTTAAAATAAAGACAATAATAAGCAATATATATTTAATATCAATTTGCAATATCATTATATTGATGAATGTGTAAAATATTATGAAAAAAATAATTTGACCCTTTTTTAATGTCACGTAGACGGCGTAAGCTGGATTCGAACCTGTGCGGACACTTCCTTGTGTGTTCACAAGGCAGCGCCTTAGACCACTCGACCACCGACTACCCTACACGTGTAAGGATATTAATTTGATCTTAAATCAGACGTTCATTTTCTTCATAGTGCAATATACCAAAAAGCTTATATCAGAATAAATATTCTAGATGGCATTAAGCAAAATAACATTTAACAGTGTGTACTAAATTAATAGACAAATGAAGTCGCAACCACATTAAAAAGAAAACTTAAATTTTAATGTCCGAATATTTAGAAAATTAAAAATATGCAACAACAGTTCATTTAAAACAAAGATAATAATAAGCAATATATATCTTACATAAATTTGCAAAAGCATTATAAAAATATGCAACAACAGTTCATTTGAAACAAAGATTTTAATAAGCAATATATATTTAATATCAATTTGCAAAATCATTATAAAAATATGCAACAATAATTCATTTAAAACAAAGATATTAATAAGCAATATATACTTAATATTAATTAGCAAAATCATTATAAAAATATGCAACAATAGTTCATTTGAAACAAAGATTACAATAAGCAATATATATTTAATATAAATTTGCAAAATCATTATAAAAATAAGCAAAAATAGTTCATTTAAAACAAAGATTATAATAAGCAATATATATTTAATATCAATTTGCAAAATCATAAAAATATGGAACAATAGTTCATTTAAAATAAAGACAATAATAAGCAATATATATTAAATATCAATTTGCAATATCATTATATTGATGAATCTATAAAATATTATGAAAAAAATAATGTGACTAATTTTTAATGTCACGTTTACGGCGTCAGCTGGATTCGAACCTGTGCGGACACTACCTTATGTATTAACAAGGCAGCGCCTTAGACCACTAGACCACCGATTACCCCACAGGTGTAAGGATATTAACTTGCTCTTAAATCTGACGTTCATTTTCTTCATAGTGCAATATACCAAAAAGCTTATATCAGAATAAATATTCTAGATGAAATTAAGCAACATAAGATTTAACATTGTATACTTAATTAATAGACAAATGAAATCGCAACTACATTAAAAATAAAACTTAAATTTTAATGTCCGAATATTTAGAAAATTAAAAATATGCAACAATAATTCATTTAAAACAAAGATAATAATAAGAAATATATATCTAACATATATTTGCAAAATCATTATAAAACTATGCAACAATAATTCATTTAAAACAAAGATAATAAAAAGCAATATATATTTAATATCAATTTGCAAAATCATTATAAAAATATGCAACAATAATGCATTTAGAACAAAGATAATAATAAGCAAAATATATTTAATATCAATTTGCAAAATCATTATAAAAATATGCAACAATAGTTCATTTAAAACAAAGATTATAATAAGCAATATATATTTAATATCAATTTGCAAAATCATTGTAAAAATATGCAACAATAATTCATTTAAAACAAAGATATTAATAAGCAATATATATTTAATATCAATTTGCAAAATCATTATAAAAATATGCAACACTAATTCATTTAAAGCAAAGATAATAATAAGCAATATATATTTAATATCAATTTGCAAAATCATTATAAAAATATGCAACAATAGTTCATTTAAAACAAAGATTATAATAAGCAATATATATTTAATATCAATTTGCAAAATCATTATAAAAATATGCAACAATAATTCATTTAAAACAAAGATATTAATAAGCAATATATATTTAATATCAATTTGCAAAATCATAAAAATATGGAACAATAGTTCATTTAAAATAAAGACAATAATAAGCAATATATATTAAATATCAATTTGCAATATCATTATATTGATGAATCTATAAAATATTATGAAAAAAATAATGTGACTCATTTTTAATGTCACGTATACGGCGTCAGCTGGATTCGAACCTGTGCGGACACTACCTTGTGTGTTAACAAGGCAGCGCCTTAGACCACTAGACCACCGATTACCCCACAGGTGTAAGGATATTAACTTGCTCTTAAATCTGACGTTCATTTTCTTCATAGTGCAATATACCAAAAAGCTTATATCAGAATAAATATTCTAGATGAAATTAAGCAACATAAGATTTAACATTGTATACTAAATTAATAGACAAATGAAATCGCAACTACATTAAAAATAAAACTTAAATTTTAATGTCCGAATATGTAGAAAATTAAAAATATGCAACAATAATTCATTTAAAACAAAGATAATAATAAGAAATATATATCTAACATATATTTGCAAAATCATTATAAAAATATGCAACAATAATTCATTTAAAACAAAGATAATAAAAAGCAATATATATTTAATATCAATTTGCAAAATCATTATAAAAATATGCAACAATAATGCATTTAAAACAAAGATAATAATAAGCAATATATATTTAATATCAATTTGCAAAATCATTATAAAAATATGCAACAATAATTCATTTGAATCAAAGATTATAATAAGCAATATATATTTAATATCAATTTGCAAAATCATTATAAAAATATGCAACAATAATGCATTTAGAACAAAGATAATAATAAGCAAAATATATTTAATATCAATTTGCAAAATCATTATAAAAATATGCAACAATAGTTCATTTAAAACAAAGATTATAATAAGCAATATATATTTAATATCAATTTGCAAAATCATTGTAAAAATATGCAACAATAATTCATTTAAAACAAAGATATTAATAAGCAATATATATTTATTATCAATTTTCAAAATCATTATAAAAATATGCAACAATAATTCATTTAAAGCAAAGATAATAATAAGCAATATATATTTAATATAAATTTGCAAAATCATTATAAAAATATGCAACAATAGTTCATTTAAAACAAAGATTATAATAAGCAATATATATTTAATATCAATTTTCAAAATCATTATAAAAATATGCAACAATAATTCATTTAAAGCAAAGATAATAATAAGCAATATATATTTAATATCAATTTGCAAAATCATTATAAAAATATGCAACAATAGTTCATTTAAAACAAAGATTATAATAAGCAATATATATTTAATATCAATTTGCAAAATCATTATAAAAATATGCAACAATAATTCATTTAAAACAAAGATATTAATAAGCAATATATATTTAATATCAATTTGCAAAATCATTATAAAAATATGCAACAATAGTTCATTTAAAATAAAGACAATAAAAAGCAATATATATTAAATATCAATTTTAAATATTATTATATTGATGAATCTATAAAATATTATGAAAAAAATAATTTGACTCTTTTTTAATGTCACGTAGACGGCGTAAGCTGGATTCGAACCTGTGCGGACATTACCTTGTGTGTTCACAAGGCAGCGCCTTAGACCACTAGACCACCGACTACCCCACAGGTGTAAGGATATTAATTTGATCTTAAATCTGACGTTCATTTTCTTCATAATGCAATATACCAAAAAGCTTATATCAGAATAAATATTCTAGATGACATTAAGCAACATAACATTTAACAGTCTGTTCTAAATTAATAGATAAATGAAATCGCAACCACAATAAAAGGAAAACTTACATTTTAATGTCCCAATATTTAGAAAATTAAAAATATGCAACAACAGTTCGTTTAAAACAAAGATAATAAAAAGCAATATAAATTTAATATCAATTTGCAAAATCATTTTAAAAATATGCAACAATAGTTCATTTGAAACAAAGATAATAATGAGCAATATATATTTAATATCAATTTGCAAAATCATTATAAAAATATGCAAAAATTGATTTAAAACAAAGCTAATAGTAAGCAATATATATTTAATATCAAGATGTGTAACCGTGGATTTCCGGTACAGTTTGAGTAGCCTCCCTTCGATATATCAGGATAAGTAACCGTGGTTGTACAGTATTGTTTGGGTAGCCTCCCTTGGCAATATCAGGATAGGTAACCGTGTATGTACAGTACTGTTTGGCTAGCCTCCCTTAACAATTTCAAGATATGCAACCGTGCATGAACAGTATTGTTCGGATAGCCTCCCTTGGAAATTTCAAGATGTGTAACCGTGTATTTACGGTACATTTTATGTAGCCTCCCTTGGCAATATCAGGATATGTAACCTTGTATGTACAGTATTGTTTGGGTAGCCTCCCTTGACAATTTCAAGATATGTAACCGTGTATTTACGGAACTATTTGGGTAGCCTACCTTGGCAATATAAGGATATGTAACCGTGTAAATACGGTACTGTAAGGTTAGCCTCCCTTGGCAATATCAAGATAAGTAACCGTGGATGTACAGTATTGTTTTGGGTAGCCTCCCTTGTCAATATCAGGATATATTACCGTGTATGTAAAGTATTGTTTGGGTAGCCTCCCTTGGCTATAAATATTTAGGAAATTTAAAAAAGGCAACAATAGTTAATTTAAAACAAAGATAATAATAAGCAACATATATTTAATATCAATTTGCAATATCATTATATTGATGAATCTGTAAAATATTATGAAAAAAATAATTTGACCCTTTTTTAATGTCACGTAGACGGCGTAAACTGGATTCGAACCCGTGCGGACACTTCCTTATATGTTCACAAGGCAGCGCCTTAGACCACTCGACCACCGACTACCCCACAGGTGTAAGGATATTAACTTGATCTTAAATCTGACGTTCATTTTCTTCAGAGTGCAATATACCAAAAAGCTTATATCGGAATAAATATTCTAGATGACATTAAGCATCATAACATTTAACATTGTGTTCTAAATTAATAGATAAATGAAATCGCAACCACATTAAAAAGAAAACTTAAATTTTAATGTCCGAATATTTAGAAAATTAAAAATATGCAACAATAATTCATTTAAAACAAAGATAATAATAAGCAATATATATCTAACATAAATTTGCAAACTCATTATAAAAATATGCAACAATAGTTCATTTAAAACAAAGATTATAATAAGCAATATATATTTAATATCAATTTGCAAAATCATAAAAATATGCAACAATAGTTCATTTAAAATAAAGACAATAATAAGCAATATATATTTAATATCAATTTTCAAAAATCATTATAAAAATATGCAACAATAATTCATTTAAAACAAAGATAATAATAAGCAATATATATCTAACATATATTTGCAAAATCATTATAAAAATATGCAACAATAATTCATTTAAAACAAAGATAATAATAAGCAATATATATTTAATATCAATTTGCAAAATCATTATAAAAATATGCAACAATAATTCATTTAAAACAAAGATAATAATAAGCAATATATATCTAACATATATTTGCAAAATCATTATAAAAATATGCAACAATAGTTCATTTAAAACAAAGATTATAATAAGCAATATATATTTAATATCAATTTGCAAAATCATTATAAAAATATCCAACAATAATGCATTTAAAACAAAGATAATAATAAGCAATATATATTTAATATCAATTTGCAAAATCAGTATAAAAATATGCAACAATAATTCATTTAAAGCAAAGATAATAATAAGCAATAAATATTTAATATCAATTTGCAATATCATTTCATTTATGAATCTGTAAAATATTATGAAAAAAATAATTTGACCCTTTTTTTATGTCACGTAGACGGCGTCAGCCGGATTTGAACCTGTGCGGACACTACCTTGTATGTTCACAAGGCAGCGCCTTAGACCAATAGACCAACGACTACGCCACAGATGGGATATTAATTTGATCTTAAATCTGACGTTCATTTTCTTCATAGTACAATATACCAAAAAGCTTATATCAGAATAAATATTCTAGATGACATAAAGCATCATAACATTTAACATTGTGTACTAAATTAATAGATAAATGAAATCGCAACCACATTAAAAAGAAAACTTAAATTTTAATGTCCGAATATTTAGAAAATTAAAAATATGCAACAATAATTCATTTAAAACAAAGATAATAATAAGCAATATATATCTAACATAAATTTACAAACTCATTATAAAAATATGCAACAATAGTTCATTTAAAACAAAGATTATAATAAGCAATATATATTTAATATCAATTTGCAAAATCATAAAAATATGCAACAATAGTTCATTTAAAATAAAGACAATAATAAGCAATATATATTTAATATCAATTTGCAATATCATTATATTGATGAATCTGTAAAATATTATGAAAAAAATAATTTGACCCTTTTTTAATGTCACGTAGACGGCGTAAGCTGGATTCGAACCTGTGCGGACACTTCCTTGTGTGTTCACAAGGCAGCGCCTTAGACCACTCGACCACCGACTACCCTACACGTGTAAGGATATTAATTTGATCTTAAATCAGACGTTCATTTTCTTCATAGTGCAATATACCAAAAAGCTTATATCAGAATAAATATTCTAGATGGCATTAAGCAAAATAACATTTAACAGTGTGTACTAAATTAATAGACAAATGAAGTCGCAACCACATTAAAAAGAAAACTTAAATTTTAATGTCCGAATATTTAGAAAATTAAAAATATGCAACAACAGTTCATTTAAAACAAAGATAATAATAAGCAATATATATCTTACATAAATTTGCAAAAGCATTATAAAAATATGCAACAACAGTTCATTTGAAACAAAGATTTTAATAAGCAATATATATTTAATATCAATTTGCAAAATCATTATAAAAATATGCAACAATAATTCATTTAAAACAAAGATATTAATAAGCAATATATACTTAATATTAATTAGCAAAATCATTATAAAAATATGCAACAATAGTTCATTTGAAACAAAGATTACAATAAGCAATATATATTTAATATAAATTTGCAAAATCATTATAAAAATAAGCAAAAATAGTTCATTTAAAACAAAGATTATAATAAGCAATATATATTTAATATCAATTTGCAAAATCATAAAAATATGGAACAATAGTTCATTTAAAATAAAGACAATAATAAGCAATATATATTAAATATCAATTTGCAATATCATTATATTGATGAATCTATAAAATATTATGAAAAAAATAATGTGACTCATTTTTAATGTCACGTTTACGGCGTCAGCTGGATTCGAACCTGTGCGGACACTACCTTGTGTATTAACAAGGCAGCGCCTTAGACCACTAGACCACCGATTACCCCACAGGTGTAAGGATATTAACTTGCTCTTAAATCTGACGTTCATTTTCTTCATAGTGCAATATACCATAAAGCTTATATCAGAATAAATATTCTAGATGAAATTAAGCAACATAAGATTTAACATTGTATACTTAATTAATAGACAAATGAAATCGCAACTACATTAAAAATAAAACTTAAATTTTAATGTCCGAATATTTAGAAAATTAAAAATATGCAACAATAATTCATTTAAAACAAAGATAATAATAAGAAATATATATCTAACATATATTTGCAAAATCATTATAAAACTATGCAACAATAATTCATTTAAAACAAAGATAATAAAAAGCAATATATATTTAATATCAATTTGCAAAATCATTATAAAAATATGCAACAATAATGCATTTAGAACAAAGATAATAATAAGCAAAATATATTTAATATCAATTTGCAAAATCATTATAAAAATATGCAACAATAGTTCATTTAAAACAAAGATTATAATAAGCAATATATATTTAATATCAATTTGCAAAATCATTGTAAAAATATGCAACAATAATTCATTTAAAACAAAGATATTAATAAGCAATATATATTTAATATCAATTTGCAAAATCATTATAAAAATATGCAACAATAATTCATTTAAAGCAAAGATAATAATAAGCAATATATATTTAATATCAATTTGCAAAATCATTATAAAAATATGCAACAATAGTTCATTTAAAACAAAGATTATAATAAGCAATATATATTTAATATCAATTTGCAAAATCATTATAAAAATATGCAACAATAATTCATTTAAAACAAAGATATTAATAAGCAATATATATTTAATATCAATTTGCATAATCATTATAAAAATATGCAACAATAGTTCATTTTAAAAATAAAGACAATAATAAGCAATATATATTTAATATCAATTTGCAATATCATTATATTGATGAATCTGTAAAATATTATGAAAAAAATAATTTGACCCTTTTTTAATGTCACGTAGACGGCGTAAGCTGGATTCGAACCTGTGCGGACACTTCCTTGTGTGTTCACAAGGCAGCGCCTTAGACCACTCGACCACCGACTACCCTACACGTGTAAGGATATTAATTTGATCCTAAATCAGACGTTAATTTTCTTCATAGTGCAATATACCAAAAAGCTTATATCAGAATAAATATTCTAGATGGCATTAAGCAAAATAACATTTAACAGTGTGTACTAAATTAATAGACAAATGAAGTCGCAACCACATTAAAAAGAAAACGTAAATTTTAATGTCCGAATATTTAGAAAATTAAAAATATGCAACAACAGTTCATTTAAAACAAAGATAATAATAAGCAATATATATCTTACATAAATTTGCAAAAGCATTATAAAAATATGCAACAACAGTTCATTTGAAACAAAGATTTTAATAAGCAATATATATTTAATATCAATTTGCAAAATCATTATAAAAATATGCAACAATAATTCATTTAAAACAAAGATATTAATAAGCAATATATACTTAATATTAATTAGCAAAATCATTATAAAAATATGCAACAATAGTTCATTTGAAACAAAGATTACAATAAGCAATATATATTTAACATAAATTTGCAAAATCATTATAAAAATAAGCAAAAATAGTTCATTTAAAACAAAGATTATAATAAGCAATATATATTTAATATCAATTTGCAAAATCATAAAAATATGGAACAATAGTTCATTTAAAATAAAGACAATAATAAGCAATATATATTTAATATCAATTTGCAATATCATTATATTGATGAATCTATAAAATATTATGAAAAAATAATTTGACTCTTTTTTAATGTCACGTAGACGGCGTCAGCTGGATTCGAACCTGTGCGGACACTACCTTGTGTGTTCACAAGGCAGCGCCTTAGACCACTAGACCACCGACTACCCCACTTGTGAAAGGATATTAATTTGATCTTAAATCTGACGTTCATTTTCTTCATAGTGCAATATACCAAAAAGCTTATATCAGAATAAATATTCTAGATGACATTAAGCAACATAACATTTAACAGTGTGTACTAAATTAATAGATAAGTGAAGTCGCAACCACATTAAAAATAAAACTTAAATTTTAATGTCCGAATATTTAGAAAATTAAAAATATGCAACAATAATTCATTTAAAACAAAGATAATAATAAGAAATATATATCTAACATAAATTTGCAAAATCATTATAAAAATATGCAACAATAATTCATTTAAAGCAAAGATAATAATAAGCAATATATATTTAATATCAATTTGCAAAATCATTATAAAAATATGCAACAATAATGCATTTAAAACAAAGATAATAATAAGCAATATATATTTAATAGCAATTTGCAAAATCATTATAAAAATATGCAACAATAATTCATTTAAAGCAAAGATAATAATAAGCAATATATATTTAATATCAATTTGCAATATCATTTTATTTATGAATCTGTAAAATATTATGAAAAAAATAATTTGACCCTTTTTTAATGTCACGTAGACGGCGTAAGCTGGATTCGAAACTGTGCGGACACTTCCTTGTTTGTTCCCAAGGCAGCGCCTTAGACCACTCGACCACCGACTACCCCACTTGTGAAAGGATATTAATTTGATCTTAAATCTGACGTTCATTTTCTTCATAGTGCAATATACCAAAAAGCTTATATCAGAATAAATATTCTAGATGACATTAAGCAACATAACATTTAACAGTGTGTACTAAATAAATAGATAAATGAAATCGCAACCACATTAAAAAGAGAACTTAAATTTTAATGTCTGAATATTTAGTAAATTAAATATATGCAACAATAATTCTTTTAAAACAAAGATAATAATAAGCAATATATATCTAACATAAATTTGCAAAATCATTATAAAAATATGCAACAATAGTTCATTTAAAACAAAGATATTAATAAGCAATATATATTTAATATCAATTTGCAAAATCATTATAAAAACATGCAACAATAGTTCATTTGAAACAAAGATTATAATAAGGAATATATATTTAATATCAATTTGCAAAATCATTATAGAAATATGCAACAATAATTCATTTGAAAGAAAGATTAAAATAAGCCATATATATTTAATATTAATTTGCAAAATCATCATAAAAATATGCAACAATTGTTCATTTAAAATAAAGACAATAATAAGCAATATATATTAAATATCAATTTGAAATATCATTATATTGATGAATCTATAGAATATTATGAAAAAAATAATATGACTCTTTTTTAATGTCACATGGAGGGCGTAAGCTGGATTCGAACCTGTGCGGACACTACCTTGTGTGTTCACAAGGCAGCGCCTTAGACCACTAGACCACCGACTATCCTACACGTGTAAGGATATTAATTTGATCTTAAATCTGACGTTCATTTTCTTCATAGTGCAATATACCAAAAAGCTTATATCAGAATAAATATTCTAGATGACATTAAGCAACATAACATTTAAGAGTCTGTTCTAAATTAATAGATAAATGAAATCGCAACCACAATAAAAAGAAAACTTAAATTTTAATGTCCCAATATTTAGAAAATTAAAAATATGCAACAACAGTTCGTTTAAAACAAAGATAATAAAAAGCAATATAAATTTAATATCAATTTGCAAAATCATTTTAAAAATATGCAACAATAGTTCATTTGGAACAAAGATAATAATGAGCAATATATATTTAATATCAATTTGCAAAATCATTATAAAAATATGCAAAAATAGTTGATTTAAAACAAAGATAATAGTAAGCAATATATATTTAATATCAAGATGTGTAACCGTGGATTTCCGGTACAGTTTGAGTAGCCTCCCTTCGATATATCAGGATAAGTAACCGTGGTTGTACAGTATTGATTGGGTAGCCTCCCTTGGCAATATCAGGATAGGTAACCGTGTGTGTACAGTACTCTTTGGCTAGCCCCCCTTAACAATTTCAAGATATGCAACCGTGCAAGTACAGTATTGTTTGGATAGCCTCCCTTGGAAATTTCAAGATGTGTAACCGTGTATTTACGGTACATTTTGTGTAGCCTCCCTTGGCAATATCAGGATATGTAACCTTGTATGTACAGTATTGTTTGGGTAGCCTCCCTTGACAATTTCAAGATATGTAACCGTGTATTTACGGTACTATTTGGGTAGCCTCCCTTGGCAATATAAGGATATGTAACCATGTAAATACGGTACTGTAAGGTTAGCCTCCCTTGGCAATATCAAGATAAGTAACCGTGGATGTACAGTATTGTTTTGGGTAGCCTCCCTTGTCAATATCAGGATATGTTACCGTGTATGTAAAGTATTGTTTGGGTAGCCTCCCTTGGCTATAAATATTTAGGAAATTTAAAATAGGCAACAATAGTTCATTTAAAATAAAGCCAATAATAAGCAATATATATTTAATATCAATTTGCAATATCATTATATTGATGAATCTATAAAATATTATGAAAAAAATAATGTGACTCATTTTTAATGTCACGTATACGGCGTCAGCTGGATTCGAACCTGTGCGGACACTACCTTGTGTATTAACAAGGCAGCGCCTTAGACCACTAGACCACCGATTACCCCACAGGTGTAAGGATATTAACTTGCTCTTAAATCTGACGTTCATTTTCTTCATAGTGCAATATACCAAAAAGCTTATATCAGAATAAATATTCTAGATGAAATTAAGCAACATAAGATTTAACATTGTATACTAAATTAATAGACAAATGAAATCGCAACCACATTAAAAAGAAAACTTAAATTTTAATGTCCGAATATTTAGAAAATTAAAAATATGCAACAACAGTTCATTTAAATCAAAGATAATAATAAGCAATATATATCTTACATAAATTTGCAAAATCATTATAAAAATATGCAACAATAGTTCATTTGAAACAAAGATTACAATAAGCAATATATATTTAATATCAATTTGCAAAATCATTATAAAAATAAGCAAAAATAGTTCATTTAAAACAAAGATTATAATAAGCAATATATATTTAATATCAATTTGCAAAATCATAAAAATATGGAACAATAGTTCATTTAAAATAAAGACAATAATAAGCAATATATATTAAATATCAATTTGCAATATCATTATATTGATGAATCTATAAAATATTATGAAAAAAATAATGTGACCCTTTTTTAATGTCACGTACACGGCGTAAGCTGGATTCGAACCTGTGCGGACACTTCCTTGTGTGTTCACAAGGCAGCGCCTTAGACCACTAGACCACCGACTACCCCACAGGTGTAAGGATATTAATTTGATCTTAAATCTGACGTTCATTTTCTTCATAGTGCAATATACCAAAAAGCTTATATCAGAATAAATATTCTAGATGACATTAAGCAACATAACATTTAAGAGTCTGTTCTAAATTAATAGATAAATGAAATCGCAACCACAATAAAAAGAAAACTTAAATTTTAATGTCCCAATATTTAGAAAATTAAAAATATGCAACAACAGTTCGTTTAAAACAAAGATAATAAAAAGCAATATAAATTTAATATCAATTTGCAAAATCATTTTAAAAATATGCAACAATAGTTCATTTGGAACAAAGATAATAATGAGCAATATATATTTAATATCAATTTGCAAAATCATTATAAAAATATGCAAAAATAGTTGATTTAAAACAAAGATAATAGTAAGCAATATATATTTAATATCAAGATGTGTAACCGTGGATTTCCGGTACAGTTTGAGTAGCCTCCCTTCGATATATCAGGATAAGTAACCCTGGTTGTACAGTATTGATTGGGTAGCCTCCCTTGGCAATATCAGGATAGGTAACCGTGTGTGTACAGTACTCTTTGGCTAGCCCCCCTTAACACTTTCAAGATATGCAACCGTGCATGTACAGTATTGTTTGGATAGCCTCCCTTGGAAATTTCAAGATGTGTAACCGTGTATTTACGGTACATTTTGGGTAGCCTCCCTTGGCAATATCAGGATATGTAACCTTGTATGTACAGTATTGTTTGGGTAGCCTCCCTTGACAATTTCAAGATATGTAACCGTGTATTTACGGTACTATTTGGGTAGCCTCCCTTGGCAATATAAGGATATGTAACCATGTAAATACGGTACTGTAAGGTTAGCCTCCCTTGGCAATATCAAGATAAGTAACCGTGGATGTACAGTATTGTTTTGGGTAGCCTCCCTTGTCAATATCAGGATATGTTACCGTGTATGTAAAGTATTGTTTGGGTAGCCTCCCTTGGCTATAAATATTTAGGAAATTTAAAATAGGCAACAATAGTTCATTTAAAATAAAGACAATAATAAGCAATATATATTTAATATCAATTTGCAATATCATTATATTGATGAATCTGTAAAATATTATGAAAAAAATAATTTGACCCTTTTTTAATGTCACGTAGACGGCGTCAGCTGGATTCGAACCTGTGCGGACACTTCCTTGTGTGTTCACAAGGCAGCGCCATAGACCACTCGACCACCGACTACCATACACGTGTAAGGATATTAATTTGATCTTAAATCAGACGTTCATTTTCTTCATAGTGCAATATACCAAAAAGCTTATATCAGAATAAATATTCTAGATGGCATTAAGCAAAATAACATTTAACAGTGTGTACTAAATTAATAGACAAATGAAGTCGCAACCACATTAAAAAGAAAACTTAAATTTTAATGTCCGAATATTTAGAAAATTAAAAATATGCAACAACAGTTCATTTAAAACAAAGATAATAATAAGCAATATATATCTTACATAAATTTGCAAAAGCATTATAAAAATATGCAACAACAGTTAATTTGAAACAAAGATTTTAATAAGCAATATATATTTAATATCAATTTGCAAAATCATTATAAAAATATGCAACAATAATTCATTTAAAACAAAGATATTAATAAGCAATATATACTTAATATTAATTAGCAAAATCATTATAAAAATATGCAACAATAGTTCATTTGAAACAAAGATTACAATAAGCAATATATATTTAATATAAATTTGCAAAATCATTATAAAAATAAGCAAAAATAGTTCATTTAAAACAAAGATTATAATAAGCAATATATATTTAATATCAATTTGCAAAATCATAAAAATATGGAACAATAGTTCATTTAAAATAAAGACAATAATAAGCAATATATATTAAATATCAATTTGCAATATCATTATATTGATGAATCTATAAAATATTATGAAAAAAATAATGTGACTCATTTTTAATGTCACGTATACGGCGTCAGCTGGATTCGAACCTGTGCGGACACTACCTTGTGTGTTAACAAGGCAGCGCCTTAGACCACTAGACCACCGATTACCCGACAGGTGTAAGGATATTAACTTGCTCTTAAATCTGACGTTCATTTTCTTCATAGTGCAATATACCAAAAAGCTTATATCAGAATAAATATTCTAGATGAAATTAAGCAACATAAGATTTAACATTGTATACTAAATTAATAGACAAATGAAATCGCAACTACATTAAAAATAAAACTTAAATTTTAATGTCCGAATATTTAGAAAATTAAAAATATGCAACAATAATTCATTTAAAACAAAGATAATAATAAGAAATATATATCTAACATATATTTGCAAAATCATTATAAAAATATGCAACAATAATGCATTTAAAACAAAGATAATAATAAGCAATATATATTTAATATCAATTTGCAAAATCATTATAAAAATATGCAACAATAATTCATTTGAATCAAAGATTATAATAAGCAATATATATTTAATATCAATTTGCAAAATCATTATAAAAATATGCAACAATAATGCATTTAGAACAAAGATAATAATAAGCAATATATATCTAACATATATTTGCAGAATCATTATAAAAATATGCAACAATAGTTCATTTAAAACAAAGATTATAATAAGCAATATATATTTAATATCAATTTGCAAAATCATTATAAAAATATGCAACAATAATGCATTTAGAACAAAGATAATAATAAGCAATATATATCTAACATATATTTGCAAAATCATTATAAAAATATGCAACAATAGTTCATTTAAAACAAAGATTATAATAAGCAATATATATTTAATATCAATTTGCAAAATCATTATAAAAATATGCAACAATAATTCATTTAAAACAAAGATTATAATAAGCAATATATATTTAATATCAATTTGCAAAATCATTATAAAAATATGCAACAATAATTCATTTAAAACAAAGATATTAATAAGCAATATATATTTAATATCAATTTGCAAAATCATTATAAAAATATGCAAAAATAGTTGATTTAAAACAAAGATAATAGTAAGCAATATATATTTAATATCAAGATGTGTAACCGTGGATTTCCGGTACAGTTTGAGTAGCCTCCCTTCGATATATCAGGATAAGTAACCGTGGTTGTACAGTATTGTTTGGGTAGCCTCCCTTGGTAATATCAGGATAGGTAACCGTGTATGTACAGTATTGTTTGGGTAGACTCCCTTGACAATTTCAAGATATGTAACCGTGTATTTACGGAACTATTTGGGTAGCCTATCTTGGCAATATAAGGATATGTAACCGTGTAAATACGGTACTGTAAGGTTAGCCTCCCTTGGCAATATCAAGATAAGTAACCGTGGATGTACAGTATTGTTTTGGGTAGCCTCCCTTGTCAATATCAGGATATGTTACCGTGTATGTAAAGTATTGTTTGGGTAGCCTCCCTTGGCTATAAATATTTAGGAAATTTAAAATAGGCAACAATAGTTAATTTAAAACAAAGATAATAATAAGCAACATATATTTAATATCAATTTGCAATATCATTATATTGATGAATCTGTAAAATATTATGAAAAAAATAATTTGACTATTTTTTAATGTCACGTAGACGGCGTAAGCTGGATTCGAACCTGTGCGGACATTACCTTGTGTGTTCACAAGGCAGCGCCTTAGACCACTAGACCACCGACTACCCCACAGGTGTAAGGATATTAATTTGATCTTAAATCTGACGTTCATTTTCTTCATAGTGCAATATACCAAAAAGCTTATATCGGAATAAATATTCTAGATGACATTAAGCATCATAACATTTAACATTGTGTTCTAAATTAATAGATAAATGAAATCGCAACCACATTAAAAAGAAAACTTAAATTTTAATGTCCGAATATTTAGAAAATTAAAAATATGCGACAATAATTCATTTAAAACAAAGATAATAATAAGCAATATATATCTAACATAAATTTACAAACTCATTATAAAAATATGCAACAATAGTTCATTTAGAACAAAGATTATAATAAGCAATATATATTTAATATCAATTTGCAAAATCATTATAAAAATATGCAACAATAATTCATTTGAATCAAAGATTATAATAAGCAATATATATTTAATATCAATTTGCAAAATCATTATAAAAATATGCAACAATAATGCATTTAGAACAAAGATAATAATAAGCAAAATATATTTAATATCAATTTGCAAAATCATTATAAAAATATGCAACAATAGTTCATTTAAAACAAAGATTATAATAAGCAATATATATTTAATATCAATTTGCAAAATCATTGTAAAAATATGCAACAATAATTCATTTAAAACAAAGATATTAATAAGCAATATATATTTAATATCAATTTGCAAAATCATTATAAAAATATGCAACAATAATTCATTTAAAGCAAAGATAATAATAAGCAATAAATATTTAATATCAATTTGCAAAATCATTATAAAAATATGCAACAATAGTTCATTTAAAACAAAGATTATAATAAGCAATATATATTTAATATCAATTTGCAAAATCATTATAAAAATATGCAACAATAATTCATTTAAAACAAAGATATTAATAAGCAATATATACTTAATATTAATTAGCAAAATCATTATAAAAATATGCAACAATAGTTCATTTGAAACAAAGATTACAATAAGCAATATATATCTAACATAAATTTGCAAAATCATTATAAAAATATGCAACAATAGTTCATTTAAAACAAAGATTATAATAAGCAATAAATATTTAATATCAATTTGCAATATCATTTCATTTATGAATCTGTAAAATATTATGAAAAAAATAATTTGACCCTTTTTTAATGTCACGTAGACGGCGTCAGCCGGATTTGAACCTGTGCGGACACTACCTTGTATGTTCACAAGGCAGCGCCTTAGACCAATAGACCAACGACTACGCCACAGATGGGATATTAATTTGATCTTAAATCTGACGTTCATTTTCTTCATAGTACAATATACCAAAAAGCTTATATCAGAATAAATATTCTAGATGACATAAAGCATCATAACATTTAACATTGTGTACTAAATTAATAGATAAATGAAATCGCAACCACATTAAAAAGAAAACTTAAATTTTAATGTCCGAATATTTAGAAAATTAAAAATATGCAACAATAATTCATTTAAAACAAAGATAATAATAAGCAATATATATCTAACATAAATTTGCAAAATCATTATAAAAACATGCAACAATAGTTCATTTAAAACAAAGATTATAATAAGCAATATATATTTAATATCAATTTGCAAAATCATAAAAATATGCAACAATAGTTCATTTAAAATAAAGACAATAATAAGCAATATATATTTAATATCAATTTGCAATATCATTATATTGATGAATCTGTAAAATATTATGAAAAAAATAATTTGACCCTTTTTTAATGTCACGTAGATGGCGTAAGCTGGATTCGAACCTGTGCGGACACTTCCTTGTGTGTTCACAAGGCAGCGCCTTAGACCACTCGACCAACGACTACCCTACACGTGTAAGGATATTAATTTGATCTTAAATCAGACGTTCATTTTCTTCATAGTGCAATATACCAAAAAGCTTATATCAGAATAAATATTCTAGATGGCATTAAGCAAAATAACATTTAACAGTGTGTACTAAATTAATAGACAAATGAAGTCGCAACCACATTAAAAAGAAAACTTAAATTTTAATGTCCGAATATTTAGAAAATTAAAAATATGCAACAACAGTTCATTTAAAACAAAGATAATAATAAGCAATATATATCTTACATAAATTTGCAAAAGCATTATAAAAATATGCAACAACAGTTAATTTGAAACAAAGATTTTAATAAGCAATATATATTTAATATCAATTTGCAAAATCATTATAAAAATATGCAACAATAATTCATTTAAAACAAAGATATTAATAAGCAATATATACTTAATATTAATTAGCAAAATCATTATAAAAATATGCAACAATAGTTCATTTGAAACAAAGATTACAATAAGCAATATATATTTAATATAAATTTGCAAAATCATTATAAAAATAAGCAAAAATAGTTCATTTAAAACAAAGATTATAATAAGCAATATATATTTAATATCAATTTGCAAAATCATAAAAATATGGAACAATAGTTCATTTAAAATAAAGACAATAATAAGCAATATATATTAAATATCAATTTGCAATATCATTATATTGATGAATCTATAAAATATTATGAAAAAAATAATGTGACTCATTTTTAATGTCACGTATACGGCGTCAGCTGGATTCGAACCTGTGCGGACACTACCTTGTGTGTTAACAAGGCAGCGCCTTAGACCACTAGACCACCGATTACCCGACAGGTGTAAGGATATTAACTTGCTCTTAAATCTGACGTTCATTTTCTTCATAGTGCAATATACCAAAAAGCTTATATCAGAATAAATATTCTAGATGAAATTAAGCAACATAAGATTTAACATTGTATACTAAATTAATAGACAAATGAAATCGCAACTACATTAAAAATAAAACTTAAATTTTAATGTCCGAATATTTAGAAAATTAAAAATATGCAACAATAATTCATTTAAAACAAAGATAATAATAAGAAATATATATCTAACATATATTTGCAAAATCATTATAAAAATATGCAACAATAATGCATTTAAAACAAAGATAATAATAAGCAATATATATTTAATATCAATTTGCAAAATCATTATAAAAATATGCAACAATAATTCATTTGAATCAAAGATTATAATAAGCAATATATATTTAATATCAATTTGCAAAATCATTATAAAAATATGCAACAATAATGCATTTAGAACAAAGATAATAATAAGCAATATATATCTAACATATATTTGCAGAATCATTATAAAAATATGCAACAATAGTTCATTTAAAACAAAGATTATAATAAGCAATATATATTTAATATCAATTTGCAAAATCATTATAAAAATATGCAACAATAATTCATTTAAAACAAAGATTATAATAAGCAATATATATTTAATATCAATTTGCAAAATCATTATAAAAATATGCAACAATAATTCATTTGAATCAAAGATTATAATAAGCAATATATATTCAATATCAATTTGCAAAATCATTATAAAAATATGCAACAATAATTCATTTAAAACAAAGATATTAATAAGCAATATATATTTAATATCAATTTGCAAAATCATTATGAAAATATGCAACAATAGTTCATTTGAAACAAAGATTACAATAAGCAATATATATTTAATATAAATTTGCAAAATCATTATAAAAATAAGCAAAAATAGTTCATTTAAAACAACGATTATAATAAGCAATATATATTTAATATCAATTTGCAAAATCATAAAAATATGGAACAATAATTCATTTAAAATAAAGACAATAATAAGCAATATATATAAACTATCAATTTGCAATATCATTATATTGATAAATCTATAAAATATTATGAAAAAAATAATGTGACTCTTTTTTAATGTCACGTATACGGCGTCAGCTGGATTCGAACCTGTGCGGACACTACCTTGTGTGTTCACAAGGCAGCGCCTTAGACCACTAGACCACCGATTACCCCACAGGTGTAAGGATATTAACGTGCTCTTAAATCTGACGTTCATTTTCTTCATAGTGCAATATACCAAAAAGCTTATATCAGAATAAATATTCTAGATGAAATTAAGCAACATAAGATTTAACATTGTATACTAAATTAATAGACAAATGAAATCGCAACCACATTAAAAATAAAACTTAAATTTTAATGTCCGAATATTTAGAAAATTAAAAATATGCAACAATAATTCATTTAAAACAAAGATAATAATAAGAAATATATATCTAACATATATTTGCAAAATCATTATAAAAATATGCAACAATAATTCATTTAAAACAAAGATAATAAAAAGCAATATATATTTAATATCAATTTGCAAAATCATTATAAAGATATGCAACAATAATGCATTTAAAACAAAGATTATAATAAGCAATATATATTTAATATCAATTTGCAAAATCATTATAAAAATATGCAACAATAATTCATTTGAATCAAAGATTATAATAAGCAATATATATTTAATATCAAATTGCAAAATCATTATAAAAATATGCAACAATAATGCATTTAGAACAAAGATAATAATAAGCAATATATATTTAATATCAATTTGCAAAATCATTATAAAAATATGCAACAATAGTTCATTTAAAACAAAGATTATAATAAGCAATATATATTTAATATCAATTTGCAAAATCATTATAAAAATATGCAACAATAATTCATTTAAAACAAAGATATTAATAAGCAATATATATTTAATATCAATTTGCAAAATCATTATAAAAATATGCAACAATAATTCATTTAAAGCAAAGATAATAATAAGCAATATATATTTAATATCAATTTGCAAAATCATTATAAAAATATGCAACAATAGTTCATTTAAAACAAAGATTATAATAAGCAATATATATTTAATATCAATTTGCAAAATCATTATAAAAATATGCAACAATAATTCATTTAAAACAAAGATATTAATAAGCAATATATACTTAATATTAATTAGCAAAATCATTATAAAAATATGCAACAATAGTTCATTTGAAACAAAGATTACAATAAGCAATATATATTTAATATAAATTTGCAAAATCATTATAAAAATAAGCAAAAATAGTTCATTTAAAACAAAGATTATAATAAGCAATATATATTTAATATCAATTTGCAAAATCATAAACATATGCAACAATAGTTCATTTAAAATAAAGACAATAATAAGCAATATAAATTAAATATCAATTTGCAATATCATTATATTGATGAATCTATAAAATATTATGAAAAAAATAATTTGACTCTTTTTTAATGTCACGTAGACGGCGTCAGCTGGATTCGAACCTGTGCGGACACTACCTTGTGTGTTCACAAGGCAGCGCCTTAGACCACTAGACCACCGACGACCCCACTTGTGAAAGGATATTAATTTGATCTTAAATCTGACGTTCATTTTCTTCATAGTGCAATATACCAAAAAGCTTATATCAGAATAAATATTCTAGATGGCATTAAGCAAAATAACATTTAACAGTGTGTACTAAATTAATAGACAAATGAAGTCGCAACCACATTAAAAAGAAAACTTAAATTTTAATGTCCGAATATTTAGAAAATTAAAAATATGCAACAACAGTTCATTTAAAACAAAGATAATAATAAGCAATATATATCTTACATAAATTTGCAAAAGCATTATAAAAATATGCAACAACAGTTAATTTGAAACAAAGATTTTAATAAGCAATATATATTTAATATCAATTTGCAAAATCATAAAAATATGGAACAATAGTTCATTTAAAATAAAGACAATAATAAGCAATATATATTAAATATCAATTTGCAATATCATTATATTGATGAATCTATAAAATATTATGAAAAAAATAATGTGACTCATTTTTAATGTCACGTATACGGCGTCAGCTGGATTCGAACCTGTGCGGACACTACCTTGTGTGTTAACAAGGCAGCGCCTTAGACCACTAGACCACCGATTACCCGACAGGTGTAAGGATATTAACTTGCTCTTAAATCTGACGTTCATTTTCTTCATAGTGCAATATACCAAAAAGCTTATATCAGAATAAATATTCTAGATGAAATTAAGCAACATAAGATTTAACATTGTATACTAAATTAATAGACAAATGAAATCGCAACTACATTAAAATAAAACTTAAATTTTAATGTCCGAATATTTAGAAAATTAAAAATATGCAACAATAATTCATTTAAAACAAAGATAATAATAAGAAATATATATCTAACATATATTTGCAAAATCATTATAAAAATATGCAACAATAATGCATTTAAAACAAAGATAATAATAAGCAATATATATTTAATATCAATTTGCAAAATCATTATAAAAATATGCAACAATAATTCATTTGAATCAAAGATTATAATAAGCAATATATATTTAATATCAATTTGCAAAATCATTATAAAAATATGCAACAATAATGCATTTAGAACAAAGATAATAATAAGCAATATATATCTAACATATATTTGCAGAATCATTATAAAAATATGCAACAATAGTTCATTTAAAACAAAGATTATAATAAGCAATATATATTTAATATCAATTTGCAAAATCATTATAAAAATATGCAACAATAATTCATTTAAAACAAAGATTATAATAAGCAATATATATTTAATATCAATTTGCAAAATCATTATAAAAATATGCAACAATAATTCATTTGAATCAAAGATTATAATAAGCAATATATATTCAATATCAATTTGCAAAATCATTATAAAAATATGCAACAATAATTCATTTAAAACAAAGATATTAATAAGCAATATATATTTAATATCAATTTGCAAAATCATTATGAAAATATGCAACAATAGTTCATTTGAAACAAAGATTACAATAAGCAATATATATTTAATATAAATTTGCAAAATCATTATAAAAATAAGCAAAAATAGTTCATTTAAAACAACGATTATAATAAGCAATATATATTTAATATCAATTTGCAAAATCATAAAAATATGGAACAATAATTCATTTAAAATAAAGACAATAATAAGCAATATATATAAACTATCAATTTGCAATATCATTATATTGATAAATCTATAAAATATTATGAAAAAAATAATGTGACTCTTTTTTAATGTCACGTATACGGCGTCAGCTGGATTCGAACCTGTGCGGACACTACCTTGTGTGTTCACAAGGCAGCGCCTTAGACCACTAGACCACCGATTACCCCACAGGTGTAAGGATATTAACGTGCTCTTAAATCTGACGTTCATTTTCTTCATAGTGCAATATACCAAAAAGCTTATATCAGAATAAATATTCTAGATGAAATTAAGCAACATAAGATTTAACATTGTATACTAAATTAATAGACAAATGAAATCGCAACCACATTAAAAATAAAACTTAAATTTTAATGTCCGAATATTTAGAAAATTAAAAATATGCAACAATAATTCATTTAAAACAAAGATAATAATAAGAAATATATATCTAACATATATTTGCAAAATCATTATAAAAATATGCAACAATAATTCATTTAAAACAAAGATAATAAAAAGCAATATATATTTAATATCAATTTGCAAAATCATTATAAAAATATGCAACAATAATGCATTTAAAACAAAGATTATAATAAGCAATATATATTTAATATCAATTTGCAAAATCATTATAAAAATATGCAACAATAATTCATTTGAATCAAAGATTATAATAAGCAATATATATTTAATATCAAATTGCAAAATCATTATAAAAATATGCAACAATAATGCATTTAGAACAAAGATAATAATAAGCAATATATATTTAATATCAATTTGCAAAATCATTATAAAAATATGCAACAATAGTTCATTTAAAACAAAGATTATAATAAGCAATATATATTTAATATCAATTTGCAAAATCATTATAAAAATATGCAACAATAATTCATTTAAAACAAAGATATTAATAAGCAATATATATTTAATATCAATTTGCAAAATCATTATAAAAATATGCAACAATAATTCATTTAAAGCAAAGATAATAATAAGCAATATATATTTAATATCAATTTGCAAAATCATTATAAAAATATGCAACAATAGTTCATTTAAAACAAAGATTATAATAAGCAATATATATTTAATATCAATTTGCAAAATCATTATAAAAATATGCAACAATAATTCATTTAAAACAAAGATATTAATAAGCAATATATACTTAATATTAATTAGCAAAATCATTATAAAAATATGCAACAATAGTTCATTTGAAACAAAGATTACAATAAGCAATATATATTTAATATAAATTTGCAAAATCATTATAAAAATAAGCAAAAATAGTTCATTTAAAACAAAGATTATAATAAGCAATATATATTTAATATCAATTTGCAAAATCATAAAAATATGCAACAATAGTTCATTTAAAATAAAGACAATAATAAGCAATATAAATTAAATATCAATTTGCAATATCATTATATTGATGAATCTATAAAATATTATGAAAAAAATAATTTGACTCTTTTTTAATGTCACGTAGACGGCGTCAGCTGGATTCGAACCTGTGCGGACACTACCTTGTGTGTTCACAAGGCAGCGCCTTAGACCACTAGACCACCGACGACCCCACTTGTGAAAGGATATTAATTTGATCTTAAATCTGACGTTCATTTTCTTCATAGTGCAATATACCAAAAAGCTTATATCAGAATAAATATTCTAGATGAAATTAAGCAACATAACATTTAACAGTGTGTACTAAATAAATAGATAAATGAAATCGCAACCACATTAAAAATAAAACTTAAATTTTAATGTCCGAATATTTAGTAAATTAAATATATGCAACAATAATTCTTTTAAAACAAAGATAATAATAAGCAATATATATCTAACATAAATTTGCAAAATCATTATAAAAATATGCAACAATAGTTCATTTAAAACAAAGATATTAATAAGCAATATATATTTAATATCAATTTGCAAAATCATTATAAAAACATGCAACAATAGTTCATTTGAAACAAAGATTATAATAAGGAATATATATTTAATATCAATTTGCAAAATCATTATAAAAACATGCAACAATAGTTCATTTGAAACAAAGATTATAATAAGGAATATATATTAAATATCAATTTGCAATATCATTATATTGATGAATCTGTAAAATATTATGAAAAAAAATAATTTGACCCTTTTTAATGTCACGTAGACGGCGTAAGCTGGATTCGAACCTGTGCGGACAGTTCCTTGTGTGTTCACAAGGCAGCGCCTTAGACCACTCGACCACCGACTACCCTACACGTGTAAGGATATTAATTTGATCTTAAATCAGACGTTCATTTTCTTCATAGTGCAATATACCAAAAAGCTTATATCAGAATAAATATTCTAGATGGCATTAAGCAAAATAACATTTAACAATGTGTACTAAATTAATAGACAAATGAAGTCGCAACCACATTAAAAAGAAAACTTAAATTTTAATGTCCGAATATTTAGAAAATTAAAAATATGCAACAACAGTTCATTTAAAACAAAGATAATAATAAGCAATATATATCTTACATAAATTTGCAAAAGCATTATAAAAATATGCAACAACAGTTCATTTGAAACAAAGATTCTAATAAGCAATATATATTTAATATCAATTTGCAAAATCATTATAAAAATATGCAACAATAATTCATTTAAAACAAAGATATAAATAAGCAATATATACTTAATATTAATTAGCAAAATCATTATAAAAATATGCAACAATAGTTCATTTGAAACAAAGATTACAATAAGCAATATATATTTAATATAAATTTGCAAAATCATTATAAAAATAAGCAAAAATAGTTCATTTAAAACAACGATTATAATAAGCAATATATATTTAATATCAATTTGCAAAATCATAAAAATATGGAACAATAATTCATTTAAAATAAAGACAATAATAAGCAATATATATAAACTATCAATTTGCAATATCATTATATTGATAAATCTATAAAATATTATGAAAAAAATAATGTGACTCTTTTTTAATGTCACGTATACGGCGTCAGCTGGATTCGAACCTGTGCGGACACTACCTTGTGTGTTCACAAGGCAGCGCCTTAGACCACTAGACCACCGATTACCCCACAGGTGTAAGGATATTAACGTGCTCTTAAATCTGACGTTCATTTTCTTCATAGTGCAATATACCAAAAAGCTTATATCAGAATAAATATTCTAGATGAAATTAAGCAACATAAGATTTAACATTGTATACTAAATTAATAGACAAATGAAATCGCAACCACATTAAAAATAAAACTTAAATTTTAATGTCCGAATATTTAGAAAATTAAAAATATGCAACAATAATTCATTTAAAACAAAGATAATAATAAGAAATATATATCTAACATATATTTGCAAAATCATTATAAAAATATGCAACAATAATTCATTTAAAACAAAGATAATAAAAAGCAATATATATTTAATATCAATTTGCAAAATCATTATAAAAATATGCAACAATAATGCATTTAAAACAAAGATTATAATAAGCAATATATATTTAATATCAATTTGCAAAATCATTATAAAAATATGCAACAATAATTCATTTGAATCAAAGATTATAATAAGCAATATATATTTAATATCAAATTGCAAAATCATTATAAAAATATGCAACAATAATGCATTTAGAACAAAGATAATAATAAGCAATATATATTTAATATCAATTTGCAAAATCATTATAAAAATATGCAACAATAGTTCATTTAAAACAAAGATTATAATAAGCAATATATATTTAATATCAATTTGCAAAATCATTATAAAAATATGCAACAATAATTCATTTAAAACAAAGATATTAATAAGCAATATATATTTAATATCAATTTGCAAAATCATTATAAAAATATGCAACAATAATTCATTTAAAGCAAAGATAATAATAAGCAATATATATTTAATATCAATTTGCAAAATCATTATAAAAATATGCAACAATAGTTCATTTAAAACAAAGATTATAATAAGCAATATATATTTAATATCAATTTGCAAAATCATTATAAAAATATGCAACAATAATTCATTTAAAACAAAGATATTAATAAGCAATATATACTTAATATTAATTAGCAAAATCATTATAAAAATATGCAACAATAGTTCATTTGAAACAAAGATTACAATAAGCAATATATATTTAATATAAATTTGCAAAATCATTATAAAAATAAGCAAAAATAGTTCATTTAAAACAAAGATTATAATAAGCAATATATATTTAATATCAATTTGCAAAATCATAAAAATATGCAACAATAGTTCATTTAAAATAAAGACAATAATAAGCAATATATATTAAATATCAATTTGCAATATCATTATATTGATGAATCTATAAAATATTATGAAAAAAATAATTTGACTCTTTTTTAATGTCACGTAGACGGCGTCAGCTGGATTCGAACCTGTGCGGACACTACCTTGTGTGTTCACAAGGCAGCGCCTTAGACCACTAGACCACCGACTACCCCACAGGTGTAAGGATATAAACTTGTTCTTAAATCTGACGTTCATTTTCTTCATAGTGCAATATACCAAAAAGCTTATATCAGAATAAATATTCTAGATGAAATTAAGCAACATAACATTTAACATTGTATACTAAATTAATAGACAAATAAAATCGCAACCACATTAAAAATAAAACTTAAATTTTAATGTCCGAATATTTAGAAAATTAAAAATATGCAACAATAATTCATTTAAAACAAAGATAATATTAAGAAATATATATCTAACATATATTTGCAAAATCATTATAAAAATATGCAACAATAATTCATTTAAAACAAAGATAATAAAAAGCAATATATATTTAATATCAATTTGCAAAATCATTATAAAAATATGCAACAATAATGCATTTAAAACAAAGATAATAATAAGCAATATATATTTAATATCAATTTGCAAAATCATTATAAAAATATGCAACAATAATTCATTTGAATCAAAGATTATAATAAGCAATATATATTTAATATCAATTTGCAAAATCATTATAAAAATATGCAACAATAATGCATTTATAACAAAGATAATAATAAGCAATATATATCTAACATATATTTGCAAAATCATTATAAAAATATGCAACAATAGTTCATTTAAAACAAAGATTATAATAAGCAATATATATTTAATATCAATTTGCAAAATCATTATAAAAATATGCAACAATAATTCATTTAAAACAAAGATTATAATAAGCAATATATATTTAATATCAATTTGCAAAATCATTATAAAAATATGCAACAATAATTCATTTGAATCAAAGATTATAATAAGCAATATATATTTAATATCAATTTGCAAAATCATTATAAAAATATGCAACAATAATGCATTTAGAACAAAGATAATAATAAGCAATATAAATCTAACATATATTTGCAAAATCATTATAAAAATATGCAACAATAGTTCATTTAAAACAAATATTATAATAAGCAATATATATTTAATATCAATTTGCAAAATCATTATAAAAATATGCAACAATAATTCATTTAAAACAAAGATATTAATAAGCAATATATACTTAATATTAATTTGCAAAATCATAAAAATATGCAACAATAGTTCATTTAAAATAAAGACAATAATAAGCAACATATATTTAATATCAATTTTCAAAAATCATTATAAAAATATGCAACAATAATTCATTTAAAACAAAGATAATAATAAGCAATATATATTTAATATCAATTTGCAAAATCATTATAAAAATATCCAACAATAATGCATTTAAAACAAAGATAATAATAAGCAATATATATTTAATATCAATTTGCAAAATCATTATAAAAATATGCAACAATAATTCATTTAAAGCAAAGATAATAATAAGCAATAAATATTTAATATCAATTTGCAATATCATTTCATTTATGAATCTGTAAAATATTATGAAAAAAATAATTTGACCCTTTTTCAATGTCACGTAGACGGCGTCAGCCGGATTTGAACCTGTGCGGACACTACCTTGTATGTTCACAAGGCAGCGCCTTAGACCAATAGACCAACGACTACGCCACAGATGGGATATTAATTTGATCTTAAATCTGACGTTCATTTTCTTCATAGTACAATATACCAAAAAGCTTATATCAGAATAAATATTCTAGATGACATAAAGCATCATAACATTTAACATTGTGTACTAAATTAATAGATAAATGAAATCGCAACCACATTAAAAAGAAAACTTAAATTTTAATGTCCGAATATTTAGAAAATTAAAAATATGCAACAATAATTCATTTAAAACAAAGATAATAATAAGCAATATATATCTAACATAAATTTGCAAAATCATTATAAAAATATGCAACAATAGTTCATTTAAAACAAAGATTATAATAAGCAATATATATTTAATATCAATTTGCAAAATCATAAAAATATGCAACAATAGTTCATTTAAAATAAAGACAATAATAAGCAATATATATTTAATATCAATTTGCAATATCATTATATTGATGAATCTGTAAAATATTATGAAAAAAATAATTTGACCCTTTTTTAATGTCACGTACACGGCGTAAGCTGGATTCGAACCTGTGCGGACACTTCCTTGTGTGTTCACAAGGCAGCGCCTTAGACCACTCGACCACTGACTACCCTACACGTGTAAGGATATTAATTTGATCTTAAATCAGACGTTCATTTTCTTCATAGTGCAATATACCAAAAAGCTTATATCAGAATAAATATTCTAGATGGCATTAAGCAAAATAACATTTAACAGTGTGTACTAAATTAATAGACAAATGAAGTCGCAACCACATTAAAAAGAAAACTTAAATTTTAATGTCCGAATATTTAGAAAATTAAAAATATGCAACAACAGTTCATTTAAAACAAAGATAATAATAAGCAATATATATCTTACATAAATTTGCAAAAGCATTATAAAAATATGCAACAACAGTTAATTTGAAACAAAGATTTTAATAAGCAATATATATTTAATATCAATTTGCAAAATCATTATAAAAATATGCAACAATAATTCATTTAAAACAAAGATATTAATAAGCAATATATACTTAATATTAATTAGCAAAATCATTATAAAAATATGCAACAATAGTTCATTTGAAACAAAGATTACAATAAGCAATATATATTTAATATAAATTTGCAAAATCATTATAAAAATAAGCAAAAATAGTTCATTTAAAACAAAGATTATAATAAGCAATATATATTTGATATCAATTTGCAAAATCATAAAAATATGGAACAATAGTTCATTTAAAATAAAGACAATAATAAGCAATATATATTAAATATCAATTTGCAATATCATTATATTGATGAATCTATAAAATATTATGAAAAAAATAATGTGACTCATTTTTAATGTCACGTATACGGCGTAAGCTGGATTCGAACCTGTGCGGACACTACCTTGTGTATTAACAAGGCAGCGCCTTAGACCACTAGACCACCGATTACCCCACAGGTGTAAGGATATTAACTTGCTCTTAAATCTGACGTTCATTTTCTTCATAGTGCAATATACCAAAAAGCTTATATCAGAATAAATATTCTAGATGAAATTAAGCAACATAAGATTTAACATTGTATACTAAATTAATAGACAAATGAAATCGCAACTACATTAAAAATAAAACTTAAATTTTAATGTCCGAATATTTAGAAAATTAAAAATATGCAACAATAATTCATTTAAAACAAAGATAATAATAAGAAATATATATCTAACATATATTTGCAAAATCATTATAAAACTATGCAACAATAATTCATTTAAAACAAAGATAATAAAAAGCAATATATATTTAATATCAATTTGCAAAATCATTATAAAAATATGCAACAATAATGCATTTAAAACAAAGATAATAATAAGCAATATATATTTAATATCAATTTGCAAAATCATTATAAAAATATGCAACAATAATTCATTTGAATCAAAGATTATAATAAGCAATATATATTTAATATCAATTTGCAAAATCATTATAAAAATATGCAACAATAATGCATTTAGAACAAAGATAATAATAAGCAAAATATATTTAATATCAATTTGCAAAATCATTATAAAAATATGCAACAATAGTTCATTTAAAACAAAGATTATAATAAGCAATATATATTTAATATCAATTTGCAAAATCATTATAAAAATATGCAACAATAGTTCATTTGAATCAAAGATTATAATAAGCAATATATATTTAATATCAATTTGCAAAATCATAAAAATATGCAACAATAGTTCATTTAAAACAAAGATTATAATAAGCAATATATATTTAATATCAATTTGCAAAATCATTGTAAAAATATGCAACAATAATTCATTTAAAACAAAGATATTAATAAGCAATATATATTTAATATCAATTTGCAAAATCATTATAAAAATATGCAACAATAATTCATTTAAAGCAAAGATAATAATAAGCAATATATATTTAATATCAATTTGCAAAATCATTATAAAAATATGCAACAATAGTTCATTTAAAACAAAGATTATAATAAGCAATATATATTTAATATCAATTTGCAAAATCATTATAAAAATATGCAACAATAGTTCATTTGAAACAAAGATTACAATAAGCAATATATATTTAATATAAATTTGCAAAATCATTATAAAAATAAGCAAAAATAGTTCATTTAAAACAAAGATTATAATAAGCAATATATATTTAATATCAATTTGCAAAATCATAAAAATATGGAACAATAGTTCATTTAAAATAAAGACAATAATAAGCAATATATATTAAATATCAATTTGCAATATCATTATATTGATGAATCTATAAAATATTATGAAAAAAATAATGTGACTCATTTTTAATGTCACGTATACGGCGTCAGCTGGATTCGAACCTGTGCGGACACTACCTTGTGTATTAACAAGGCAGCGCCTTAGACCACTAGACCACCGATTACCCCACAGGTGTAAGGATATTAACTTGCTCTTAAATCTGACGTTCATTTTCTTCATAGTGCAATATACCAAAAAGCTTATATCAGAATAAATATTCTAGATGAAATTAAGCAACATAAGATTTAACATTGTATACTAAATTAATAGACAAATGAAATCGCAACTACATTAAAAATAAAACTTAAATTTTAATGTCCGAATATTTAGAAAATTAAAAATATGCAACAATAATTCATTTAAAACAAAGATAATAATAAGAAATATATATCTAACATATATTTGCAAAATCATTATAAAACTATGCAACAATAATTCATTTAAAACAAAGATAATAAAAAGCAATATATATTTAATATCAATTTGCAAAATCATTATAAAAATATGCAACAATAATGCATTTAAAACAAAGATAATAATAAGCAATATATATTTAATATCAATTTGCAAAATCATTATAAAAATATGCAACAATAATTCATTTGAATCAAAGATTATAATAAGCAATATATATTTAATATCAATTTGCAAAATCATTATAAAAATATGCAACAATAATGCATTTAGAACAAAGATAATAATAAGCAAAATATATTTAATATCAATTTGCAAAATCATTATAAAAATATGCAACAATAGTTCATTTAAAACAAAGATTATAATAAGCAATATATATTTAATATCAATTTGCAAAATCATTGTAAAAATATGCAACAATAATTCATTTAAAACAAAGATATTAATAAGCAATATATATTTAATATCAATTTGCAAAATCATTATAAAAATATGCAACAATAATTCATTTAAAGCAAAGATAATAATAAGCAATATATATTTAATATCAATTTGCAAAATCATTATAAAAATATGCAACAATAGTTCATTTAAAACAAAGATTATAATAAGCAATATATATTTAATATCAATTTGCAAAATCATTATAAAAATATGCAACAATAATTCATTTAAAACAAAGATATTAATAAGCAATATATATTTAATATCAATTTGCAAAATCATTATAAAAATATGCAACAATAGTTCATTTAAAATAAAGACAATAATAAGCAATATATATTTAATATCAATTTGCAATATCATTATATTGATGAATCTGTAAAATATTATGAAAAAAATAATTTGACCCTTTTTTAATGTCACGTAGACGGCGTAAGCTGGATTCGAACCTGTGCGGACACTTCCTTGTGTGTTCACAAGGCAGCGCCTTAGACCACTCGACCACCGACTACCCTACACGTGTAAGGATATTAATTTGATCTTAAATCTGACGTTCATTTTCTTCATAGTGCAATATACCAAAAAGCTTATATCAGAATTAATATTCTAGATGACATTAAGCAACATAACATTTAACAGTGTGTACTAAATTAATAGATAAGAAAGTCGCAACCACATTAAAAATAAAACTTAAATTTTAATGTCCGAATATTTAGAAAATTAAAAATATGCAACAATAATTCATTTAAAACAAAGATAATAATAAGAAATATATATCTAACATAAATTTGCAAAATCATTATAAAAATATGCAACAATAATTCATTTAAAGCAAAGATAATAATAAGCAATATATATTTAATATCAATTTGCAAAATCATTATAAAAATATGCAACAATAATGCATTTAAAACAAAGATTATAATAAGCAATATATATTTAATATCAATTTTCAAAAATCATTATAAAAATATGCAACAATAATTCATTTAAAACAAAGATAATAATAAGCAATATATATCTAACATATATTTGCAAAATCATTATAAAAATATGCAACAATAATTCATTTAAAACAAAGATAATAATAAGCAATATATATTTAATATCAATTTGCAAAATCATTATAAAAATATGCAACAATAATTCATTTAAAGCAAAGATAATAATAAGCAATAAATATCTAATATCAATTTGCAATATCATTTCATTTATGAATCTGTAAAATATTATGAAAAAAATAATTTGACCCTTTTTTAATGTCACGTAGACGGCGTCAGCCGGATTTGAACCTGTGCGGACACTACCTTGTATGTTCACAAGGCAGCGCCTTAGACCAATAGACCAACGACTACGCCACAGATGGGATATTAATTTGATCTTAAATCTGACGTTCATTTTCTTCATAGTACAATATACCAAAAAGCTTATATCAGAATAAATATTCTAGATGACATAAAGCATCATAACATTTAACATTGTGTACTAAATTAATAGATAAATGAAATCGCAACCACATTAAAAAGAAAACTGAAATTTTAATGTCCGAATATTTAGAAAATTAAAAATATGCAACAATAATTCATTTAAAACAAAGATAATAATAAGCAATATATATCTAACATAAATTTGCAAAATCATTATAAAAACATGCAACAATAGTTCATTTAAAACAAAGATTATAATAAGCAATATATATTTAATATCAATTTGCAAAATCATAAAAATATGCAACAATAGTTCATTTAAAATAAAGACAATAATAAGCAATATATATTTAATATCAATTTGCAATATCATTATATTGATGAATCTGTAAAATATTATGAAAAAAATAATTTGACCCTTTTTTAATGTCACGTAGATGGCGTAAGCTGGATTCGAACCTGTGCGGACACTTCCTTGTGTGTTCACAAGGCAGCGCCTTAGACCACTCGACCAACGACTACCCTACACGTGTAAGGATATTAATTTGATCTTAAATCAGACGTTCATTTTCTTCATAGTGCAATATACCAAAAAGCTTATATCAGAATAAATATTCTAGATGGCATTAAGCAAAATAACATTTAACAGTGTGTACTAAATTAATAGACAAATGAAGTCGCAACCACATTAAAAAGAAAACTTAAATTTTAATGTCCGAATATTTAGAAAATTAAAAATATGCAACAACAGTTCATTTAAAACAAAGATAATAATAAGCAATATATATCTTACATAAATTTGCAAAATCATTATAAAAATATGCAACAATAGTTCATTTGAAACAAAGATTACAATAAGCAATATATATTTAATATAAATTTGCAAAATCATTATAAAAATAAGCGAAAATAGTTCATTTAAAACAAAGATTATAATAAGCAATATATATTTAATATCAATTTGCAAAATCATAAAAATATGGAACAATAATTCATTTAAAATAAAGACAATAATAAGCAATATATATTTAATATCAATTTGCAATATCATTATATTGATGAATCTATAAAATATTATGAAAAAAATAATGTGACTCATTTGTAATGTCACGTATACGGCGTCAGCTGGATTCGAACCTGTGCGGACACTACCTTGTGTATTAACAAGGCAGCGCCTTAGACCACTAGACCACCGATTACCCCACAGGTGTAAGGATATTAACTTGCTCTTAAATCTGACGTTCATTTTCTTCATAGTGCAATATACCAAAAAGCTTATATCAGAATAAATATTCTAGATGAAATTAAGCAACATAAGATTTAACATTGTATACTAAATTAATAGACAAATGAAATCGCAACTACATTAAAAATAAAACTTAAATTTTAATGTCCGAATATTTAGAAAATTAAAAATATGCAACAATAATTCATTTAAAACAAAGATAATAATAAGAAATATATATCTAACATATATTTGCAAAATCATTATAAAACTATGCAACAATAATTCATTTAAAACAAAGATAATAAAAAGCAATATATATTTAATATCAATTTGCAAAATCATTATAAAAATATGCAACAATAATGCATTTAAAACAAAGATAATAATAAGCAATATATATTTAATATCAATTTGCAAAATCATTATAAAAATATGCAACAATAATTCATTTGAATCAAAGATTATAATAAGCAATATATATTTAATATCAATTTGCAAAATCATTATAAAAATATGCAACAATAGTTCATTTAAAACAAAGATTATAATAAGCAATATATATTTAATATCAAGTTGCAAAATCATTATAAAAATATGCAACAATAATTCATTTAAAACAAAGATATTAATAAGCAATATATATTTAATATCAATTTGCAAAATCATTATAAAAATATGCAACAATAATTCATTTAAAGCAAAGATAATAATAAGCAATATATATTTAATATCAATTTGCAAAATCATTATAAAAATATGCAACAATAGTTCATTTAAAACAAAGATTATAATAAGCAATATATATTTAATATCAATTTGCAAAATCATTATAAAAATATGCAACAATAATTCATTTAAAACAAAGATATTAATAAGCAATATATACTTAATATTAATTAGCAAAATCATTATAAAAATATGCAACAATAGTTCATTTGAAACAAAGATTACAATAAGCAATATATATTTAATATAAATTTGCAAAATCATTATAAAAATAAGCAAAAATAGTTCATTTAAAACAAAGATTATAATAAGCAATATATATTTAATATCAATTTGCAAAATCATAAAAATATGCAACAATAGTTCATTTAAAATAAAGACAATAATAAGCAATATATATTAAATATCAATTTGCAATATCATTATATTGATGAATCTATAAAATATTATGAAAAAAATAATGTGACTATTTTTTAATGTCACGTAGACGGCGTCAGCTGGATTCGAACCTGTGCGGACACTACCTTGTGTGTTCACAAGGCAGCGCCTTAGACCACTAGACCACCGACGACCCCACTTGTGAAAGGATATTAATTTGATCTTAAATCTGACGTTCATTTTCTTCATAGTGCAATATACCAAAAAGCTTATATCAGAATAAATATTCTAGATGAAATTAAGTAACATAACATTTAACAGTGTGTACTAAATAAATAGATAAATGAAATCGCAACCACATTAAAAATAAAACTTAAATTTTAATGTCCGAATATTTAGTAAATTAAATATATGCAACAATAATTCTTTTAAAACAAAGATAATAATAAGCAATATATATCTAACATAAATTTGCAAAATCATTATAAAAATATGCAACAATAGTTCATTTAAAACAAAGATATTAATAAGCAATATATATTTAATATCAATTTGCAAAATCATTATAAAAACATGCAACAATAGTTCATTTGAAACAAAGATTATAATAAGGAATATATATTTAATATCAATTTGCAAAATCATTATAAAAACATGCAACAATAGTTCATTTGAAACAAAGATTATAATAAGGAATATATATTTAATATCAATTTGCAATATCATTATATTGATGAATCTGTAAAATATTATGAAAAAAATAATTTGACCCTTTTTAATGTCACGTAGACGGCGTAAGCTGGATTCGAACCTGTGCGGACACTTCCTTGTGTGTTCACAAGGCAGCGCCTTAGACCACTCGACCACCGACTACCCTACACGTGTAAGGATATTAATTTGATCTTAAATCAGACGTTCATTTTCTTCATAGTGCAATATACCAAAAAGCTTATATCAGAATAAATATTCTAGATGGCATTAAGCAAAATAACATTTAACAGTGTGTACTAAATTAATAGACAAATGAAGTCGCAACCACATTAAAAAGAAAACTTAAATTTTAATGTCCGAATATTTAGAAAATTAAAAATATGCAACAACAGTTCATTTAAAACAAAGATAATAATAAGCAATATATATCTTACATAAATTTGCAAAAGCATTATAAAAATATGCAACAACAGTTCATTTGAAACAAAGATTTTAATAAGCAATATATATTTAATATCAATTTGCAAAATCATTATAAAAATATGCAACAATAATTCATTTAAAACAAAGATATTAATAAGCAATATATACTTAATATTAATTAAGCAAAATCATTATAAAATTATGCAACAATAGTTCATTTGAAACAAAGATTACAATAAGCAATATATATTTAATATAAATTTGCAAAATCATTATAAAAATAAGCAAAAATAGTTCATTTAAAACAAAGATTATAATAAGCAATATATATTTAATATCAATTTGCAAAATCATAAAAATATGGAACAATAGTTCATTTAAAATAAAGACAATAATAAGCAAAATATATTTAATATCAATTTGCAATATCATTATATTGATGAATCTATAAAATATTATGAAAAAATAATTTGACTCTTTTTTAATGTCACGTAGACGGCGTCAGCTGGATTCGAACCTGTGCGGACACTACCTTGTGTGTTCACAAGGCAGCGCCTTAGACCACTAGACCACCGACTACCCCACTTGTGAAAGGATATTAATTTGATCTTAAATCTGACGTTCATTTTCTTCATAGTGCAATATACCAAAAAGCTTATATCAGAATTAATATTCTAGATGACATTAAGCAACATAACATTTAACAGTGTGTACTAAATTAATAGATAAGTGAAGTCGCAACCACATTAAAAATAAAACTTAAATTTTAATGTCCGAATATTTAGAAAATTAAAAATATGCAACAATAATTCATTTAAAACAAAGATAATAATAAGAAATATATATCTAACATAAATTTGCAAAATCATTATAAAAATATGCAACAATAATTCATTTAAAGCAAAGATAATAATAAGCAATATATATTTAATATCAATTTGCAAAATCATTATAAAAATATGCAACAATAATGCATTTAAAACAAAGATAATAATAAGCAATATATATTTAATAGCAATTTGCAAAATCATTATAAAAATATGCAACAATAATTCATTTAAAGCAAAGATAATAATAAGCAATATATATTTAATATCAATTTGCAATATCATTTTATTTATGAATCTGTAAAATATTATGAAAAAAATAATTTGACTCTTTTTTAATGTCACATGGAGGGCGTAAGCTGGATTCGAACCTGTGCGGACACTACCTTGTGTGTTCACAAGGCAGCGCCTTAGACCACTAGACCACCGACTATCCTACACGTGTAAGGATATTAATTTGATCTTAAATCTGACGTTCATTTTCTTCATAGTGCAATATACCAAAAAGCTTATATCAGAATAAATATTCTAGATGACATTAAGCAACATAACATTTAAGAGTCTGTTCTAAATTAATAGATAAATGAAATCGCAACCACAATAAAAAGAAAACTTAAATTTTAATGTCCCAATATTTAGAAAATTAAAAATATGCAACAACAGTTCGTTTAAAACAAAGATAATAAAAAGCAATATAAATTTAATATCAATTTGCAAAATCATTTTAAAAATATGCAACAATAGTACATTTGGAACAAAGATAATAATGAGCAATATATATTTAATATCAATTTGCAAAATCATTATAAAAATATGCAAAAATAGTTGATTTAAAACAAAGATAATAGTAAGCAATATATATTTAATATCAAGATGTGTAACCGTGGATTTCCGGTACAGTTTGAGTAGCCTCCCTTCGATATATCAGGATAAGTAACCGTGGTTGTACAGTTTTGATTGGGTAGCCTCCCTTGGCAATATCAGGATAGGTAACCGTGTGTGTACAGTACTCTTTGGCTAGCCCCCCTTAACAATTTCAAGATATGCAACCGTGCATGTACAGTATTGTTTGGATAGCCTCCCTTGGAAATTTCAAGATGTGTAACCGTGTATTTACGGTACATTTTGGGTAGCCTCCCTTGGCAATATCAGGATATGTAACCTTGTATGTACAGTATTGTTTGGGTAGCCTCCCTTGACAATTTCAAGATATGTAACCGTGTATTTACGGTACTATTTGGGTAGCCTCCCTTGGCAATATAAGGATATGTAACCATGTAAATACGGTACTGTAAGGTTAGCCTCCCTTGGCAATATCAAGATAAGTAACCGTGGATGTACAGTATTGTTTTGGGTAGCCTCCCTTGTCAATATCAGGATATGTTACCGTGTATGTAAAGTATTGTTTGGGTAGCCTCCCTTGGCTATAAATATTTAGGAAATTTAAAATAGGCAACAATAGTTCATTTAAAATAAAGACAATAATAAGCAATATATATTTAATATCAATTTGCAATATCATTATATTGATGAATCTATAAAATATTATGAAAAAAATAATGTGACTCATTTTTAATGTCACGTATACGGCGTCAGCTGGATTCGAACCTGTGCGGACACTACCTTGTGTATTAACAAGGCAGCGCCTTAGACCACTAGACCACCGATTACCCCACAGGTGTAAGGATATTAACTTGCTCTTAAATCTGACGTTCATTTTCTTCATAGTGCAATATACCAAAAAGCTTATATCAGAATAAATATTCTAGATGAAATTAAGCAACATAAGATTTAACATTGTATACTAAATTAATAGACAAATGAAATCGCAACCACATTAAAAAGAAAACTTAAATTTTAATGTCCGAATATTTAGAAAATTAAAAATATGCAACAACAGTTCATTTAAATCAAAGATAATAATAAGCAATATATATCTTACATAAATTTGCAAAATCATTATAAAAATATGCAACAACAGTTCATTTGAAACAAAGATTACAATAAGCAATATATATTTAATATCAATTTGCAAAATCATTATAAAAATAAGCAAAAATAGTTCATTTAAAACAAAGATTATAATAAGCAATATATATTTAATATCAATTTGCAAAATCATAAAAATATGGAACAATAGTTCATTTAAAATAAAGACAATAATAAGCAATATATATTAAATATCAATTTGCAATATCATTATATTGATGAATCTATAAAATATTATGAAAAAAATAATGTGACCCTTTTTTAATGTCACGTAGACGGCGTAAGCTGGATTCGAACCTGTGCGGACACTTCCTTGTGTGTTCACAAGGCAGCGCCCTAGACCACTAGACCACCGACTACCCTACACGTGTAAGGATATTAATTTGATCTTAAATCTGACGTTCATTTTCTTCATAGTGCAATATACCAAAAAGCTTATATCAGAATAAATATTCTAGATGACATTAAGCAACATAACATTTAAGAGTCTGTTCTAAATTAATAGATAAATGAAATCGCAACCACAATAAAAAGAAAACTTAAATTTTAATGTCCCAATATTTAGAAAATTAAAAATATGCAACAACAGTTCGTTTAAAACAAAGATAATAAAAAGCAATATAAATTTAATATCAATTTGCAAAATCATTTTAAAAATATGCAACAATAGTTCATTTGGAACAAAGATAATAATGAGCAATATATATTTAATATCAATTTGCAAAATCATTATAAAAATATGCAAAAATAGTTGATTTAAAACAAAGATAATAGTAAGCAATATATATTTAATATCAAGATGTGTAACCGTGGATTTCCGGTACAGTTTGAGTAGCCTCCCTTCGCTATATCAGGATAAGTAACCGTGGTTGTACAGTATTGATTGGGTAGCCTCCCTTGGCAATATCAGGATAGGTAACCGTGTGTGTACAGTACTCTTTGGCTAGCCCCCCTTAACAATTTCAAGATATGCAACCGTGCATGTACAGTATTGTTTGGATAGCCTCCCTTGGAAATTTCAAGATGTGTAACCGTGTATTTACGGTACATTTTGGGTAGCCTCCCTTGGCAATATCAGGATATGTAACCTTGTATGTACAGTATTGTTTGGGTAGCCTCCCTTGACAATTTCAAGATATGTAACCGTGTATTTACGGTACTATTTGGGTAGCCTCCCTTGGCAATATAAGGATATGTAACCATGTAAATACGGTACTGTAAGGTTAGCCTCCCTTGGCAATATCAAGATAAGTAACTGTGGATGTACAGTATTGTTTTGGGTAGCCTCCCTTGTCAATATCAGGATATGTTACCGTGTATGTAAAGTATTGTTTGGGTAGCCTCCCTTGGCTATAAATATTTAGGAAATTTAAAATAGGCAACAATAGTTCATTTAAAATAAAGACAATAATAAGCAATATATATTTAATATCAATTTGCAATATCATTATATTGATGAATCTGTAAAATATTATGAAAAAAATAATTTGACCCTTTTTTAATGTCACGTAGACGGCGTCAGCTGGATTCGAACCTGTGCGGACACTTCCTTGTGTGTTCACAAGGCAGCGCCTTAGACCACTCGACCACCGACTACCCTACACGTGTAAGGATATTAATTTGATCTTAAATCAGACGTTCATTTTCTTCATAGTGCAATATACCAAAAAGCTTATATCAGAATAAATATTCTAGATGGCATTAAGCAAAATAACATTTAACAGTGTGTACTAAATTAATAGACAAATGAAGTCGCAACCACATTAAAAAGAAAACTTAAATTTTAATGTCCGAATATTTAGAAAATTAAAAATATGCAACAACAGTTCATTTAAAACAAAGATAATAATAAGCAATATATATCTTACATAAATTTGCAAAAGCATTATAAAAATATGCAACAACAGTTAATTTGAAACAAAGATTTTAATAAGCAATATATAATTAATATCAATTTGCAAAATCATTATAAAAATATGCAACAATTATTCATTTAAAACAAAGATATTAATAAGCAATATATACTTAATATTAATTAGCAAAATCATTATAAAAATATGCAACAATAGTTCATTTGAAACAAAGATTACAATAAGCAATATATATTTAATATAAATTTGCAAAATCATTATAAAAATAAGCAAAAATAGTTCATTTAAAACAAAGATTATAATAAGCAATATATATTTAATATCAATTTGCAAAATCATAAAAATATGGAACAATAGTTCATTTAAAATAAAGACAATAATAAGCAATATATATTAAATATCAATTTGCAATATCATTATATTGATGAATCTATAAAATATTATGAAAAAAATAATGTGACTCATTTTTAATGTCACGTATACGGCGTCAGCTGGATTCGAACCTGTGCGGACACTACCTTGTGTGTTAACAAGGCAGCGCCTTAGACCACTAGACCACCGATTACCCGACAGGTGTAAGGATATTAACTTGCTCTTAAATCTGACGTTCATTTTCTTCATAGTGCAATATACCAAAAAGCTTATATCAGAATAAATATTCTAGATGAAATTAAGCAACATAAGATTTAACATTGTATACTAAATTAATAGACAAATGAAATCGCAACTACATTAAAAATAAAACTTAAATTTTAATGTCCGAATATTTAGAAAATTAAAAATATGCAACAATAATTCATTTAAAACAAAGATAATAATAAGAAATATATATCTAACATATATTTGCAAAATCATTATAAAAATATGCAACAATAATGCATTTAAAACAAAGATAATAATAAGCAATATATATTTAATATCAATTTACAAAATCATTATAAAAATATGCAACAATAATTCATTTGAATCAAAGATTATAATAAGCAATATATATTTAATATCAATTTGCAAAATCATTATAAAAATATGCAACAATAATGCATTTAGAACAAAGATAATAATAAGCAATATATATCTAACATATATTTGCAAAATCATTATAAAAATATGCAACAATAGTTCATTTAAAACAAAGATTATAATAAGCAATATATATTTAATATCAATTTGCAAAATCATTATAAAAATATGCAACAATAATTCATTTAAAACAAAGATTATAATAAGCAATATATATTTAATATCAATTTGCAAAATCATTATAAAAATATGCAACAACAATTTATTTAAAACAAAGATATTAATAAGCAATATATATTTAATATCAATTTGCAAAATCATTATAAAAATATGCAAAAATAGTTGATTTAAAACAAAGATAATAGTAAGCAATATATATTTAATATCAAGATGTGTAACCGTGGATTTCCGGTACAGTTTGAGTAGCCTCCCTTCGATATATCAGGATAAGTAACCGTGGTTGTACAGTATTGTTTGGGTAGCCTCCCTTGGTAATATCAGGATAGGTAACCGTGTATGTACAGTACTGTTTGGCTAGCCTCCCTTAACAATTTCAAGATATGCAACCGTGCATGAACAGTATTGTTCGGATAGCCTCCCTTGGAAATTTCAAGATGTGTAACCGTGTATTTACGGTACATTTTGGGTAGCCTCCCTTGGCAATATCAGGATATGTAACCTTGTATGTACAGTATTGTTTGGGTAGCCTCACTTGACAATTTCAAGATATGTAACCGTGTATTTACGGAACTATTTGGGTAGCCTATCTTGGCAATATAAGGATATGTAACCGTGTAAATACGGTACTGTAAGGTTAGCCTCCCTTGGCAATATCAAGATAAGTAACCGTGGATGTACAGTATTGTTTTGGGTAGCCTCCCTTGTCAATATCAGGATATGTTACCGTGTATGTAAAGTATTGTTTGGGTAGCCTCCCTTGGCTATAAATATTTAGGAAATTTAAAATAGGCAACAATAGTTAATTTAAAACAAAGATAATAATAAGCAACATATATTTAATATCAATTTGCAATATCATTATATTGATGAATCTGTAAAATATTATGATAAAAATAATTTGACCATTTTTTTATGTCACGTAGACGGCGTAAGCTGGAATCGAACCCATGCGGACACTTCCTTATGTGTTCACAAGGCAGCGCCTTAGACCACTCGACCACCGACTACCCCACAGGTGTAAGGATATTAACTTGATCTTAAATCTGACGTTCATTTTCTTCATAGTGCAATATACCAAAAAGCTTATATCGGAATAAATATTCTAGATGACATTAAGCATCATAACATTTAACATTGTGTTCTAAATTAATAGATAAATGAAATCGCAACCACATTAAAAAGAAAACTTAAATTTTAATGTCCGAATATTTAGAAAATTAAAAATATGCAACAATAATTCATTTAAAACAAAGATAATAATAAGCAATATATATCTAACATAAATTTGCAAAATCATTATAAAAATATGCAACAATAGTTCATTTAAAACAAAGATTATAATAAGCAATATATATTTAATATCAATTTGCAAAATCATAAAAATATGCAACAATAGTTCATTTAAAATAAAGACAATAATAAGCAATATATATTAAATATCAATTTGCAATATCATTATATTGATGAATCTATAAAATATTATGAAAAAAATAATTTGACTCTTTTTTAATGTCACGTAGACGGCGTCAGCTGGATTCGAACCTGTGCGGACACTACCTTGTGTGTTCACAAGGCAGCGCCTTAGACCACTAGACCACCGACGACCCCACTTGTGAAAGGATATTAATTTGATCTTAAATCTGACGTTCATTTTCTTCATAGTGCAATATACCAAAAAGCTTATATCAGAATAAATATTCTAGATGAAATTAAGCAACATAACATTTAACAGTGTGTACTAAATAAATAGATAAATGAAATCGCAACCACATTAAAAATAAAACTTAAATTTTAATGTCCGAATATTTAGTAAATTAAATATATGCAACAATAATTCTTTTAAAACAAAGATAATAATAAGCAATATATATCTAACATAAATTTGCAAAATCATTATAAAAATATGCAACAATAGTTCATTTAAAACAAAGATATTAATAAGCAATATATATTTAATATCAATTTGCAAAATCATTATAAAAACATGCAACAATAGTTCATTTGAAACAAAGATTATAATAAGGAATATATATTTAATATCAATTTGCAAAATCATTATAAAAACATGCAACAATAGTTCATTTGAAACAAAGATTATAATAAGGAATATATATTTAATATCAATTTGCAATATCATTATATTGATGAATCTGTAAAATATTATGAAAAAAATAATTTGACCCTTTTTAATGTCACGTAGACGGCGTAAGCTGGATTCGAACCTGTGCGGACACTTCCTTGTGTGTTCACAAGGCAGCGCCTTAGACCACTCGACCACCGAGTACCCTACACGTGTAAGGATATTAATTTGATCTTAAATCAGACGTTCATTTTCTTCATAGTGCAATATACCAAAAAGCTTATATCAGAATAAATATTCTAGATGGCATTAAGCAAAATAACATTTAACAGTGTGTACTAAATTAATAGACAAATGAAGTCGCAACCACATTAAAAAGAAAACTTAAATTTTAATGTCCGAATATTTAGAAAATTAAAAATATGCAACAACAGTTCATTTAAAACAAAGATAATAATAAGCAATATATATCTTACATAAATTTGCAAAAGCATTATAAAAATATGCAACAACAGTTCATTTGAAACAAAGATTTTAATAAGCAATATATATTTAATATCAATTTGCAAAATCATTATAAAAATATGCAACAATAATTCATTTAAAACAAAGATATTAATAAGCAATATATACTTAATATTAATTAGCAAAATCATTATAAAATTATGCAACAATAGTTCATTTGAAACAAAGATTACAATAAGCAATATATATTTAATATAAATTTGCAAAATCATTATAAAAATAAGCAAAAATAGTTCATTTAAAACAAAGATTATAATAAGCAATATATATTTAATATCAATTTGCAAAATCATAAAAATATGGAACAAGAGTTCATTTAAAATAAAGACAATAATAAGCAAAATATATTTAATATCAATTTGCAATATCATTATATTGATGAATCTATAAAATATTATGAAAAAATAATTTGACTCTTTTTTAATGTCACGTAGACGGCGTCAGCTGGATTCGAACCTGTGCGGACACTACCTTGTGTGTTCACAAGGCAGCGCCTTAGACCACTAGACCACCGACTACCCCACTTGTGAAAGGATATTAATTTGATCTTAAATCTGACGTTCATTTTCTTCATAGTGCAATATACCAAAAAGCTTATATCAGAATTAATATTCTAGATGACATTAAGCAACATAACATTTAACAGTGTGTACTAAATTAATAGATAAGTGAAGTCGCAACCACATTAAAAATAAAACTTAAATTTTAATGTCCGAATATTTAGAAAATTAAAAATATGCAACAATAATTCATTTAAAACAAAGATAATAATAAGAAATATATATCTAACATAAATTTGCAAAATCATTATAAAAATATGCAACAATAATTCATTTAAAGCAAAGATAATAATAAGCAATATATATTTAATATCAATTTGCAAAATCATTATAAAAATATGCAACAATAATGCATTTAAAACAAAGATAATAATAAGCAATATATATTTAATAGCAATTTGCAAAATCATTATAAAAATATGCAACAATAATTCATTTAAAGCAAAGATAATAATAAGCAATATATATTTAATATCAATTTGCAATATCATTTTATTTATGAATCTGTAAAATATTATGAAAAAAATAATTTGACTCTTTTTTAATGTCACATGGAGGGCGTAAGCTGGATTCGAACCTGTGCGGACACTACCTTGTGTGTTCACAAGGCAGCGCCTTAGACCACTAGACCACCGACTATCCTACACGTGTAAGGATATTAATTTGATCTTAAATCTGACGTTCATTTTCTTCATAGTGCAATATACCAAAAAGCTTATATCAGAATAAATATTCTAGATGACATTAAGCAACATAACATTTAAGAGTCTGTTCTAAATTAATAGATAAATGAAATCGCAACCACAATAAAAAGAAAACTTAAATTTTAATGTCCCAATATTTAGAAAATTAAAAATATGCAACAACAGTTCGTTTAAAACAAAGATAATAAAAAGCAATATAAATTTAATATCAATTTGCAAAATCATTTTAAAAATATGCAACAATAGTACATTTGGAACAAAGATAATAATGAGCAATATATATTTAATATCAATTTGCAAAATCATTATAAAAATATGCAAAAATAGTTGATTTAAAACAAAGATAATAGTAAGCAATATATATTTAATATCAAGATGTGTAACCGTGGATTTCCGGTACAGTTTGAGTAGCCTCCCTTCGATATATCAGGATAAGTAACCGTGGTTGTACAGTTTTGATTGGGTAGCCTCCCTTGGCAATATCAGGATAGGTAACCGTGTGTGTACAGTACTCTTTGGCTAGCCCCCCTTAACAATTTCAAGACATGCAACCGTGCATGTACAGTATTGTTTGGATAGCCTCCCTTGGAAATTTCAAGATGTGTAACCGTGTATTTACGGTACATTTTGGGTAGCCTCCCTTGGCAATATCAGGATATGTAACCTTGTATGTACAGTATTGTTTGGGTAGCCTCCCTTGACAATTTCAAGATATGTAACCGTGTATTTACGGTACTATTTGGGTAGCCTCCCTTGGCAATATAAGGATATGTAACCATGTAAATACGGTACTGTAAGGTTAGCCTCCCTTGGCAATATCAAGATAAGTAACCGTGGATGTACAGTATTGTTTTGGGTAGCCTCCCTTGTCAATATCAGGATATGTTACCGTGTATGTAAAGTATTGTTTGGGTAGGCTCCCTTGGCTATAAATATTTAGGAAATTTAAAATAGGCAACAATAGTTCATTTAAAATAAAGACAATAATAAGCAATATATATTTAATATCAATTTGCAATATCATTATATTGATGAATCTATAAAATATTATGAAAAAAATAATGTGACTCATTTTTAATGTCACGTATACGGCGTCAGCTGGATTCGAACCTGTGCGGACACTACCTTGTGTATTAACAAGGCAGCGCCTTAGACCACTAGACCACCGATTACCCCACAGGTGTAAGGATATTAACTTGCTCTTAAATCTGACGTTCATTTTCTTCATAGTGCAATATACCAAAAAGCTTATATCAGAATAAATATTCTAGATGAAATTAAGCAACATAAGATTTAACATTGTATACTAAATTAATAGACAAATGAAATCGCAACCACATTAAAAAGAAAACTTAAATTTTAATGTCCGAATATTTAGAAAATTAAAAATATGCAACAACAGTTCATTTAAATCAAAGATAATAATAAGCAATATATATCTTACATAAATTTGCAAAATCATTATAAAAATATGCAACAACAGTTCATTTGAAACAAAGATTACAATAAGCAATATATATTTAATATCAATTTGCAAAATCATTATAAAAATAAGCAAAAATAGTTCATTTAAAACAAAGATTATAATAAGCAATATATATTTAATATCAATTTGCAAAATCATAAAAATATGGAACAATAGTTCATTTAAAATAAAGACAATAATAAGCAATATATATTAAATATCAATTTGCAATATCATTATATTGATGAATCTATAAAATATTATGAAAAAAATAATGTGACCCTTTTTTAATGTCACGTAGACGGCGTAAGCTGGATTCGAACCTGTGCGGACACTTCCTTGTGTGTTCACAAGGCAGCGCCTTAGACCACTAGACCACCGACTACCCTACACGTGTAAGGATATTAATTTGATCTTAAATCTGACGTTCATTTTCTTCATAGTGCAATATACCAAAAAGCTTATATCAGAATAAATATTCTAGATGACATTAAGCAACATAACATTTAAGAGTCTGTTCTAAATTAATAGATAAATGAAATCGCAACCACAATAAAAAGAAAACTTAAATTTTAATGTCCCAATATTTAGAAAATTAAAAATATGCAACAACAGTTCGTTTAAAACAAAGATAATAAAAAGCAATATAAATTTAATATCAATTTGCAAAATCATTTTAAAAATATGCAACAATAGTTCATTTGGAACAAAGATAATAATGAGCAATATATATTTAATATCAATTTGCAAAATCATTATAAAAATATGCAAAAATAGTTGATTTAAAACAAAGATAATAGTAAGCAATATATATTTAATATCAAGATGTGTAACCGTGGATTTCCGGTACAGTTTGAGTAGCCTCCCTTCGCTATATCAGGATAAGTAACCGTGGTTGTACAGTATTGATTGGGTAGCCTCCCTTGGCAATATCAGGATAGGTAACCGTGTGTGTACAGTACTCTTTGGCTAGCCCCCCTTAACAATTTCAAGATATGCAACCGTGCATGTACAGTATTGTTTGGATAGCCTCCCTTGGAAATTTCAAGATGTGTAACCGTGTATTTACGGTACATTTTGGGTAGCCTCCCTTGGCAATATCAGGATATGTAACCTTGTATGTACAGTATTGTTTGGGTAGCCTCCCTTGACAATTTCAAGATATGTAACCGTGTATTTACGGTACTATTTGGGTAGCCTCCCTTGGCAATATAAGGATATGTAACCATGTAAATACGGTACTGTAAAGTTAGCCTCCCTTGGCAATATCAAGATAAGTAACCGTGGATGTACAGTATTGTTTTGGGTAGCCTCCCTTGTCAATATCAGGATATGTTACCGTGTATGTAAAGTATTGTTTGGGTAGCCTCCCTTGGCTATAAATATTTAGGAAATTTAAAATAGGCAACAATAGTTCATTTAAAATAAAGACAATAATAAGCAATATATATTTAATATCAATTTGCAATATCATTATATTGATGAATCTGTAAAATATTATGAAAAAAATAATTTGACCCTTTTTTAATGTCACGTAGACGGCGTCAGCTGGATTCGAACCTGTGCGGACACTTCCTTGTGTGTTCACAAGGCAGCGCCTTAGACCACTCGACCACCGACTACCCTACACGTGTAAGGATATTAATTTGATCTTAAATCAGACGTTCATTTTCTTCATAGTGCAATATACCAAAAAGCTTATATCAGAATAAATATTCTAGATGGCATTAAGCAAAATAACATTTAACAGTGTGTACTAAATTAATAGACAAATGAAGTCGCAACCACATTAAAAAGAAAACTTAAATTTTAATGTCCGAATATTTAGAAAATTAAAAATATGCAACAACAGTTCATTTAAAACAAAGATAATAATAAGCAATATATATCTTACATAAATTTGCAAAAGCATTATAAAAATATGCAACAACAGTTAATTTGAAACAAAGATTTTAATAAGCAATATATAATTAATATCAATTTGCAAAATCATTATAAAAATATGCAACAATAATTCATTTAAAACAAAGATATTAATAAGCAATATATACTTAATATTAATTAGCAAAATCATTATAAAAATATGCAACAATAGTTCATTTGAAACAAAGATTACAATAAGCAATATATGTTTAATATAAATTTGCAAAATCATTATAAAAATAAGCAAAAATAGTTCATTTAAAACAAAGATTATAATAAGCAATATATATTTAATATCAATTTGCAAAATCATAAAAATATGGAACAATAGTTCATTTAAAATAAAGACAATAATAAGCAATATATATTAAATATCAATTTGCAATATCATTATATTGATGAATCTATAAAATATTATGAAAAAAATAATGTGACTCATTTTTAATGTCACGTATACGGCGTCAGCTGGATTCGAACCTGTGCGGACACTACCTTGTGTGTTAACAAGGCAGCGCCTTAGACCACTAGACCACCGATTACCCGACAGGTGTAAGGATATTAACTTGCTCTTAAATCTGACGTTCATTTTCTTCATAGTGCAATATACCAAAAAGCTTATATCAGAATAAATATTCTAGATGAAATTAAGCAACATAAGATTTAACATTGTATACTAAATTAATAGACAAATGAAATCGCAACTACATTAAAAATAAAACTTAAATTTTAATGTCCGAATATTTAGAAAATTAAAAATATGCAACAATAATTCATTTAAAACAAAGATAATAATAAGAAATATATATCTAACATATATTTGCAAAATCATTATAAAAATATGCAACAATAATGCATTTAAAACAAAGATAATAATAAGCAATATATATTTAATATCAATTTACAAAATCATTATAAAAATATGCTACAATAATTCATTTGAATCAAAGATTATAATAAGCAATATATATTTAATATCAATTTGCAAAATCATTATAAAAATATGCAACAATAATGCATTTAGAACAAAGATAATAATAAGCAATATATATCTAACATATATTTGCAAAATCATTATAAAAATATGCAACAATAGTTCATTTAAAACAAAGATTATAATAAGCAATATATATTTAATATCAATTTGCAAAATCATTATAAAAATATGCAACAATAATTCATTTAAAACAAAGATTATAATAAGCAATATATATTTAATATCAATTTGCAAAATCATTATAAAAATATGCAACAATAATTCATTTAAAACAAAGATATTAATAAGCAATATATATTTAATATCAATTTGCAAAATCATTATAAAAATATGCAAAAATAGTTGATTTAAAACAAAGATAATAGTAAGCAATATATATTTAATATCAAGATGTGTAACCGTGGATTTCCGGTACAGTTTGAGTAGCCTCCCTTCGATATATCAGGATAAGTAACCGTGGTTGTACAGTATTGTTTGGGTAGCCTCCCTTGGTAATATCAGGATAGGTAACCGTGTATGTACAGTACTGTTTGGCTAGCCTCCCTTAACAATTTCAAGATATGCAACCGTGCATGAACAGTATTGTTCGGATAGCCTCCCTTGGAAATTTCAAGATGTGTAACCGTGTATTTACGGTACATTTTGGGTAGCCTCCCTTGGCAATATCAGGATATGTAACCTTGTATGTACAGTATTGTTTGGGTAGCCTCACTTGACAATTTCAAGATATGTAACCGTGTATTTACGGAACTATTTGGGTAGCCTATCTTGGCAATATAAGGATATGTAACCGTGTAAATACGGTACTGTAAGGTTAGCCTCCCTTGGCAATATCAAGATAAGTAACCGTGGATGTACAGTATTGTTTTGGGTAGCCTCCCTTGTCAATATCAGGATATGTTACCGTGTATGTAAAGTATTGTTTGGGTAGCCTCCCTTGGCTATAAATATTTAGGAAATTTAAAATAGGCAACAATAGTTAATTTAAAACAAAGATAATAATAAGCAACATATATTTAATATCAATTTGCAATATCATTATATTGATGAATCTGTAAAATATTATGATAAAAATAATTTGACCATTTTTTTATGTCACGTAGACGGCGTAAGCTGGAATCGAACCCATGCGGACACTTCCTTATGTGTTCACAAGGCAGCGCCTTAGACCACTCGACCACCGACTACCCCACAGGTGTAAGGATATTAACTTGATCTTAAATCTGACGTTCATTTTCTTCATAGTGCAATATACCAAAAAGCTTATATCGGAATAAATATTCTAGATGACATTAAGCATCATAACATTTAACATTGTGTTCTAAATTAATAGATAAATGAAATCGCAACCACATTAAAAAGAAAACTTAAATTTTAATGTCCGAATATTTAGAAAATTAAAAATATGCAACAATAATTCATTTAAAACTAAGATAATAATAAGCAATATATATTTAATATCAATTTGCAAAATCATTATAAAAATATGCAACAATAATTCATTTAAAACAAAGATAATAATAAGCAATATATATCTAACATAAATTTGCAAACTCATTATAAAAATATGCAACAATAGTTCATTTAAAACAAAGATTATAATAAGCAATATATATTTAATATCAATTTGCAAAATCATAAAAATATGCAACAATAGTTCATTTAAAATAAAGACAATAATAAGCAATATATATTTAATATCAATTTGCAATATCATTATATTGATGAATCTGTAAAATATTATGAAAAAAATAATTTGACCCTTTTTTAATGTCACGTAGACGACGTAAGCTGCATTCGAACCTGTGCGGACACTTCCTTGTGTGTTCACAAGGCAGCGCCTTAGACCACTCGACCACCGACTACCCTACACATGTAAGGATATTAATTTGATCTTAAATCAGACGTTCATTTTCTTCATAGTGCAATAAACCAAAAAGCTTATATCAGAATAAATATTCTAGATGGCATTAAGCAAAATAACATTTAACAGTGTGTACTAAATTAATAGACAAATGAAGTCGCAACCACATTAAAACGAAAACTTAAATTTTAATGTCCGAATATTTAGAAAATTAAAAATATGCAACAACAGTTCATTTAAAACAAAGATAATAATAAGCAATATATATCTTACATAAATTTGCAAAAGCATTATAAAAATATGCAACAACAGTTCATTTGAAACAAAGATTTTAATAAGCAATATCTATTTAATATCAATTTGCAAAATCATTATAAAAATGTGCAACAATAATTCATTTAAAAGAAAGATATTAATAAGCAATATATACTTAATATTAATTAGCAAAATCATTATAAAAATATGCAACAATAGTTCATTTGAAACAAAGATTACAATAAGCAATATCTATTTAATATCAATTTGCAAAATCATTATAAAAATGTGCAACAATAATTCATTTAAAAGAAAGATATTAATAAGCAATATATACTTAATATTAATTAGCAAAATCATTATAAAAATATGCAGCAATAGTTCATTTGAAACAAAGATTACAATAAGCAATATATATTTAATATCAATTTGCAAAATCATAAAAATATGCAACAATAGTTCATTTAAAATAAAGACAATAATAAGCAATATATATTAAATATCAATTTGCAATATCATTATGTTGATGAATCTATAAAATATTATGAAAAAAATAATGTGACTCTTTTTTAATGTCACGTAGACGGCGTCAGCTGGATTCGAACCTGTGCGGACACTACCTTGTGTGTTCACAAGGCAGCGCCTTAGACCACTAGACCACCGATTACCCCACAGGTGTAAGGATATTAACTTGCTCTTAAATCTGACGTTCATTTTCTTCATAGTGCAATATACCAAAAAGCTTATATCAGAATAAATATTCTAGATGAAATTAAGCAACATAAGATTTAACATTGTATACTAAATTAATAGACAAATGAAATCGCAACCACATTAAAAATAAAACTTAAATTTTAATGTCCGAATATTTAGAAAATTAAAAATATGCAACAATAATTCATTTAAAACAAAGATAATAATAAGCAATATATATCTAACATAAATTTGCAAAAGCATTATAAAAATATGCAACAACAGTTCATTTGAAACAAAGATTTTAATAAGCAATATCTATTTAATATCAATTTGCAAAATCATTATAAAAATATGCAACAATAATTCATTTAAAACAAAGATATTAATAAGCAATACATACTTAATATTAATTAGCAAAATCATTATAAAAATATGCAACAATAGTTCATTTGAAACAAAGATTACAATAAGCAATACATATTTAATATAAATTTGCAAAATCATTATAAAAATAAGCAAAAATAGTTCATTTAAAACAAAGATTATAATAAGCAATATATATTTAATATCAATTTGCAAAATCATAAAAATATGGAACAATAGTTCATTTAAAATAAAGACAATAATAAGCAATATATTTTAAATATCAATATGCAATATCATTATATTGATGAATCTATAAAATATTATGAAAAAAATAATGTGATTCTTTTTTCATGTCACGTAGACGGCGTCAGCTGGATTCTAACCTGTGCGGACACTACCTTGTGTGTTCACAAGGCAGCGCCTTAGACCACTAGACCACCGATTACCCCACAGGTGTAAGGATGTTAACTTGCTCTTAAATCTGACGTTCATTTTCTTCATAGTGCAATATACCAAAACGCTTATATCAGAATAAATATTCTAGATGAAATTAAGCAACATAAGATTTAACATTGTATACTAAATTAATAGACAAATGAAATCGCAACCACATTAAAAATAAAACTTAAATTTTAATGTCCGAATATTTAGAAAATTAAAAATATGCAACAATAATTCATTTAAAACAAAGATAATAATAAGAAATATATATCTAACATATATTTGCAAAATCATTATAAAAATATGCAACAATAATTCATTTAAAACAAAGATAATAAAAAGCAATATATATTTAATATCAATTTGCAAAATCATTATAAAAATATGCAACAATAATGCATTTAAAACAAAGATAATAATAAGCAATATATTTTTAATATCAATTTGCAAAATCATTACAAAAATATGCAACAATAATTCATTTGAATCAAAGATTATAATAAGCAATATATATTTAATATGAATTTGCAAAATCATTATAAAAATATGCAACAATAATGCATTTAGAACAAAGATAATAATAAGCAATATATATTTAATATCAATTTGCAAAATCATTATAAAAATATGCAACAATAGTTCATTTAAAACAAAGATTATAATAAGCAATATATATTTTATATCAATTTGCAAAATCATTATAAAAATATGCAACAATAATTCATTTAAAACAAAGATATTAATAAGCAATATATATTTAATATCAATTTGCAAAATCATTATAAAAATATGCAACAATAATTCATTTAAAGCAAAGATAATAATAAGCAATATATATTTAATATCAATTTGCAAAATCATTATAAAAATATGCAACAATAGTTCATTTAAAACAAAGATTATAATAAGCAATATATATTTAATATCAATTTGCAAAATCATTATAAAAATATGCAACAATAATTCATTTAAAACAAAGATATTAATAAGCAATATATATTTAATATCAATTTGCAAAATCATTATAAAAATATGCAACAATAGTTCATTTAAAATAAAGACAATAAAAAGCAATATATATTAAATATCAATTTGAAATATCATTATATTGATGAATCTATAAAATATTATGAAAAAAATAATTTGACTCTTTTTTAATGTCACGTAGACGGCGTAAGCTGGATTCGAACCTGTGCGGACATTACCTTGTGTGTTCACAAGGCAGCGCCTTAGACCACTAGACCACCGACTACCCCACAGGTGTAAGGATATTAATTTGATCTTAAATCTGACGTTCATTTTCTTCATAATGCAATATACCAAAAAGCTTATATCAGAATAAATATTCTAGATGACATTAAGCAACATAACATTTAACAGTCTGTTCTAAATTAATAGACAAATGAAGTCGCAACCACATTAAAAAGAAAACTTAAATTTTAATGTCCGAATATTTAGAAAATTAAAAATATGCAACAATAATTCATTTAAAACAAAGATAATAATAAGCAATATATATCTAACATAAATTTGCAAAAGCATTATAAAAATATGCAACAACAGTTCATTTGAAACAAAGATTTTAATAAGCAGTATCTATTTAATATCAATTTGCAAAATCATTATAAAAATATGCAACAATAATTCATTTAAAACAAAGATATTAATAAGCAATATATACTTAATATTAATTAGCAAAATCATTATAAAAATATGCAACAATAGTTCATTTGAAACAAAGATTACAATAAGCAATATATATTTAATATAAATTTGCAAAATCATTATAAAAATAAGCAAAAAATGTTCATTTAAAACAAAGATTATAATAAGCAATATATATTTAATATCAATTTGCAAAATCATAAAAATATGGAACAATAGTTCATTTAAAATAAAGACAATAATAAGCAATATATATTAAATATCAATTGGCAATATCATTATATTGATGAATCTATAAAATATTATGAAAAAAATAATGTGACTCTTTTTTAATGTCACGTAGACGGCGTCAGCTGGATTCGAACCTGTGCGGACACTACCTTGTGTGTTCACAAGGCAGCGCCTTAGACCACTAGACCACCGATTACCCCACTGGTGTAAGGATATTAACTTGCTCTTAAATCTGACGTTCATTTTCTTCATAGTGCAATATACCAAAAAGCTTATATCAGAATAAATATTCTAGATGAAATTAAGCAACATAAGATTGAACATTGTATACTAAATTAATAGACAAATGAAATCGCAACCACATTAAAAATAAAACTTAAATTTTAATGTCCGAATATTTAGAAAATTAAAAATATGCAACAATAATTCATTTAAAACAAAGTTAATAATAAGCAATATATATCTAACATAAATTTGCAAACTCATTATAAAAATATGCAACAATAGTTCATTTAAAACAAAGATTATAATAAGCAATATATATTTAATATCAATTTGCAAAATCATAAAAATATGCAACAATAGTTCATTTAAAATAAAGACACTAATAAGCAATATATATTTAATATCAATTTTCAAAAATCATTATAAAAATATGCAACAATAATTCATTTAAAACAAAGATAATAATAAGCAATATATATCTAACATATATTTGCAAAATCATTATAAAAATATGCAACAATAATTCATTTAAAACAAAGATAATAATAAGCAATATATATTTAATATCAATTTGCAAAATCATTATAAAAATATGCAACAATAATTCATTTAAAACAAAGATAATAATAAGCAATATATATTTAATATCAATTTGCAATATCATTTCATTTATGAATCTGTAAAATATTATGAAAAAAAATAATTTGACCCTTTTTTAATGTCACGTAGACGGCGTCAGCCGGATTTGAACCTGTGCGGACACTACCTTGTATGCTCACAAGGCAGCGCCTTAGACCAATAGACCAACGACTACGCCAAAGATGGGATATTAATTTGATCTTAAATCTGACGTTCATTTTCTTCATAGTACAATATACCAAAAAGCTTATATCAGAATAAATATTCTAGATGACATTAAGCATCATAACATTTAACATTGTGTACTAAATTAATAGATAAATGAACTCGCAACCACATTAAAAAGAAAACTTAAATTTTAATGTCCGAATATTTAGAAAATTAAAAATATGCAACAATAATTCATTTAAAACAAAGATATTAATAAGCAATATATACTTAATATTAATCAGCAAAATCATTATAAAAATATGCAACAATAGTTCATTTGAAACAAAGATTACAATAAGCAATATATATTTAATATAAATTTGCAAAATCATTATAAAAATAAGCAAAAATAGTTCATTTAAAACAAAGATTATAATAAGCAATATATATTTATTATCAATTTGCAAAATCATTATATTGATGAATCTATAATATATTATGAAAAAAATAATGTGACTCTTTTTTAATGTCACGTAGACGGCGTCAGCTGGATTCGAACCTGTGCGGACACTACCTTGTGTGTTCACAAGGCAGCGCCTTAGACCACTAGACCACCGACTACCCCACAGGTGTAAGGATATTAACTTGCTCTTAAATCTGACGTTCATTTTCTTCATAGTGCAATATACCAAAAAGCTTATATCAGAATAAATATTCTAGATGAAATTAAGCAACATAACATTTAACATTGTATACTAAATTAATAGACAAATGAAATCGCAACCACATTAAAAATAAAACTTAAATTTTAATGTCCGAATATTTAGAAAATTAAAAATATGCAACAATAATTCATTTAAAACAAAGATAATAACAAGAAATATATATCTAACATATATTTGCAAAATCATTATAAAAATATGCAACAATAATTCATTTAAAACAAAGATAATAAAAAGCAATATATATTTAATATCAATTTTCAAAATCATTATAAAAATATGCAACAATAAAGCATTTAAAACAAAGATAATAATAAGCAATATATATTTAATATCAATTTGCAAAATCATTATAAAAATATGCAACAATAATTCATTTGAATCAAAGATTATAATAAGCAATATATATTTAATATCAATTTGCAAAATCATTATAAAAATATGCAACAATAATGCATTTAGAACAAAGATAATAATAAGCAATATATATTTAATATCAATTTGCAAAATCATTATAAAAATATGCAACAATAGTTCATTTAAAACAAAGATTATAATAAGCAATATATATTTAATATCAATTTGCCAAATCATTATAAAAATATGCAACAATAATTCATTTAAAACAAAGATTATAATATGCAATATATATTTAATATCAATTTGCAAAATCATTATAAAAATATGCAAAAATAGTTGATTTAAAACAAAGATAATAGTAAGCAATATATATTTAATATCAAGATGTGTAACCGTGGATTTCCGGTACAGTTTGAGTAGCCTCCCTTCGATATATCAGGATAAGTAACCGTGGTTGTACAGTATTGTTTGGGTAGCCTCCCTTGGCAATATCAGGATAGGTAACCGTGTATGTACAGTACTGTTTGGCTAGCCTCCCTTAACAATTTCAAGATATGCAACCGTGCATGAACAGTATTGTTCGGATAGCCTCCCTTGGAAATTTCAAGATGTGTAACCGTGTATTTACGGTACATTTTGGGTAGCCTCCCTTGGCAATATCAGGATATGTAACCTTGTATGTACAGTATTGTTTGGGTAGCCTCCCTTGACAATTTCAAGATATGTAACCGTGTATTTACGGAACTATTTGGGTAGCCTACCTTGGCAATATAAGGATATGTAACCGTGTAAATACGGTACTGTAAGGTTAGCCTCCCTTGTCAATATCAGGATATGTTACCGTGTATGTAAAGTATTGTTTGGGTAGCCTCCCTTGGCTATAAATATTTAGGAAATTTAAAATAGGCAACAATAGTTAATTTAAAACAAAGATAATAATAAGCAACATATATTTAATATCAATTTGCAATATCATTATATTGATGAATCTGTAAAATATTATGAAAAAAATAATTTGACCCTTTTTTAATGTCACGTAGACGGCGTAAGCTGTATTCGAACCCGTGCGGACACTTCCTTATGTGTTCACAAGGCAGCGCCTTAGACCACTCGACCACCGACTACCCCACAGGTGTAAGGATATTAACTTGATCTTAGATCTGACGTTCATTTTCTTCATAGTGTAATATACCAAAAAGCTTATATCGGAATAAATATTCTAGATGACATTAAGCATCATAACATTTAACATTGTGTTCTAAATTAATAGATAAATGAAATCGCAACCACATTAAAAAGAAAACTTAAATTTTAATGTCCGAATATTTAGAAAATTAAAAATATGCAACAATAATTCATTTAAAACAAAGATAATAATAAGCAATATATATCTAACATAAATTTGCAAACTCATTATAAAAATATGCAACAATAGTTCATTTAAAACAAAGATTATAATAAGCAATATATATTTAATATCAATTTGCAAAATCATAAAAATATGCAACAATAGTTCATTTAAAATAAAGACAATAATAAGCAATATATATTTAATATCAATTTTCAAAAATCATTATAAAAATATGCAACAATAATTCATTTAAAACAAAGATAATAATAAGCAATAAATATTTAATATCAATTTGCAATATCATTTCATTTATGAATCTGTAAAATATTATGAAAAAAATAATTTGACCCTTTTTTAATGTCACGTAGACGGCGTCAGCCGGATTTGAACCTGTGCGGACACTACCTTGTATGTTCACAAGGCAGCGCCTTAGACCAATAGACCAACGACTACGCCACAGATGGTATATTAATTTGATCTTAAATCTGACGTTCATTTTCTTCATAGTACAATATACCAAAAAGCTTATATCAGAATAAATATTCTAGATGACATTAAGCATCATAACATTTTACATTGTGTACTAAATTAATAGATAAATGAAATCGCAACCACATTAAAAAGAAAACTTAAATTTTAATGTCCGAATATTTAGAAAATTAAAAATATGCAACAATAATTCATTTAAAACAAAGATAATAATAAGCAATATATATCTAACATAAATTTGCAAAATCATTATAAAAATATGCAACAATAGTTCATTTAAAACAAAGATTATAATAAGCAATATATATTTAATATCAATTTGCAAAATCATAAAAATATGCAACAATAGTTCATTTAAAATAAAGACAATAATAAGCAATATATATTTAATATCAATTTGCAATATCATTATATTGATGAATCTGTAAAATATTATGAAAAAAATAATTTGACCCTTTTTTAATGTCACGTAGACGGCGTAAGCTGGATTCGAACCTGTGCGGACACTTCCTTGTGTGTTCACAAGGCAGCGCCTTAGACCACTCGACCACCGACTACCCTACACGTGTAAGGATATTAATTTGATCTTAAATCAGACGTTCATTTTCTTCATAGTGCAATATACCAAAAAGCTTATATCAGAATAAATATTCTAGATGGCATTAAGCAAAATAACATTTAACAGTGTGTACTAAATTAATAGACAAATGAAGTCGCAACCACATTAAAAAGAAAACTTAAATTTTAATGTCCGAATATTTAGAAAATTAAAAATATGCAACAACAGTTCATTTAAAACAAAGATAATAATAAGCAATATATATCTTACATAAATTTGCAAAAGCATTATAAAAATATGCAACAACAGTTCATTTGAAACAAAGATTTTAATAAGCAATATCTATTTAATATCAATTTGCAAAATCATTATAAAAATATGCAACAATAATTCATTTAAAACAAAGATATTAATAAGCAATATATACTTAATATTAATTAGCAAAATCATTATAAAAATATGCAACAATAGTTCATTTGAAACAAAGATTACAATAAGCAATATATATTTAATATAAATTTGCAAAATCATTATAAAAATAAGCAAAAATAGTTCATTTAAAACAAAGATTATAATAAGCAATATATATTTAATATCAATTTGCAAAATCATAAAAATATGCAACAATAGTTCATTTAAAATAAAGACAATAATAAGCAATATATATTAAATATCAATTTGCAATATCATTATATTGATGAATCTATAATATATTATGAAAAAAATAATGTGACTATTTTTTAATGTCACGTAGACGGCGTCAGCTGGATTCGAACCTGTGCGGACACTACCTTGTGTGTTCACAAGGCAGCGCCTTAGACCACTCGACCACCGACTACCCTACACGTGTAAGGATATTAATTTGATCTTAAATCAGACGTTCATTTTCTTCATAGTGCAATATACCAAAAAGCTTATATCAGAATAAATATTCTAGATGGCATTAAGCAAAATAACATTTAACAGTGTGTACTAAATTAATAGACAAATGAAATCGCAACCACATTAAAAAGAAAACTTAAATTTTAATGTCCGAATATTTAGAAAATTAAAAATATGCAACAACAGTTCATTTAAAACAAAGATAATAATAAGCAATATATATCTTACATAAATTTGCAAAAGCATTATAAAAATATGCAACAACAGTTCATTTGAAACAAAGATTTTAATAAGCAATATCTATTTAATATCAATTTGCAAAATCATTATAAAAATATGCAACAATAATTCATTTAAAACAAAGATATTAATAAGCAATATATACTTAATATTAATTAGCAAAATCATTATAAAAATATGCAACAATAGTTCATTTGAAACAAAGATTACAATAAGCAATATATATTTAATATAAATTTGCAAAATCATTATAAAAATAAGCAAAAATAGTTCATTTAAAACAAAGATTATAATAAGCAATATATATTTAATATCAATTTGCAAAATCATAAAAATATGGAACAATAGTTCATTTAAAATAAAGACAATACTAAGCAATATATATTAAATATCAATTTGCAATATCATTATATTGATGAATCTATAATATATTATGAAAAAAATAATGTGACTATTTTTTAATGTCACGTAGACGGCGTCAGCTGGATTCGAACCTGTGCGGACACTACCTTGTGTGTTCACAAGGCAGCGCCTTAGACCACTAGACCACCGACTACCCCACAGGTGTAAGGATATTAACTTGCTCTTGAATCTGACGTTCATTTTCTTTATAGTGCAATATACCAAAAAGCTTATATCAGAATAAATATTCTAGATGAAATTAAGCAACATAAGATTTAACATTGTATACTAAATTAATAGACAAATGAAATCGCAACCACATTAAAAATAAAACTTAAATTTTAATGTCCGAATATTTAGAAAATTAAAAATATGCAACAATAATTCATTTAAAACAAAGATAATAATAAGAAATATATATCTAACATATATTTGCAAAATCATTATAAAAATATGCAACAATAAAGCATTTAAAACAAAGATAATAAAAAGCAATATATATTTGATATCAATTTGCAAAATCATTATTAAAATATGCAACAATAATTCATTTAAAACAAAGATAATAATAAGCAATATATATTTAATATCAATTTGCAAAATCATTATAAAAATATGCAACAATAATTCATTTAAAACAAAGATAATAATAAGCAATATATATCTAACATAAATTTGCAAACTCATTATAAAAATATGCAACAATAGTTCATTTAAAACAAAGATTATAATAAGCAATATATATTTAATATCAATTTGCAAAATCATAAAAATATGCAACAATAGTTCATTTAAAATAAAGACAATAATAAGCAATATATATTTAATATCAATTTGCAATATCATTATATTGATGAATCTGTAAAATATTATGAAAAAAATAATTTGACCCTTTTTTAATGTCACGTAGACGACGTAAGCTGCATTCGAACCTGTGCGGACACTTCCTTGTGTGTTCACAAGGCAGCGCCTTAGACCACTCGACCACCGACTACCCTACACATGTAAGGATATTAATTTGATCTTAAATCAGACGTTCATTTTCTTCATAGTGCAATAAACCAAAAAGCTTATATCAGAATAAATATTCTAGATGGCATTAAGCAAAATAACATTTAACAGTGTGTACTAAATTAATAGACAAATGAAGTCGCAACCACATTAAAACGAAAACTTAAATTTTAATGTCCGAATATTTAGAAAATTAAAAATATGCAACAACAGTTCATTTAAAACAAAGATAATAATAAGCAATATATATCTTACATAAATTTGCAAAAGCATTATAAAAATATGCAACAACAGTTCATTTGAAACAAAGATTTTAATAAGCAATATCTATTTAATATCAATTTGCAAAATCATTATAAAAATGTGCAACAATAATTCATTTAAAAGAAAGATATTAATAAGCAATATATACTTAATATTAATTAGCAAAATCATTATAAAAATATGCAACAATAGTTCATTTGAAACAAAGATTACAATAAGCAATATCTATTTAATATCAATTTGCAAAATCATTATAAAAATGTGCAACAATAATTCATTTAAAAGAAAGATATTAATAAGCAATATATACTTAATATTAATTAGCAAAATCATTATAAAAATATGCAGCAATAGTTCATTTGAAACAAAGATTACAATAAGCAATATATATTTAATATCAATTTGCAAAATCATAAAAATATGCAACAATAGTTCATTTAAAATAAAGACAATAATAAGCAATATATATTAAATATCAATTTGCAATATCATTATGTTGATGAATCTATAAAATATTATGAAAAAAATAATGTGACTCTTTTTTAATGTCACGTAGACGGCGTCAGCTGGATTCGAACCTGTGCGGACACTACCTTGTGTGTTCACAAGGCAGCGCCTTAGACCACTAGACCACCGATTACCCCACAGGTGTAAGGATATTAACTTGCTCTTAAATCTGACGTTCATTTTCTTCATAGTGCAATATACCAAAAAGCTTATATCAGAATAAATATTCTAGATGAAATTAAGCAACATAAGATTTAACATTGTATACTAAATTAATAGACAAATGAAATCGCAACCACATTAAAAATAAAACTTAAATTTTAATGTCCGAATATTTAGAAAATTAAAAATATGCAACAATAATTCATTTAAAACAAAGATAATAATAAGCAATATATATCTAACATAAATTTGCAAAAGCATTATAAAAATATGCAACAACAGTTCATTTGAAACAAAGATTTTAATAAGCAATATCTATTTAATATCAATTTGCAAAATCATTATAAAAATATGCAACAATAATTCATTTAAAACAAAGATATTAATAAGCAATATATACTTAATATTAATTAGCAAAATCATTATAAAAATATGCAACAATAGTTCATTTGAAACAAAGATTACAATAAGCAATACATATTTAATATAAATTTGCAAAATCATTATAAAAATAAGCAAAAATAGTTCATTTAAAACAAAGATTATAATAAGCAATATATATTTAATATCAATTTGCAAAATCATAAAAATATGGAACAATAGTTCATTTAAAATAAAGACAATAATAAGCAATATATTTTAAATATCAATATGCAATATCATTATATTGATGAATCTATAAAATATTATGAAAAAAATAATTTGACCCTTTTTTAATGTCACGTAGACGGCGTAAGCTGGATTCGAATCCGTGCGGACACTTCCTTATGTGTTCACAAGGCAGCGCCTTAGACCACTCGACCACCGACTACCCCACAGGTGTAAGGATATTAACTTGATCTTAGATCTGACGTTCATTTTCTTCATAGTGTAATATACCAAAAAGCTTATATCGGAATAAATATTCTAGATGACATTAAGCATCATAACATTTAACATTGTGTTCTAAATTAATAGATAAATGAAATCGCAACCACATTAAAAAGAAAACTTAAATTTTAATGTCCGAATATTTAGAAAATTAAAAATATGCAACAATAATTCATTTAAAACAAAGATAATAATAAGCAATATATATCTAACATAAATTTGCAAACTCATTATAAAAATATGCAACAATAGTTCATTTAAAACAAAGATTATAATAAGCAATATATATTTAATATCAATTTGCAAAATCATAAAAATATGCAACAATAGTTCATTTAAAATAAAGACAATAATAAGCAATATATATTTAATATCAATTTTCAAAAATCATTATAAAAATATGCAACAATAATTCATTTAAAACAAAGATAATAATAAGCAATATATATTTAATATCAATTTGCAATATCATTATGAAAATATGCAACAATAATGCATTTAAAACAAAGATAATAATAAGCAATAAATATTTAATATCAATTTGCAATATCATTTCATTTATGAATCTGTAAAATATTATGAAAAAAATAATTTGACCCTTTTTTAATGTCACGTAGACGGCGTCAGCCGGATTTGAACCTGTGCGGACACTACCTTGTATGTTCACAAGGCAGCGCCTTAGACCAATTGACCAACGACTACGCCACAGATGGGATATTAATTTGATCTTAAATCTGACGTTCATTTTCTTCATAGTACAATATACCAAAAAGCTTATATCAGAATAAATATTCTAGATGACATTAAGCATCATAACATTTTACATTGTGTACTAAATTAATAGATAAATGAAATCGCAACCACATTAAAAAGAAAACTTAAATTTTAATGTCCGAATATTTAGAAAATTAAAAATATGCAACAATAATTCATTTAAAACAAAGATAATAATAAGCAATATATATCTAACATAAATTTGCAAAATCATTATAAAAATATGCAACAATAGTTCATTTAAAACAAAGATTATAATAAGCAATATATATTTAATATCAATTTGCAAAATCATAAAAATATGCAACAATAGTTCATTTAAAATAAAGACAATAATAAGCAATATATATTTAATATCAATTTGCAATATCATTATATTGATGAATCTGTAAAATATTATGAAAAAAATAATTTGACCCTTTTTTAATGTCACGTAGACGACGTAAGCTGGATTCGAACCTGTGCGGACACTTCCTTGTGTGTTCACAAGGCAGCGCCTTAGACCACTCGACCACCGACTACCCTACACGTGTAAGGATATTAATTTGATCTTAAATCAGACGTTCATTTTCTTCATAGTGCAATAAACCAAAAAGCTTATATCAGAATAAATATTCTAGATGGCATTAAGCAAAATAACATTTAACAGTGTGTACTAAATTAATAGACAAATGAAGTCGCAACCACATTAAAAAGAAAACTTAAATTTTAATGTCCGAATATTTAGAAAATTAAAAATATGCAACAACAGTTCATTTAAAACAAAGATAATAATAAGCAATATATATCTTACATAAATTTGCAAAAGCATTATAAAAATATGCAACAACAGTTCATTTGAAACAAAGATAATAAAAAGCAATATATATTTAATATCAATTTGCAAAATCATTATAAAAATATGCAACAATAATGCATTTAAAACAAAGATAATAATAAGCAATATATATTTAATATCAATTTGCAAAATCATTACAAAAATATGCAACAATAATTCATTTGAATCAAAGATTATAATAAGCAATATATATTTAATATCAATTTGCAAAATCATTATAAAAATATGCAACAATAATGCATTTAGAACAAAGATAATAATAAGCAATATATATTTAATATCAATTTGCAAAATCATTATAAAAATATGCAACAATAGTTCATTTAAAACAAAGATTATAATAAGCAATATATATTTTATATCAATTTGCAAAATCATTATAAAAATATGCAACAATAATTCATTTAAAACAAAGATATTAATAAGCAATATATATTTAATATCAATTTGCAAAATCATTATAAAAATATGCAACAATAATTCATTTAAAGCAAAGATAATAATAAGCAATATATATTTAATATCAATTTGCAAAATCATTATAAAAATATGCAACAATAGTTCATTTAAAACAAAGATTATAATAAGCAATATATATTTAATATCAATTTGCAAAATCATTATAAAAATATGCAACAATAATTCATTTAAAACAAAGATATTAATAAGCAATATATATTTAATATCAATTTGCAAAATCATTATAAAAATATGCAACAATAGTTCATTTAAAATAAAGACAATAAAAAGCAATATATATTAAATATCAATTTGAAATATCATTATATTGATGAATCTATAAAATATTATGAAAAAAATAATTTGACTCTTTTTTAATGTCACGTAGACGGCGTAAGCTGGATTCGAACCTGTGCGGACATTACCTTGTGTGTTCACAAGGCAGCGCCTTAGACCACTAGACCACCGACTACCCCACAGGTGTAAGGATATTAATTTGATCTTAAATCTGACGTTCATTTTCTTCATAATGCAATATACCAAAAAGCTTATATCAGAATAAATATTCTAGATGACATTAAGCAACATAACATTTAACAGTCTGTTCTAAATTAATAGACAAATGAAGTCGCAACCACATTAAAAAGAAAACTTAAATTTTAATGTCCGAATATTTAGAAAATTAAAAATATGCAACAATAATTCATTTAAAACAAAGATAATAATAAGCAATATATATCTAACATAAATTTGCAAAAGCATTATAAAAATATGCAACAACAGTTCATTTGAAACAAAGATTTTAATAAGCAATATCTATTTAATATCAATTTGCAAAATCATTATAAAAATATGCAACAATAATTCATTTAAAACAAAGATAATAGTAAGCAATATATATTTAATATCAAGATGTGTAACCGTGGATTTCCGGTACAGTTTGAGTAGCCTCCCTTCGATATATCAGGATAAGTAACCGTGGTTGTACAGTATTGTTTGGGTAGCCTCCCTTGGCAATATCAGGATAGGTAACCGTGTATGTACAGTACTGTTTGGCTAGCCTCCCTTAACAATTTCAAGATATGCAACCGTGCATGAACAGTATTGTTCGGATAGCCTCCCTTGGAAATTTCAAGATGTGTAACCGTGTATTTACGGTACATTTTGGGTAGCCTCCCATGGCAATATCAGGATATGTAACCTTGTATGTACAGTATTGTTTGGGTAGCCTCCCTTGACAATTTCAAGATATGTAACCGTGTATTTACGGAACTATTTGGGTAGCCTACCTTGGCAATATAAGGATATGTAACCGTGTAAATACGGTACTGTAAGGTTAGCCTCCCTTGGCAATATCAAGATAAGTAACCGTGGATGTACAGTATTGTTTTGGGTAGCCTCCCTTGTCAATATCAGGATATGTTACCGTGTATGTAAAGTATTGTTTGGGTAGCCTCCCTTGGCTATAAATATTTAGGAAATTTAAAATAGGCAACAATAGTTAATTTAAAACAAAGATAATAATAAGCAACATATATTTAATATCAATTTGCAATATCATTATATTGATGAATCTGTAAAATATTATGAAAAAAATAATTTGACCCTTTTGGATTCGAATCCGTGCGGACACTTCCTTATGTGTTCACAAGGCAGCGCCTTAGACCACTCGACCACCGACTACCCCACAGGTGTAAGGATATTAACTTGATCTTAGATCTGACGTTCATTTTCTTCATAGTGTAATATACCAAAAAGCTTATATCGGAATAAATATTCTAGATGACATTAAGCATCATAACATTTAACATTGTGTTCTAAATTAATAGATAAATGAAATCGCAACCACATTAAAAAGAAAACTTAAATTTTAATGTCCGAATATTTAGAAAATTAAAAATATGCAACAATAATTCATTTAAAACAAAGATAATAATAAGCAATATATATCTAACATAAATTTGCAAACTCATTATAAAAATATGCAACAATAGTTCATTTAAAACAAAGATTATAATAAGCAATATATATTTAATATCAATTTGCAAAATCATAAAAATATGCAACAATAGTTCATTTAAAATAAAGACAATAATAAGCAATATATATTTAATATCAATTTTCAAAAATCATTATAAAAATATGCAACAATAATTCATTTAAAACAAAGATAATAATAAGCAATATATATTTAATATCAATTTGCAATATCATTATGAAAATATGCAACAATAATGCATTTAAAACAAAGATAATAATAAGCAATAAATATTTAATATCAATTTGCAATATCATTTCATTTATGAATCTGTAAAATATTATGAAAAAAATAATTTGACCCTTTTTTAATGTCACGTAGACGGCGTCAGCCGGATTTGAACCTGTGCGGACACTACCTTGTATGTTCACAAGGCAGCGCCTTAGACCAATTGACCAACGACTACGCCACAGATGGGATATTAATTTGATCTTAAATCTGACGTTCATTTTCTTCATAGTACAATATACCAAAAAGCTTATATCAGAATAAATATTCTAGATGACATTAAGCATCATAACATTTTACATTGTGTACTAAATTAATAGATAAATGAAATCGCAACCACATTAAAAAGAAAACTTAAATTTTAATGTCCGAATATTTAGAAAATTAAAAATATGCAACAATAATTCATTTAAAACAAAGATAATAATAAGCAATATATATCTAACATAAATTTGCAAAATCATTATAAAAATATGCAACAATAGTTCATTTAAAACAAAGATTATAATAAGCAATATATATTTAATATCAATTTGCAAAATCATAAAAATATGCAACAATAGTTCATTTAAAATAAAGACAATAATAAGCAATATATATTTAATATCAATTTGCAATATCATTATATTGATGAATCTGTAAAATATTATGAAAAAAATAATTTGACCCTTTTTTAATGTCACGTAGACGACGTAAGCTGGATTCGAACCTGTGCGGACACTTCCTTGTGTGTTCACAAGGCAGCGCCTTAGACCACTCGACCACCGACTACCCTACACGTGTAAGGATATTAATTTGATCTTAAATCAGACGTTCATTTTCTTCATAGTGCAATAAACCAAAAAGCTTATATCAGAATAAATATTCTAGATGGCATTAAGCAAAATAACATTTAACAGTGTGTACTAAATTAATAGACAAATGAAGTCGCAACCACATTAAAAAGAAAACTTAAATTTTAATGTCCGAATATTTAGAAAATTAAAAATATGCAACAACAGTTCATTTAAAACAAAGATAATAATAAGCAATATATATCTTACATAAATTTGCAAAAGCATTATAAAAATATGCAACAACAGTTCATTTGAAACAAAGATAATAAAAAGCAATATATATTTAATATCAATTTGCAAAATCATTATAAAAATATGCAACAATAATGCATTTAAAACAAAGATAATAATAAGCAATATATATTTAATATCAATTTGCAAAATCATTACAAAAATATGCAACAATAATTCATTTGAATCAAAGATTATAATAAGCAATATATATTTAATATCAATTTGCAAAATCATTATAAAAATATGCAACAATAATGCATTTAGAACAAAGATAATAATAAGCAATATATATTTAATATCAATTTGCAAAATCATTATAAAAATATGCAACAATAGTTCATTTAAAACAAAGATTATAATAAGCAATATATATTTTATATCAATTTGCAAAATCATTATAAAAATATGCAACAATAATTCATTTAAAACAAAGATATTAATAAGCAATATATATTTAATATCAATTTGCAAAATCATTATAAAAATATGCAACAATAATTCATTTAAAGCAAAGATAATAATAAGCAATATATATTTAATATCAATTTGCAAAATCATTATAAAAATATGCAACAATAGTTCATTTAAAACAAAGATTATAATAAGCAATATATATTTAATATCAATTTGCAAAATCATTATAAAAATATGCAACAATAATTCATTTAAAACAAAGATATTAATAAGCAATATATATTTAATATCAATTTGCAAAATCATTATAAAAATATGCAACAATAGTTCATTTAAAATAAAGACAATAAAAAGCAATATATATTAAATATCAATTTGAAATATCATTATATTGATGAATCTATAAAATATTATGAAAAAAATAATTTGACTCTTTTTTAATGTCACGTAGACGGCGTAAGCTGGATTCGAACCTGTGCGGACACTACCTTGTGTGTTCACAAGGCAGCGCCTTAGACCACTAGACCACCGATTACCCCACAGGTGTAAGGATGTTAACTTGCTCTTAAATCTGACGTTCATTTTCTTCATAGTGCAATATACCAAAACGCTTATATCAGAATAAATATTCTAGATGAAATTAAGCAACATAAGATTTAACATTGTATACTAAATTAATAGACAAATGAAATCGCAACCACATTAAAAATAAAACTTAAATTTTAATGTCCGAATATTTAGAAAATTAAAAATATGCAACAATAATTCATTTAAAACAAAGATAATAATAAGAAATATATATCTAACATATATTTGCAAAATCATTATAAAAATATGCAACAATAATTCATTTAAAACAAAGATAATAAAAAGCAATATATATTTAATATCAATTTGCAAAATCATTATAAAAATATGCAACAATAATGCATTTAAAACAAAGATAATAATAAGCAATATATATTTAATATCAATTTGCAAAATCATTACAAAAATATGCAACAATAATTCATTTGAATCAAAGATTATAATAAGCAATATATATTTAATATCAATTTGCAAAATCATTATAAAAATATGCAACAATAATGCATTTAGAACAAAGATAATAATAAGCAATATATATTTAATATCAATTTGCAAAATCATTATAAAAATATGCAACAATAGTTCATTTAAAACAAAGATTATAATAAGCAATATATATTTTATATCAATTTGCAAAATCATTATAAAAATATGCAACAATAATTCATTTAAAACAAAGATATTAATAAGCAATATATATTTAATATCAATTTGCAAAATCATTATAAAAATATGCAACAATAATTCATTTAAAGCAAAGATAATAATAAGCAATATATATTTAATATCAATTTGCAAAATCATTATAAAAATATGCAACAATAGTTCATTTAAAACAAAGATTATAATAAGCAATATATATTTAATATCAATTTGCAAAATCATTATAAAAATATGCAACAATAATTCATTTAAAACAAAGATATTAATAAGCAATATATATTTAATATCAATTTGCAAAATCATTATAAAAATATGCAACAATAGTTCATTTAAAATAAAGACAATAAAAAGCAATATATATTAAATATCAATTTGAAATATCATTATATTGATGAATCTATAAAATATTATGAAAAAAATAATTTGACTCTTTTTTAATGTCACGTAGACGGCGTAAGCTGGATTCGAACCTGTGCGGACATTACCTTGTGTGTTCACAACGCAGCGCCTTAGACCACTAGACCACCGACTACCCCACAGGTGTAAGGATATTAATTTGATCTTAAATCTGACGTTCATTTTCTTCATAATGCAATATACCAAAAAGCTTATATCAGAATAAATATTCTAGATGACATTAAGCAACATAACATTTAACAGTCTGTTCTAAATTAATAGACAAATGAAGTCGCAACCACATTAAAAAGAAAACTTAAATTTTAATGTCCGAATATTTAGAAAATTAAAAATATGCAACAATAATTCATTTAAAACAAAGATAATAATAAGCAATATATATCTAACATAAATTTGCAAAAGCAATCTAAAAATATGCAACAACAGTTAATTTGAAACAAAGATTTTAATAAGCAATATCTATTTAATATCAATTTGCAAAATCATTATAAAAATATGCAACAATAATTCATTTAAAACAAAGATATTAATAAGCAATATATACTTAATATTAATTAGCAAAATCATTATAAAAATATGCAACAATAGTTCATTTGAAACAAAGATTACAATAAGCAATATATATTTAATATAAATTTGCAAAATCATTATAAAAATAAGCAAAAAATGTTCATTTAAAACAAAGATTATAATAAGCAATATATATTTAATATCAATTTGCAAAATCATTACAAAAATATGGAACAATAGTTCATTTAAAATAAAGACAATAATAAGCAATATATATTAAATATCAATTGGCAATATCATTATATTGATGAATCTATAAAATATTATGAAAAAAATAATGTGACTCTTTTTTAATGTCACGTAGACGGCGTCAGCTGGATTCGAACCTGTGCGGACACTACCTTGTGTGTTCACAAGGCAGCGCCTTAGACCACTAGACCACCGATTACCCCACAGGTGTAAGGATATTAACTTGCTCTTAAATCTGACGTTCATTTTCTTCATAGTGCAATATACCAAAAAGCTTATATCAGAATAAATATTCTAGATGAAATTAAGCAACATAAGATTTAACATTGTATACTAAATTAATAGACAAATGAAATCGCAACCACATTAAAAATAAAACTTAAATTTTAATGTCCGAATATTTAGAAAATTAAAAATATGCAACAATAATTCATTTAAAACAAAGTTAATAATAAGCAATATATATCTAACATAAATTTGCAAACTCATTATAAAAATATGCAACAATAGTTCATTTAAAACAAAGATTATAATAAGCAATATATATTTAATATCAATTTGCAAAATCATAAAAATATGCAACAATAGTTCATTTAAAATAAAGACACTAATAAGCAATATATATTTAATATCAATTTTCAAAAATCATTATAAAAATATGCAACAATAATTCATTTAAAACAAAGATAATAATAAGCAATATATATCTAACATATATTTGCAAAATCATTATAAAAATATGCAACAATAATTCATTTAAAACAAAGATAATAATAAGCAATATATATTTAATATCAATTTGCAAAATCATTATAAAAATATGCAACAATAATTCATTTAAAACAAAGATAATAATAAGCAATATATTTTTAATATCAATTTGCAAAATCATTATAAAAATATGCAACAATAATTCATTTAAAACAAAGATATTAATAAGCAATATATATTTAATATCAATTTGCAAAATCATTATAAAAATATGCAACAATAATGCATTTAAAACAAAGATAATAATAAGCAATATATATTTAATATCAATTTGCAATATCATTTCATTTATGAATCTGTAAAATATTATGAAAAAAAATAATTTGACCCTTTTTTAATGTCACGTAGACGGCGTCAGCCGGATTTGAACCTGTGCGGACACTACCTTGTATGTTCACAAGGCAGCGCCTTAGACCAATAGACCAACGACTACGCCAAAGATGGGATATTAATTTGATCTTAAATCTGACGTTCATTTTCTTCATAGTGCAATATACCAAAAAGCTTATATCAGAATAAATATTCTAGATGAAATTAAGCAACATAAGATTTAACATTGTATACTAAATTAATAGACAAATGAAATCGCAACCACATTAAAAATAAAACTTAAATTTTAATGTCCGAATATTTAGAAAATTAAAAATATGCAACAATAATTCATTTAAAACAAAGTTAATAATAAGCAATATATATCTAACATAAATTTGCAAACTCATTATAAAAATATGCAACAATAGTTCATTTAAAACAAAGATTATAATAAGCAATATATATTTAATATCAATTTGCAAAATCATAAAAATATGCAACAATAGTTCATTTAAAATAAAGACACTAATAAGCAATATATATTTAATATCAATTTTCAAAAATCATTATAAAAATATGCAACAATAATTCATTTAAAACAAAGATAATAATAAGCAATATATATTTAATATCAATTTGCAAAATCATTATAAAAATATGCAACAATAATTCATTTAAAACAAAGATATTAATAAGCAATATATATTTAATATCAATTTGCAAAATCATTATAAAAATATGCAACAATAATGCATTTAAAACAAAGATAATAATAAGCAATATATATTTAATATCAATTTGCAATATCATTTCATTTATGAATCTGTAAAATATTATGAAAAAAAATAATTTGACCCTTTTTTAATGTCACGTAGACGGCGTCAGCCGGATTTGAACCTGTGCGGACACTACCTTGTATGTTCACAAGGCAGCGCCTTAGACCAATAGACCAACGACTACGCCAAAGATGGGATATTAATTTGATCTTAAATCTGACGTTCATTTTCTTCATAGTACAATATACCAAAAAGCTTATATCAGAATAAATATTCTAGATGACATTAAGCATCATAACATTTAACATTGTGTACTAAATTAATAGACAAATGAAATCGCAACCACATTAAAAAGAAAACTTAAATTTTAATGTCCGAATATTTAGAAAATTAAAAATATGCAACAATAATTCATTTAAAACAAAGATAATAATAAGCAATATATATCTAACATAAATTTGCAAAATCATTATAAAAATATGCAACAATAGTTCATTTAAAACAAAGATTATAATAAGCAATATATATTTAATATCAATTTGCAAAATCATAAAAATATGCAACAATAGTTCATTTAAAATAAAGACAATAATAATCAATATATATTAAATATCAATTGGCAATATCATTATATTGATGAATCTATAAAATATTATGAAAAAAATAATGTGACTCTTTTTTAATGTCACGTAGACGGCGTCAGCTGGATTCGAACCTGTGCGGACACTACCTTGTGTGTTCACAAGGCAGCGCCTTATACCACTAGACCACCGATTACCCCACAGGTGTAAGGATATTAACTTGCTCTTAAATCTGACGTTCATTTTCTTCATAGTGCAATATACCAAAAAGCTTATATCAGAATAAATATTCTAGATGAAATTAAGCAACATAAGATTTAACATTGTATACTAAATTAATAGACAAATGAAATCGCAACCACATTAAAAATAAAACTTAAATTTTAATGTCCGAATATTTAGAAAATTAAAAATATGCAACAATAATTCATTTAAAACAAAGATAATAATAAGCAATATATATCTAACATAAATTTGCAAACTCATTATAAAAATATGCAACAATAGTTCATTTAAAACAAAGATAATAATAAGCAATATATATTTAATATCAATTTGCAAAATCATAAAAATATGCAACAATAGTTCATTTAAAATAAAGACAATAATAAGCAATATATATTTAATATCAATTTTCAAAAATCATTATAAAAATATGCAACAATAATTCATTTAAAACAAAGATAATAATAAGCAATATATATCTAACATAAATTTGCAAAATCATTATAAAAATATGCAACAATAATTCATTTAAAACAAAGATAATAATAAGCAATATATATTTAATATCAATTTGCAAAATCATTATAAAAATATGCAACAATAATTCATTTAAAACAAAGATAATAATAAGCAATATATATTTAATATCAATTTGCAAAATCATTATAAAAATATGCAACAATAATGCATTTAAAACAAAAATAATAATAAGCAATATATATTTAATATCAATTTGCAATATCATTTCATTTATGAATCTGTAAAATATTATGAAAAAAAATAATTTGACCCTTTTTTAAGGGGTCGCTTAAGCGGCACATTTCATAAAATTTTAATTTTCAAAGTTCATTATTTTTTCATATAAATATTCATGCCATACATCAAAACCAATGTTATAACATATTATATCATAATTTATTAAGATTACTTCACAAAAAAGTGAAATTTGATGAATATTGATAAAACTACCATTATTTGTTATGAGCAGTTTAGCCCAGGAAATATGTTTATAGACACAATTTTATTGTAACATAAGTTTGTTCAAACAATTTTCAACGTAGAAGCTCACTTAATTTTCATAGTGAGTGTTTAGAACATGCATAAAAACACACTTTAAAAATCAAGTGAAAACACATGTACTTTCTGTTTCAAAGAGGGACTACTTTTTTGACATTGAAAACTATGGTGATAGATTTATCAAACACGGTTAAGGTAATCAAAATTTTAAGCTCCATACTACCTCCATTAGGGTGTATTTAATAATTCTGCTAAATGTTGTTTTATATAAGCTTTGCTGTGAAGATGAACTTTTGCCCCCACAAAATGACTGAAAAAAAAATTTCTAAGAAAAGAAAACGTATTTCTAGGTAATTTTTCACGTTTATATTTTGCCATTCTGTTCTTATAGAATGTATACATAATTTTGGAAAGTTTTAGAAGAGTCGGACAAAAGACTTCATAGTTATGAGCATTCAAAATTTGGGGCATTTTATCATTTCACCGCTTTCACGACCCGTTAATGTCACGTAGACGGCGTCAGCCGGATTTGAACCTGTGCGGACACTACCTTGTATGTTCACAAGGCAGCGCCTTAGACCAATAGACCAACGACTACGCCAAAGATGGGATATTAATTTGATCTTAAATCTGACGTTCATTTTCTTCATAGTACAATATACCAAAAAGCTTATATCAGAATAAATATTCTAGATGACATTAAGCATCATAACATTTAACATTGTGTACTAAATTAATAGATAAATGAACTCGCAACCACATTAAAAAGAAAACTTAAATTTTAATGTCCGAATATTTAGAAAATTAAAAATATGCAACAATAATTCATTTAAAACAAAGATAATAATAAGCAATATATATCTAACATAAATTTGCAAAATCATTATAAAAATATGCAACAATGAGCATTTAAAACAAAGATTATAATAAGCAATATATATTTAATATCAATTTGCAAAATCATAAAAATATGCAACAATAGTTCATTTAAAATAAAGACACTAATAAGCAATATATATTAAATATCAATTTGCAATATCATTATATTGATGAATGTGTAAAATATTATGAAAAAAATAATTTGACCCTTTTTTAATGTCACGTAGACGGCGTAAGCTGGACTCGAACCTGTGCGAACACTTCCTTGTGTGTTCACAAGGCAGCGCCTTAGACCACTCGGCCATCGACTACCCCACAGGTGTAAGGATATTAATTTTATCTTAAATCTGACGTTCATTTTCTTTATAGTGCAATATACCAAAAAGCTTATATCAGAATAAATATTCTAGATGACAATAAGCAACATAAAATTTAACATTGTGTACTAAATTAATAGATAAATAAAATCGCAACCACATTAAAAAGAAAACTTAAATTTTAATGTCCGAATATTTAGAAAATTAAAAATATGCAACAATAATTCATTTAAAACAAAGATAATAATAAGCAATATATATCTAACATAAATTTGCAAAATCATTATAAAAATATGCAACAATAGTTAATTTAAAACAAAGATTATAATAAGCAATATATATTTAATATCAATTTGCAAAATCATAAAAATATGCAACAATAGTTCATTTAAAACAAAGATTATAATAAGCAATATATATTAAATAGCAATTTGCAAAATCATTTTAAAAATATGCAACAAAAGTCTATTTGAAACAGAGATAATAATAAGCAATATATATTTAATATTTGCAAAATCATTATATTGATGAATCTGTAAAATATTATGGAAAAAAATAATTTGACCCTTAATTTGATCTTAATTTTAATTTTAATGTCCGAACATTTATAAAATTAAAAATATGCAACAATATAATATAATAAATATCATATAATATAGGCAATCCACTTTGATACTTGTACATGACATAAACCCATGCCAAATATTTAATTGCGATGATTTAAATCATGCGCATTGTTCTGTCTCAAAAGTTGTATTTACTGATGTATGTGGATAGACTGATTTCATGTTTAAACAAACTGTTGAAAAATATTTTTACATTTACGACTTACAGAATGGGTCTATGCGAAATAAATGACGAATCAAAATCTGGTTTCCGAAAGGGCGATTCTATAACCGAAAGAAATTAGGTTCTTTTCGACAACTAACAACATTTTTGTTCTTGAAATGATATGTTTCTTACATTTTTTACGTAATTAAGCCCTGTGGTCGGCTGTACGTCTCTTACTTTTGGTGTTAAAACTTTCTTCAACTTCAATTTTGTTTTACAAACTACGCTACCGGCACACGTGGTATTACTCGCAGACGCTAACTTTAGACGTGCAAACAAACATTATAATCCCAAACAAAAACACTTATTAACAGGCAGAGCAGGTTGTACCATTGTAATGCTTTCGATATTTATGAGATTGGGATTTGCCGGCATTTTTGCCGATACTGTGCAGCGACATTTCTATCATTATAGCACAAGTGCACTTATGAGGTGTCCTGGGACTGAACCCGGGCTGTTCATTATACTGCCACCGACGAGTCAGGCGTAATGCTGTCCCTTTAGACCCGAGCGTTAGGAGGGAAGCCACTACTACCAACTTTAAAGTCTTTGGTTTCACCCGGCCAGGTTTTGAACCCGCGACCTCCCGATCCTTGTACCTTATGTAAATCTGTGCACAGCACAGTGGATAATGTATCTGCTTGAGCATATGTAGCAAGCTGGCTCGAACGCAACAGACTTACACATGTTTTTAGGTCATTTTCATAAGCACCAATAAACTTTTTACACAACCATGATTTTCACGTGCTTGGTGCCACTATTCAGCTAAATACATATGCCATTTGTAAAAATTAAAAAAAAAAATTAAATCAAGCAAACATAGCAAGAAAAGTAACGAAAATAAAAATACTTTTAAAATAAAACTAGTACAAAGTTATTATATATATAAAATACAAATAATCAGTACAAATGTGTATTTGCATAGAAAAAAATAAATTTGTACAAAATTATGCTTGCACCAGGATCGAACTAACATTTTCCCGATAACTAAATCCGACACACTTCCCATTAGATCATACTTTTTTCTTTGAATTGTAGTTGCTTAGCAACATACTATATGCACTAGCATTCTATTATTATTAATATTATTCATAGACATTGATATGCCTAATCCCGTGTGTATGTTACACAAAGTCCATACCCAATTCTTGAGGATAACATGAAATACGTCTTTATGATGTCTTTACTACTGCATATGTAAGAACCCTATTTTATAAATGTTTACACATATATTCAATCATTCAGCTATAATCATAAATGACAATGATTGGCGACGCACTGGAGCGCGGCGCCTATATATGGAATGATCACTGAAACATACTACGTTCGAGACAAATACCATCTGAACAATACTAATTTGTGTAATGTGAAGCTGCTGCACATGTGCACTTTCTGCTTGTACACTTTAGTTTTATAATTAATTATAATAAATTTGCTTTTTTCCCACATATGTTACATATGAAAACCTATTTAATGGTGTCGGATTTTGCATTTTATTTTGTTTTTAACTATTCAATGGCCTCAGGAATATAAGTTATACATACTTTTTTTCTCGGGATTTATAGTATACTTAGAACTTTTAAATAAAAACCATAACGTTTCAAATGTCTGTGTTACTTGCTCACTTATTGCTTTAATCTATTTACCTCTTCCACTTTTGCGTCGCCTTCGCATCAATTACTTTTCTTGTATAATTTTGTATCACTTAAATATCAGTTGTTTCAACTTTTGTAGAAACGAAAAAATAAACGCGAGTCACGTTCTTGCACTAAATATGGATACAAAACAAAGGGACATAACCAATACAATATTCTTTACTCTATGGTAGTTACTTCCCTTACACATATCTTCAGGGCATAATACATTAAAAAAAAAAATAGTGAATTTTTACGGAGATGATGGTTAAAACTGTGCTAAAATGCAGCGTCAAATAAACAGCATTTTAATATTCTGTTGTGATTCAAGAATGAAAAGAAAACTGAAATAATTATTTGGGGACGGAGGTCCAAAAAATATCTATTTATTGAGCATATTGATTCATGATTCACAATTTATTATATGGTTATGTAAGTGCAGACAGATATCTACTGTATATAGATAGGTTACTGTTTATTTTGTTTTAAGTTTGAGCCAATAGTTTTATTTATTTCTGTGTATTAATTCTGTATGCATTTATCAATTGTAAAAATATTGTAATCTACAAATATGAATTTCAAGAGCTTTCCAATAGTGTATAGCTTTTAATTTTTGGACCACAAATGAAGAAATTACAAGAAAATAAAATTTACCCTTCTATACGATTCATATGAAAATCCCTTGAAGGTATTATCAAAGATGGCTGCCAAGATAAGGGATTTTCACTGATGTGGAAACTATCTATTGGACCAATATAATAAACTAATATCCACTTACCGATATAGATCTGATTTACCAATGCTTGTTGGAAAAGGTTCAAGGTGAATATTACTACTATAAAAGTCATCCATTAAATGCAACTTCTGTTAATAAATTTATGATAATACTTTTCTTTTTTAATTCTTTATGGTTTTATAAAAAGAGAAAATAAACTTTCATCTAAAGCCCCAAAATTTGCTGGTTTTTTTAAAATATTTTTTTTTTAAATTTTCTGTTTAAAAGTATTTTAGTTACTTTTGTTTGTTGGGTTTATGGCCTCAACAACAATATTTAAGTTATCTGGAGACATTGTCCGCTTGAAGCAGATAAAATGCCGCCATTACTGTGAATAGCATGCCATGAACACCGGGATGAAGTTCTCAATATGCTACCAAAGTGAAGGCAACACTAAATCTGCTTCAACAGTCTCCACATAACTAAAAATGTGGTTGAACGTTAAACCATTAAAATAAACACACAGCACTATACTTTCCATTATTAAGATATTATTGACGGGGAATTTTTCCAATACTTTTGATTTAATTTTACAAAAATATTACTGAACAAGACTTCTGAAAAATGTCTGGGTAGAACCACTGGTTCCTTGCAGGTCAGCTCCAACAATCAAACCAATGATTTTCATTCAGTCTTATTTCCTTTTGTTCTGATATACAGACATACATCCAGGTTCGATTCCTGTCCACGACATACCAAAGTCCTTAAAAATGGTAGTGGTATAGCTCCCTTGCTAACGCTCAAGCAAATATAAGGGTTGTTCCACGACTGGTTTGCCCGGTGTCAAGATAATGTGACTGGGTGTGGTATCATGCCAGGTGTTCACGGCATGTTATACACAGTGAAGGCAGCACTATATCTGTTTCAACTGGACACCGTCTCTAGATAACTGAAATACTGTTGGTGGGACGATAAACCCAATAAACAGACATACATATACCATGTTCAAACATGGTTAACAATCTTGTTTCTGGAGATTTATCCATGATAAACACATGTATTTGAGTAGAAATTGGTCTTGACACTTCATATTGATATATTTCATTTTTACTGCTTGAGGATTCTAGATATCAATTTAAAAATGGACCATATTGTCTTTTGTCTGATATGACAGTATAGATCTTCTATCTTGGTCAAATAAAAATCTTAAAGGTGCGTATGTTGTAATTTGCATATCACAATGAGACAATAATTAGATTTTTTTTATTTATGTTATGTATTTATTTAACTTATGTACTTGAAAATCTAACCAAAGTTTTTAATCTACATAAACTGATAATTAGTATTTTATTTTTTTACAGTGAATTGATGTTTATATTCTGTTCTTAATTGTCAGAACCAATCAAACCGATATTATATCCAAGATGACTTAATATTTGTATCTCAATAAATCTTTTGGTTACATTGCACCGACACAATTATTGTCATATTGGCAACATCGAGCTACTTATCGGTGAAGAAAGACTGCACACTTCAGGCAGGGTACAACACTATTATTTGTTTGTAAAGATTTCAATATATTTATAAATCTGGAAAGAATAAACAACAAGCTGAGATTTATGTAACAATATTTATTTTAGACCAACAAAATGAACAACATCAAGCTGAGATTTATGTAACAATATTTATTTTATACCAACAAAATAAACAACAAGCTGAGATTTATGTAACAATATACATTTTATATCAACAAAATAAACAACAACAAGCTGAGATTTATGTAACAATATATATTTTATACCAACAAAATAAACAACAACAAGCTGAGATTTATGTAACAATATATATTTTATACCAACAAAATAAACAACAACAAGCTGAGATTTATGTAACAAAATATATTTATACCAACAAAATAAACGACAACAAGCTGAGATTTATGTAACAATATATATTTTAGTAATTTAATAATTAATATAAATTATTGTAAAGAAAGTCACAGTTCATCAAACAAAATTAAAGAAGATAATAATATAAACTATTGCACAGAAAATTACAATTCATCAAACAAAAGTAAAGAAGATAATAAAATAAATTATTGCAGAGAAAGTCACAATTCATCAAACAAAATTAAAGAAGATAAAAATATAAATTATTGCACAGAAAATCACAATTCATCAAACAAAAGTAAAGAAGATCACCATTCTAACTTATGCTTTCCCGTTGTAAAAACAATTTACCACATGTGCATGTATTGTTAAAGGTGGTATCCGACAGGTTGCCTTTATCAAATGTAAATTTCTTAACCCTGTTTATGTGAATTTCAGTTTAATATCTGTAAACAATCATACTTTAGTCTAAAAGAGATGATTTTGAACATTATCTGTTTTGTCAGTACAAATCCTGAAATAAACTGCTCAAAATGTTCATTTTTTATACTCATTATATAATAGCAAGAGTGATTTACTCATTATATAATAGTAAGAGTGATTTCTATTTTAAAAATATAGAATACTCTGATTACAGTTTAACTTTATCTCAAAAATAAGTGGTCATGTTGTTTACTTAGATTCAAAATAGCTAACAATGCAGTATGGCTCAGACCGGAAATGCATGTTCCAAGTGACAGCTATGGTGTTTTTTTACTTTTCACATAGATGTAGGACTTTTTTTTTAAATCCGTGTGGCTGTAGGGATAAACAAAATCTGAAACCAAACTGTATTATGATCACACTGGGGATGTTTTACTATGATTGATGTAGGAAGATGCCAGATAAATCTCTGGGTAGAACCACTGATGCATTATGCAAAGTAGATACAAATACTAGTTAAGTTTAGACAATATTTTGTTTTGTTTAAAAACATCACAGCGACCAATAATGATAATTATAGCAACATCCAGCTATTTGGTGGAGGAAGACCCCAAACAAATGTCTGAGTAGAACACTGGTGCACTGCACGTCAGCTGGAAGACCTTCCTTTGCCCGACCAGGACTCGAACCCATTCTAAGCAGTCAGAGAAACCCCAAATTGGTGACTCTACCACAACGCCACAGGCGACCCGTAATAGACAAGTTAAATAATACCTTACTTAACATAAAAAAAAGAAAACAGGAAATTTTTTTGTTTAAATTAAATTGCATATTTAATAAAGTCCTATAATATGTAGAAAAGTAAATGACAGGATAAGGGTCAGAGCAGAGAGTCTAATACAAAACATTCTCAGTATAATTTTGAGGTCAATGGACAATTCTATAATTAACCGGGTAATGAAACTCCTCCCCATGCTACTTTGACAGTTTCTATTCAGATTCAGGCCAAAAGCTGACAAACAATATATAAAAAAGAAGTATTGTGTGCAAAGTAGGCCAATTTATTGTATAAACCAGTTGAAAAGATGTGACCAACAGCTTTGGAACTGCCTATTGTTTGTTTGTTTTATTGGGTTTATCGTCACAGGTTCAGCTTGCTATCAGGTCAAAAGTTGGTCAAGAATTCAAAACAAAAGTTTCAATTTTGCTACAAACTCAGTTTGTGAAATATAAATTACCAAGGTACTTAAATATACTTAAATTTCAGTTTGTAATAATAATCCAGTTTGCTTATGAACCTACACATGTATTTAAGGTAAACCATGCTATTATTTACATATGCATTCTTATCTGCTTCACCTAAAGGGTACAAAAAATAATTTCAGTTATCTGATGTTAGCAAATCATCTTAAATTTAAACATTCACTACAGCAAAATATGTTAAATTTAAACACAGACTACACCAAAACAGGCAAATCATCTTAATTTTGAAAAATTCACTACAGCAAAATATGTAAAATTTAAACACAGACTACACCAAAACAAAATATCTTAAGTCTGAACACCTACTGAACCCAAAATACATAATAAACCTCCTTTTCTTTGTATTGTATCTTGGTTTAAGAAAGATAATGTATTTGAAATATTTTAACAGAATAGAATATGTTTGTTTGTTGGGCTTGTCATCCTACCAACAGTATTTAGGTTATCTGGAGATGGTGTTCACTTGATGCAGATATAGTGCTGCCTTCACTGTGTATAGCATGCCATGAACACATGGCATGATACCACATCCAGTCACATTATTCTGACACCGGGCCAACCAGTCATAGTCAATCAAATCAGTTTAATGTTAACACTGACATATGCAGTACAATACCACATGCATGGTTATGAAATTTTTTAGGTTGCCAAAAATAGTTTAAAAGTGTCCTTAGTAATTTTGATTCTCCAAATCTACAGATTTATTTATAGCTTAGATACAATTTGGCTCGCATTACACAAAATGGCCCAGATAATTTTAAATTGAGTTTGCATTATTATAGTTAATTGGGCTTATTTGTTTTCAATATTTGCTTTATTAGTAACTTAAATATTTGCTTTATTATTACCTTAAATATTTGCTGAATTATTACAATATTTTTAGCAAAGCCGAGAAATATGAAATGATGATGCCTTTCTGTTGGAACAGTATGCAGTAACATTGGAATTGATGACACATTTGTTATTCAAATGAATCTACATGACAATGAAGTTGTATTGGACATACATACAAAAACTATACAGAACTCATTACACCTCGCCACTGTTGATAACAATGAAAGAACAAAAGCAGTTATAAAATTAAGGGTCACCATTTTCAGCAAACCAGTAATCCTCTCTTTCATTCCGGCCACCAATGTTCTGGCCAATATTTTTCCCTTGAATATTTGTTAAAATTTTAATTATTATTTCTTTTATTGGAAATTTAGGCTGTTTCTACATTTTAAACGATGTAAAAAAGGCAAACAGTATCAAAGAGAATGGATTGTTAACACCCCCAATGGTAATTGTGTGTATTCACTATCAAATGTAAAGAATTAATGAATAAAGACAAATGTCTGGGTAGAACCACTTGCATACCACAGGTCTGCTGGAAGACCCTCCAAAATTTAGTCCTCTGCCGAGAACTGGCATTAAACCAATGCAGTGAGAGACAAAGGTCATACAAATCCGTGACTCTACCACTAGGCCAGGAGTGCTCCTTTAGACATCGAGTGTCAAGCAAAACAAAATACTAATACAGCACACAATACCCTTATATTTGCTTGAGCGTTAGCAAGGGAGCTATACCACTACCATTTTTAACGACTTTGGTATGTCGCGGCCCTTGATCGAACCAGGGGCCTCCCGTACATGGAGCCGACGCTCTACCGATTGCGCTACCAGGTCCGGTACAAAATGTAATGCATTCTTGATATTGACATGCATTCTTGATATTGACAAGATACACACAAAATCTGGGAGAAGACCCTCAATAACAAATACCCTTCATTTAAATTAGCACAGGTAGACAAATCTGCCCCCTCCCTTCCAACACATACGGCAAAAAAAAAAAGTCCAGTCCATTTTGCCAAGGTAGATAATTACACCTTACACACCCCCTACCCCGAACTTAACTAGTACATTAGTATTATGTTCATTAAAAACACCTGAGATAGTAATTAATACCAGGCACAAATGAAATATACAGAAAAAGAGACAAATAATGTGATTTTGTTTAAATGTTTAAACTTTTCAAAAAGATCGCTGCAATGATGGTTGCAATGTTACCATTACCAAGGGCATGTTTTCATTTAAAGTTTTGTTTTCTAAAAAATTTGTGTGTTTGACCTTAAATCATGACCTCACTACCAACAAATGCAAACACTGTTTAAGTATAATAATAGGAGTTGCGACAATAATGTTAACACATCAGCCAGGACTTTGAGATCCTACATCGTCAAGTGGAACACTTGTGCACAGATGACATCAACAAAATACCTTTTCTGTTAAAACAAAATAATATGTGCAAATTCAATAAAAAGAAAAAACACAAAAAATTACAGCCATAAAATTGTAAATATCAGAAAAACACTGTGAGAAAATTTATAAATGGGTTGATAAGTAAACATCAAAATCTACGACACCATCATCTCACATACATAATAACGAAATTGTAAAATTGTCCGAAGGGCTCTTTTCTCGTAATGCAGGCCATTAAAGGTGGTATCCAACAGTTTGCCTCTTTTTTTTTTATATTTAACAAAATCTGTAAATAAGAACGATTGGCATTTCTGCTAAAGATAGACATTGACGTCACAGCGGATGACATGGACATTAGCGATCACATGGTTTTCTTGGTGTTTAAAAATAGCTAACTGTGCAGTGTGGCTCAGATAGGAAATAGGAAATACATGTTTGAAATGACGATTGTGGCGTTATGGTTCACTTTTCTGACAGGTGCTGGACACCAATAAACAGCATTTTGAGAGATCTGTTCAGATAACAGTGGTTTACTAAGATGTATAATGAAAATATTTTTTGGCCAAACCGTCGGATACCATCTTTTAGTGATCATTTGTTAATTGAATGTGTAACCAGGAGATCCAAACCTAAATACGAACTATTTTAATGGAGTTTTAATGATCTTTCACCCAATTCTGTGAGTGATTCTTTTTTTCACTTACAAGTGAGCCTAAAAAGAACTTTAGATTATTTACTAAATAGTCCCATCAAAAACGTTGATATCTTATTGTTGTTATTTTGTTTCATCTCAACGACACAATTATGGTCACCAAGCTGAATTAAGCTCAAGTAATTAAAGAAGATAACATTAAAGGTAGTATCCGACAAAAAAATGTAACTATATATTTTCACCTCTGTAAGGCATTTGGGTATAATTTTTGCATAAACTCATACTTAAATTGTTAGACAGTACAGAACTTGAAATAAATGGCTCTTAATGTTCATTCTTTTTGAATTTATAAATAAAAACGACCAGGATTTCTGCAGAAAATAGACATCGGGGTCGTGGCAGAGTAGCCGAATAGTGACATAATTCCTATCAAAAATAAATGGTCAAGTGGTTTTCTTTGTTTAAAAATTGCTAACTGTGCAGCGTGGTTTATATATGAATTACATGTTTGTAATGACGAAGTAACAATAATTTATCTGGTTGTTTGAGAAAGAAAGTTTTGGTCCTAACTGTTGGATGCCACCTTTTAAAAATACTTACTTGCTAATTTAACAAGGTATTTGCTTATTTATGTTACAGGCATACCTCAGACCTTTAAAGCACCTTTGCGCCATATCAATACAGCTGTATTATTTATATTTCACTTCTATAATGTATCATTTATTTGAACAATACTGATATTAAAATATTGCTTCAGAAAACAACAACACTTCTATATTTTTAAGTGGGTAGAAATACAATATAAAAAAACAACCCATAAAAGTAACAAATTGTAATTATGACCATTTTAGTAACATTCTATTAAAGGTGGTATCGGCCAGTTTTCAAATAGCTCTATAAATGTAAAAATATCTACACCATTATTTGGGGAACTGTAGCATATTTTCTGCAAAAGCTCAAACATTTCCCTACTGGAAAGACAGTACAAATCTAGAAATAAGTCACTCTTAATGTCCATTCAATTATATAAATTAGCATGATGGAGATTTGTGCTAAAATTGACATCACCATCATGGTGGATAACAGGAAGGGTGAAATAACGTAACATTAAACGCAAGTGGTCATGTGGTTTTCTTTCCAGTAATTTAAAAAAGCTAATTGTGCAACATGGTTCAGATAGGAAATACATGTCTTTAATGGCGAGTTAAGCTATACTTATCACATAGATGTAGGACATTAAGAAACAGCATTTGGTGGCATCTTTTCAGGCAACAATAATTTGGTTGTTTGAGAGAAATATAAATGACCCAAGCTGACGGATATACTACCTTTAAGTTCGTTATTTTTCCTATGAAGAATTTCAGAACAAATTAAAAAAAGAGGCTAATTTCACTAACTTTCACCAGTTGCTTTAAAACCCCAGTTTCAATTACTTATTATTTCATTTTTCAGAAGAGAAAGGTAACAGGAGCAACCTGACAAAAATTCAGTGTAATACAGCTAGGGGCGGACCCAGAAAGTTTTTAGGGGGGGGGGGGAAGTATGAAACAAATAAAAGATCCAATCAAATACTAGATAAATATACTCAGTACGAGACCCTAACTTCGATCTAAGCAGTCAACAGACAAAATTTACTTGAAAAGCTTAATTTTCAACAGGTGCAATTAAGTTTACATACGTTAAAGGTGGTATCCAATGATTTCTTTTAACAACTCTACCCTACCTTGGATCCATCCCTGAATACAGCTATTGAGCAAAGGCTTTTCTACTTTAAATCAGGTAATAATGAATCAATGTCAATTAACTGAAAGACATCAATGATCATAAAAACATTTACTTGCTGAAAGAATAAATTACAAAACAAACTGTTTTAAAAACCCTTGTGCACATTTAACAATTTTTATTCTAAAAAAATGTCAGATCCAATTTAATCAAATTAAAGTTCTGCATACTACTTCAAATGTTGGATAGTACAAATCAGGAAAGAAATCACTTTAATTATTCCAAAGATATAAATAAGCATGAATGAGGCTTAAAATATATACCGTTGTCAGAGCGGATAACCCTGATGATGATTTAACTTGATCTCAAAAGTAAAAGATCATATGGATTAAAAATAAACTTACTGTGCAGCATGTCCCGGATAGAAAATCCATATTTGTCAGGGTTTTTTTTTACATTTCACACAGATATAGGATATAATTTTAGTGCATTTTGTTTGATCTTTTCAGGTAATAAAAATTTATATGGTTATATGAGGGTGGAAAATTTGGTCCAAACTGTCGGATACCACTCTTTAAGATACAGAATCATTTCATAGGTATCTATATTTATGGTAAACAAATTCAAAGAACATTGCTTTACACAAATTTTACCAAACAAATGATGGCTGCTCTAATGACTGTGATTTAAAAGGTCCCAACAGACAGCTAACACTCGACCATGGAACATTTAACAAAGGTCCTAACAGACAGCTGGCCCTCAAACATGAAACATTTAACAAAGGTCCTTACAGACAGCTGGCCCTCAAACATGAAACATTTAACAAAGGTCCTAACAGACAGCTGGCCCTTAAACATGAAACATTTAACAAAGGTCCTAACAGACAGCTGGCCCTTAAACATGAAACATTTAACAAAGGTCCTAACAGACAGCTGGCACTCAAACATGAAACATTTAATTTAACAAAACGTCCTAACAGACATGTGGCACTTGAACATGAAACATTTAAAAAAAATCCTAACAGACAGCAGGAACTCGAACACGAAACATTTATAAAAGATAACACTATCACTAAAAGTCATTTTACCTACAAAACAATGAGACGTTTCATAGTTAAAAAATATGATCCATACTTAACATATAACAAAAGAGTAAAGCTGTTGTTGTATTGTCCAGAATATACATTTGGTTGTTACGACTGTCCTAGTCTATAAACAGCATATAGGTCCCATATTTCACTAGTGACTGATTAAACAGTTTAAGCAGTTTAAAGATGTTTTCGCAAGTAGCCATTATGCTTTTTTTTGGCATATACTTATGTAGGTAATTTCAAACAAAAATAATTTTTTGTTATTATTCTCTTAAGGAAAACTAGCCTACTATTCTCACATTTTTCAACACTGAAGTATTAAACACATAAAATTGTTGTTACTAAATAAAGAGAAATGAACATCTTGATGTGTTGAAATTTTTTAGTTTTTTTTTTCTTTCCAAATCATCCAAATATGCAGACAATACAACATCAACCAACCTTTAAAAGATTGGAAAGCAAGAAATATACATTAAATAACTCACTTTAGTAACTCTACAGGAGGAACCTTTAAAGATCATTATATCTAGGGACAATTTTTTCAAATTCTATTTCATAACAATTCATATCGTTTAATAGATATTTTGGCAAAATAATTAAAGTAAGGTGATGCTTATTTTTCTCCCAGTTGTAATTATTGTTGGTAATTAAATGTTGATATAGAAACAAAATTAAGAATTTCCCATTATTATTTTTCTTTAAACGAAGGATTTCACAAATGCTTCACACATTTTGCATTAAAAAAAAAGGAAATATATTCTTTTTGACATACATTGCAATGACCAAATATGTTCATTATAGCAACGTCCAGCTTTTTGGTGGAGGAAGACCCCGGACGCATGTCTGGTTAGAACCACTGGCGCGCTGCAAGTCAGCAGGAAGACTTTCTCACATTAAGTCCTTTGCCCCAAACGGGACTCGAACCAATGCAGTAAGAGGCTAAGCAGTCAGAGGAGTTGCAAATCGGCAACTGTACCACTATGGCATGGGCACCCCACAAACACCTGACAGTAAAAATGAGCCAGCCAAAAGACAAACATGGTGACCAACACTTTTCAGGACATAATTCTATTTATAATACCTCCAATCATCTGTCAAATTTGAAAAAAAATCTCTCTAAAACATGTTACTAAAGCATGTCTGTTAGTTTTGAAGCATAAATAATTACAAGAGCTGTAAATTAAGCATGTATTTGTTGCCCTGTTAAAATAAGATAAATAAATAAGATAAAAATATTAAAAAGTTGTACAGTGCCTTTTTCAGATTTCATATGCTTACTAAGTGATTTTTATTTTATATTTATTCCCCAAAAATGTATAAACATCATGCGCAAATGAGCATTTTATTTTATTTTAAACTTTTTTTTAAAATATCAAAATAATTATGAATAAACATTGGAAGCATCTGTATTACCAACATTTGATTTAATTTAATTTGCCACCCTGTCATACTGGATAATTAAATAAATGACCAAAATGCCGAATTATGATCCCACCCCAAGTAATCATTACAGTTAGAATTAATAAGTTGAAATGGTGTTATCAACATATTAAAAAAAACATCTATGCAGGCAAGAATGCATGTGTGAATATAACAGTATCTGTTAATTATGACATAGGCAAAGATCAACACTTTTTTTCCATCGTCTGATGAGTTTTTGCACAGCACATTGTAAATTCCCGAGCTTAGAACCATAAAAAGGTTATCCAAAAATACGAGAACTTATTTTTTTTTTAAACTTACCTGCTATTTTGATTTATAAACAGCACAGATAGTTTCGTTAACAGGGCTTTATACGGACAAAGTTCTTGGTTATGTCTATCATCCCATTAAAAATTCAGTGGGATACATTGGTGAAATGGAAATTGTCTCCTTTTTTGGATAAAGCAGAGGTATTCCAAACAGTAGTTAGGTCCTTTTAGTTGAAAAAACTTTATCGCCAGTTCTTTTGAAGACATGTCAATAACAAATATCAGCTTAAAATCCAGTTTCATGCTTATAGATTTGTTATTTAAAAAAGAAAATGGAAGTATTTGTTGATGATGGGTAACCTGTGTATCACAAAAAAGGCTGACTTGAAGTTGATAATGTGTTGACCTCACTAAGTAAAGTATGGCATTAAGACTCTTCGTGATACCACTCCCAGTCATATCATCCTGACACTGGGGCTAGTAATAATAGAATTACCCTTGCAGTTGCATGAGCATAAGCAAAAACTGATAGTTGTGGCCCAGGTTTGAACCTTGGAACTCCCATTAATGGGTCTGACACTCTATCAACTGAGCTACCAGGTCTTGTACACATTAATAAACATATGTTTAAATTTTACCTGTTTAAATTTTACCAGCTACTGAGCTACCAGGTCCTGTACAAATAAATAAACAGGTTTAAATTTTACCAGCTACTTTAAAGACTGTGCCAGGTTTGCTCTGATTTGATAATGTAAAACACTGTGTTGTATAAATGGATAAAGACCTTTCTGTTTATTTCAAATAAATATTGCATCTAATGAATTTTACTGTTCATTTAAAAAATGTTGCATCTAATAATTACCTAAATTTTAAGCAAATGTTCAAAATATACTTGTACTTCATAAGGTGTAGAGAAAGACCAAGTATTTTTGGATAACCACAACATGTATTCTTTTTGATCAAATGTCACCAGGCAATTTAGAGCATATGGTTTCATATATACTTAGCATTGTCAAGGGGCCAACTTACAACACAGAAATGTCACAAAAACGTACATCTTCATTAACTTTAAATGTTACTGGATTGCACGATGTTGTAGTCCTCCATCCATATCTGTTCTGAACTAGAGTTGTCCGAGATCATCTAGAATTTCTGGATGTAAGAAATTTCAACATTTCAAAGGGGGAGAACTTATACAGATTTCACAATCACTTTAAAGGTGGTATCCGACAGTTTGCCAACATCAAATGCATGGGATGGGATTTGCCGGCATTTTTACCGATACTGTGCAGCAACGTTTCTATCATTATAGCACAGGGGCACTAGGTGACCAGGGACTGAACCCGACTGGTCCATTATACTGACACCAACGAGCCCCTTAGCCCCGAGCGTTAGGAGGGAAGCCACTATTAACTTTAGTCTTCAGTTTGACCTAGTTTGAACCTGCGACCTCCCAATCTTCAAACTGACGCTCTACCAATTGAGCTGTTGCGGCCGGTCAAATGCATGTAACAATACCGTTTCCCGCTGTGTTGCAGAAATTAGGTATAATTTCTGTATTAATTTATACTTCAGTCTAAGTAAAGATGATTTTGAACACTACTATATATTGCACCAAAAAAGCACTCCACATATTCATTCTGTCCAAATCTATAAAATAGCACAAAAGTGAGCTCTCCTAAAAATAGATATTGACCAAAAGTAATATATCTCCGCAATGTGGCTAAGATAGAAAATGCCTGTTTGCACTGTGGAGTGTGGATTGATGCTTTGGTGTTCCACAAGGATCTACGGCATCAATAAACAGCATTTTGAAAGACCTTTTAAGGTAACGATGACTGATTTGGTTACTTGAGAAAAAATCTTTGGTCCAAACTGTCGGATACCACCTTTAAAATAAAAGGAAAAAGTATGCGCTAAGGCTTGGGTTGTGTTCTCCTTGTTGTTTTGAGATTTTGTAAGTATGTTCTACAATCTTTGCTGCAAGAGGCCTATGTTTGCAGGTGAACTTGTGTAAAACAATGCGTATTCCAACCAAAAATGCTGACACAATGAAGAATCACTTTCAGTTTGCAACATAGCTGATCACAGGTGAAGTGTAACTGCACCTATGCTACAAGTCACGGTTGTTCCGAGATCATGTAAGTTTGCGCCTATAGTCTGTATCCTGTCATGTCAGACAGTGATCACTCTGCCTTGTCGCTATAGGACAGAGGTGAAATCCTTTCTTGGTTAGCTGATCTAAGTATGTGGTGACATCTTTGGACTGACGATGTGACCTGGGTATAATCCTTGGGAATGGTCCAGGAGCTTTCAGCATCAAGGATACCACAGGAGCTTCTGCAACAAGACAACAAGGAGAGTAGTGAAATATTGGACCACTGTTGCTATTGAACATATTAATCATAGAAAGATTTTCTGTCTCTCCAGCCTTTTGGACCTGTTGTACCCTTATATTGATAGTACTTGTATACAATTTTGAAATTTTACCTATTTTTTTTATTTTCAGTTCAAAGCATTTAAAACATGTATGTTTCATTATTTAGTAGTAAATCAATGGACAAATCTGTCAACAATTTAACCCTAAGTAGTGCAGATTCTACTAAAGATAAGACTGATAATTGCTTCACATAAAGGTGTAAAATGGCACATGCATGAGCGATAGGGTTAAACACTTGAAGTAATTACCAGGACAATCGGTAAAAAACAAAGTTTAAAAAACCATGGGTGTTGTTATGTTGAAATTTAAATGTAACCTGTTGTTGTTGCAATGTTTAATAAACTACATATAACAATCAAGTAGTAATATGCAATGATGCAGTCAGTTAAGTATTTAGACTATCCTACAAGAGGCCTTCGGTCAGAATCATACAAAAACCAAATTTTTATTTTATTTTTTTGCTTTTATTACATATTACATTTTCTTCTTCGGAGTGATTTTAGAATGAACCAACAGTAATAAACTATAATGAATATATACTGTAAGTCTTGTCTTTACTCTTGCACTGCCAGGTACAAAATGATTTAGGCAATAGTGTAGATACAGATCATACAGCTCTAGCTTGAAGCTGTCTCATCAGAATTTACACTTAATGCTGCTTGATTGACTAAGGCAGAAAGAGTTGATACAGACAGTTTTGACAAGGAGGGGTCTGATCAGCAGTACATTTAATGCTGCTAAACTGGACAGTTCTTACTTGGTGGGTCTGATCATATATTTAACCCTGCTAAGCACAAAAGTAGACAAAAAACATACAACTCGGGCTTGAAACTCAGTTTCAAGTGTACAGCAACAGGTGTTACATGTGAAAATGCAGCAGGTTAGGGGTTAACATTAAAACATAAAAAAGGAATTGTTGTATGTTTTTGCTTTAATGCAGTTTAGAGCATTCTTCTTAATTTTTGACAATAAACATTCTTCGGGCCTTGAATAACTTTACATGCTTAAAAAGTTTTTTGTGTTTTTTTTTTGTCAGATTGTATCGATACAATTATGGTCATATTGGCAACGACCAGCTAAATACGGGTGGAGAAAGACCCCAAACTTATGTCTGGGTAGAACCACTGGTGCACCGCAGGTTAGCTGGAAAACATGCACATTAAAGTTATTGACAGGGACTCAAACTCACTTGGTGAGGGGATGATGAGTCACAAGCTGATGACCTTTAACAGCTCAGCACCGGGTGCCACGGCTAAAAGTGTATTCATTATATAAAGATACCTGTCTCTGTATCTGCGGGACAAGCCGATGCAGGAACATTGGTGTGTGGGTGATACATCATTGCTCGCTGATGGTCCCAGAATTAGCCCTCTGTGAGAAAAACAGCAACAGCAGATTTTAAATTAGCTGATGACAAATTATTCAGTATATCTACTTGAAAATACCTTTTAAGATTTCTAATGTAATCTTATGTCATGTCCTTAATCTGGTCATTTCATTGTTGCAAATATTTTGCTTAATCTTTATACAATTCATAATGAACTTTAAAATATCCCTAGGAATTTCAACTGATAAAACAGTTTAAGGCAACCATCTTTGAAGGCAGAAGCTAATGCAGGTCGAAATCTGGAAGTATGTGCTGTATTAAACTCACAATCGTTATATATTAAATTTGACAGCTTCATAAAGTATTTTAAATAAATTAACTGGCTCATCCTTAAATAAAATGAACAGTACATTTTTTGGTTGTTTTTTTTAAAACTATCAAAATATAGTGTATTAATTCTTTGTGCATTTATCAATTTTAAAGATATTGTATATTAAAAATATGTATTTCAAGAGCTTTCCAATGGTGTAGAGCTTTTAGTTTTTGGACCACAAATGAAGAAATTACAAGAAAATAAAATTTACGCTTCTATACAACAATTCATCTGAAAGTCCCATGAAGTTGTGCCAAAATGTGGGATCTTCACTGATATGGAAACTATCTATAGAAAACAATGGTAAGTTCACGTTTAAAGCAACCTCGATTTGATGTACAGTACTTGGACCCTTGCTTATAAAGATAAGATTTCAAGAAAAAAGATGAATGTGGAAAGACAGAGTGAAGAAACAGACATATAACATTACCTTTGTCCAACGTCCTTCTTTCGACTGGTGCTCGGGCGGTCATCTGGGCTTCGTCGGGTCATCGAGTCGTCATCTGGGGGAACTGCACCTAACCTATCATAAAACATCTCACAAAAAAACAAAAAGAAAACAATGGTTAGTTCACGTTTAAAGCAACCTCGATTCGATGCACAGTACTTGGACTCTTGCTTATAAAGATATTTGCCGGCTTAACAAATTTAAGTGAAAAAAAAAGCCCCTATTTGTAATATTATGCACTATTATTGTCCTTAAAAGCCTAAGAAAAAATGAGGCGCCTACTTTTAAATGAAAATTGAGTATTTGAAAAGAAGAATAAAGAGTTGTACAAATCGCATAACCATCTTCCATCATCCTCGTGCAGGTCGGCTTCTGTGGTCTGGACGCTTCGTCGGGTCGTCGTCTTGGGGCCTGTACAAATGACAATGAAACGTATTAATTTCCTCGGACAAAGATCACATATCGCAATTGAAATGTCGCTTCAAAAAGTATTTACAACTATCTCATGTCATTATTAACAAGAAAAAGGAAGATGAGACCAAGACAACATAAGATTTTAAGAATAAGATGAATGTGGAAAGACAGAGTGAAGAAACAGACATATAACATTACCTTTGTCCAACGTCCTTCTTTCGACTGGTGCTCGGGTGGTCATCTGGGCTTCGTCGGGTTGTCATCTGGGGGAACTGCACCTAACCTATCATAAAACATCTCACAAAAAAACAAAAAGAAAACAATGGTTAGTTCACGTTTAAAGCAACCTCGATTCGATGCACAGTACTTGGACTCTTGCTTATAAAGATATTTGCCGGCTTAACAAATTTAAGTGAAAAAAAAAGCCCCTATTCGTAATATTATGCCCTATTATTGTCCTTAAAAGCCTAAGAAAAAATGAGGCGCCTACTTTTAAATGAAAATTGAGTATTTGAAAAGAAGAATAAAGAGTTGTACAAATCGCATTACCATCTTCCATCATCCTCGTGCAGGTCGGGCGGCTTCGTCGGGTCGTCGTCTTGGGGCCTGTACAAATGACAATGAAACGTATTAATTTCCTCGGACAAAGATCACATATCGCAATTGAAATGTCGCTTCAAAAAGTATTTACAACTATCTCATGTCATTATTAACAAGAAAAAGGAAGATGAGACCAAGACAACATAAGATTTCAAGAAAAAAGATGAATGTGGAAAGACAAAGTGAAGAAACAGACATATAACATTACCTTTGTCCAACGTCCTTCTTTCGACTGGTGCTCGGGCGGTCATCTGGGCTTCGTCGGGTCATCGAGTCGTCATCTGGGGGAACTGCACCTAACCTATCATAAAACATCTCACAAAAAAACAAAAAGAAAACAATGGTTAGTTCACGTTTAAAGCAACCTCGATTCGATGCACAGTACTTGGACCCTTGCTTATAAAGATATTTGCCGGCTTAACAAATTTAAGTGAAAAAAAAAGCCCCTATTCGTAATATTATGCACTATTATTGTCCTTAAAAGCCTAGGAAAAAAATGAGGCGCCTACTTTTAAATGAAAATTGAGTATTTGAAAAGAAGAATAAAGAGTTGTACAAATCGCATTACCATCTTCCATCATCCTCGTGCAGGTCGGCTTCTGTGGTCTGGAGGCTTCGTCGGGTCGTCGTCTTGGGGCCTGTACAAATGACAATGAAACGTATTAATTTCCTCGGACAAAGATCACATATCGCAATTGAAATGTCGCTTCAAAAAGTATTTACAACTATCTCATGTCATTATTAACAAGAAAAAGGAAGATGAGACCAAG